>JAKFAO010000007.1:1200000-1739159 GCA_021527695.1 Naematelia aurantialba
GCTGACCTACGAACACGACACGCCAGCCTCGTGACGTCTGGGAGAAAGGCTGGTCAAGAACTTGATCGAATGGTTGATATTGCTTTGACTCTTGATGCCTCGGCCGCGTCGCAGAGCGCGATACCAGAAACCTTACTGGATGCCCAAGACCGCCTTGATGGTCAAATAGAGGAACTCCATGGCAAGATGGAGTGGATACAGGAAATCGTTCATCAGCGAGAGTGGTGAGTGGCATCGTAGCCAAGCTTATTGTAGTGCCCATGTCTATGGTACTGCCTTAGCACAGATCCATCAAGGAGCCGATGCTCTGATGATCGAACTTTCTGAGGCTCTGGACGCTCCCGCGAGTAGCATGACACATCGCAGACTACAAGCGATTGTAGATTCGTTCCGGCTCCCTACGGAGGATGTACCGCGACCTCGTCATGCAGATTTCCCAGACCACGATCGTGACCTCGTCGCCGAACTTGAGCAAACTCGACGGGAAGCTCTGAACCGCTTATCGGACTGCCAGGCTGCAGTCGACTGGTACGAGGACCTTGTCACCAAGTATGAGGCAATCGCGAACCGTCAGCTCAAGGTTGAGCAAGCATGTGCTGAGATCCAAGCTGGATTGGGTGACTTATCACAACTAGGCCCGGATTTCGATGACCCCACCATGTTGAGGCAAGACTTTTCGGCCTGGATCATGGCGGCGTCTCAACACGAGCGCTGGAGGCGCCTAGTCGGAGAGGCGAGAACCCACGCTAGACGCGCTCAACTCGAGGTAATCTTGTGTCGGCAGGCTTTACAAGCTGGCCCAGCAGAACTCGCATCGTGCTGTCTGGTCAACGCAAACCACCTAGAGGTCCCGTTCGATCGAGCTTACGAGCTCGCCATGACTCTAGCGGAAAAATCTGATATTGCTGAGGTGGATTTGGCAATACTCCGAGTCACCCAACCAGTGCTGCACTGGATCACCCATCTCAACGACGAGCTCGCCAGTCTCACAGCGAGAGTTGATCTCACCGTCGGTAACATACCTGGCTCTGAGGTCGGCAGCTTAGAGCGACTACTCTCCTGTGTTCGAAACGTCGACAGCTGTTGTACCGACAACCTCCTCGGCGAGATAGTACGGCTCTATTCTGAACTCGAGGCTCGGAAGCGCTCTTTGCCGGCCCTCAAGTCTTACATCGATTCGAGCTTAGCGAGGATTCGATCTGACATTTCGCGTACTTCAGTCCTTGCGCATGGTCTGAATTTGCAACTACGTCTCCTAAATGACATGCGAAGTGAGGCGACGGCATGGTCGAAGAGATTAGCCGAACACCACCCAGTTGACTGTAATGGTGCTGCAGTGGGAGACTTGGACCGCCAGGTTCAAGCTAATGACATGATGCGGGAGGTGACAAGCTGGGAAGTCTCCGTCAGCGATCGGATGTCTTTTATTGGAGACTTGCATCCTAATGCTGCCAAGGCGGATGACTACATTCGACGGGAAACGAACAGCATCATACTCCAGGTTCGGGCGTCTCTCGCTACCGTCTGCAATCACGTGGATATGATTTCCACCACACTTGCGGACGGTCCTGCGAAGAGCGAGCGGTCTGAAGCCCGTGGCGTCAGTTCTGCACCGACTGTTCTCGAAGCCGACCATCAAAATTGGGGGCTGATAGTCTCGCGAGAGCTTGTCGAGCTCGAGCCGCAACTGGATCTCGCCTCTCGCCAGTCTGACGAATCATCGGTAGTAGAACGGCTACCATGCCCTCCGGAAGTGGAATTACCGCACCAAACTATCGACTTGATTGTCGAAGAATCCGCTGGCATTTTACCACACTTCTTGCACCGCACCGAAACAGATCAGCTGAAGAACGCGCTTGTCCGTCTCCACAATGCCGTGTGCTCTCTCACTCAGCCGGTCAATCTTGCACCCTTACTGTCGGATGTTGACAAGCACTTTACCTCGCTCGTTGACGCATCGGACGTTGAAGCCGCCCGGCATGTTGCTTTGGCCTTAAGGGCGGACTTGATTCGATTGCAGACCGAGGCGCAATCTCTGCGCGATTCCTGGGTCACTGTGGAACTTGAACGGGTGCTGGCTGTATGGCAGGAAATCGAGGGACTTCTGCAGGCCTTCGTCGCAGGCGATAGCGAAGTAGCATCTGACTCCGTTGGGCAGAACGCACTTGGCCATGTGGCGTCGTCCCGGTCTCGCGCCTTATCAGATATTTCCAGGCGTGGCACGCGTAGGGCGCTGACTCCTCGGGCGAGTTTGCCAGTTCAGCAGCTGTCCTCTAGGGTGCAGGCGTTTGACTCGACGTCACTTGGCCACCCTTCAACACCTGCTGCAAAGCCAGTGTCACTGGCGGAAGCCACCAAGTTGGATTTCGCTGTTGGTCGGGTAGTTAGGGGCCTCAACGTTGGTCTCCACCTGAGGTCGATGACTGATCCTTTAGATAGACTTGCCAATCGTCCCCGCAACCTCGCAGGGCTCCAAGGACTGGGAAGATGAAACTGGGAGATACTGGATCGGGGCTGAAGGTCACGCGAAACTCTGTTACTGCCGCATTCTGCGGTCGCGCATGGTGATGGTACGCGTCGGTGGAGGATGGATGGAACTATCTAAGTAGGACGGAGAGAAGCGTAATACTAGGCTAACAGCTAGGTTCATACTCGATCATTTTCGGGAAGCCTTTCACCCCCGGCCCCTTCACCTCTCAAATGCCAACTCGAGCTGGCTTTCTTCAGACGTCTCCCTTGGGTCAATGTCACCGCTCCGAGTTGTGCCTATGGTACAGCAGACTCCTGCAAGCTCACGCGACGCAGCTGCACCCAACGAATCACAGTCAAGGTCTTTGTTGCCAGTGCAATTCATACGTAGGGCAAGCGAGAGTCCCCCAATCCGGGACAAGGAGAAAGCGCGCATGACTAGGGGGCTTCGTAACTCGAGTCTTGGCGGAAGGGAAGCTTGACGTCTGCATGGCATGGCAAAGTCGCTGTATCCTGTTGTTGCAGTACTGCGGTAAATGTACAGTTTAGTACCAACAATGTATAGTAACACTGAGCCACGAGTCATGGATACGCTCGCTGAATTCACGTGCCTCCAATCTGGACCGATCGGAGGGACCCTTCTTGCATTGTTACCGTTATGTCTCGAGTCCATTACGTTTGGTCCAAAGAGCTGCAGGATACCGTTGACCAATTGCCAGCCAATCTTGGACGCTCCTCTCTTGTGCACAGCCTAGTGCGAGTGCTCGGTCTCATTGACAGCTCAAGCGAGACTGACGAACGACATTCTCCCGAGCCCGGCGTCAAGCGGCTCCAAGCCAAGGTGGTCACACCAGAAACACAGTTTGCCAATGCGGCGACTCTGAGAAGATTTCACGATGAAGCATATGTGGGGGCGTCTGCCAAGCGGAGCTCATGACCAGGTTAACTATCTTCTGGCGACACATGAGCACTCCAACGCTTTCCATCACGAGCCGAGGCACACATGCAAGCGACGCCGAGTTGAAGTGCATGGATTAGAGCACGTAGGTGTCCTCGCGTTAGTGGGACTGATCCCAGGACTGCCCCACCTTTGACGCACTCCCTCGATATGCCTGCTTGGTCGCTGCAGCAACCCTGACGGCGTGCCGTTTGCTCGCTGTAGGAGAGTCAGACGTCGTGATCAACTGGGATGGCGGCCGTCATCACGCACTGCGCAACCGTGCCAGTGGATTTTGTTATGTTGCTGATGCCGTTTTGGGCATTATGCTCCTTGCCAAAGACGGCCAGACGAGGCGACAAAGAAGTAAACCCCGAATCCTTTATCTCGATCTCGACCTTCATTACGGGGATGGGGTTGCTCAAGCCTTTCACTCGCCAAGGCTGTATGCTGTCTCTGGGCCGCACTCTCGCCCTCCGCAGGTTCTCACCCTCTCCATCCACCACCGATCACCAACCTTCTTTCCTCCTTCTGCTTACTCCGACTTGCCCTCCGAAGACACGAGTCATCCATTCTCGTTGTCCATTCCCCTTTCCGTCTATGCTTCCCGTCCAACCTATGCGGCGATTTGGTCTAGTGTGGAACGCATTCAACAGTCATTCAATCCCGATTATGTAGTGTTGCAACTGGGTGCCGATGGCCTTCCACGCGATCCCATCGGTCACTTTGGCTCATGGAACATAGACGGCGAGGGTGGGATGATCTGGTGTGTGGAGCAGGTCAAGGCATGGAACAAGCCATTATGCGTCCTTGGAGGCGGTGGCTATAACCATGCAAATACAGCTCGCGCCTGGGCTCTCTCGACGGCAGCCTTAGTAAGCCATTATTAAACAATCGGGCTGACATCAGGTCGAGAAGCCTGTAGTTCAAGACGAGCTGGTCCCAGAGCACGAAAACTGGCCAGAGTATAAGCCATCGTTTACTCTAGAGATCCCCGAAGGTACATTTCGTCTTCGCGCACCAAGCTGAAGTGCAGGTCACGCAAAGGATGAGAACACGCCCGAGCATTTGGACAAGATCGACCGGACGTTTCGAGTAATTGCAGCTCGCATACAAGACATTGTCTCTGCAGATTCATAACGCTTCCTCAGGCGTGCCGTGCAGCCTGTTCATTGCACCAGTCCCAGAGCTTGTCTACTCTTTCGCGGCTTTCGAGGTCCGGCCGGATCCTTCCTATGCGCTGATATGGCACGATGTATTTCCCGCTCAATCGTCTGGCGTCATCGACCGGGCACGTGGCTGCCCAAAGCTGATTGAGGGCACCAGCGGTGGGACTCATTGCGATCACATGCTGACGTCAACAAACCATTATTTACGAGCAACGCACAATAATCCAGGGGGCAAATTTCAAAATGAATGGCGTGAGGAACAGGTGTTGGGCGAGATTTGTAGCAACGAGGCCTGCGCTTAGTGCTGTCTTCACCCTTACCTACCTGGATGGACCGCTATGCTTATAATCTGACTAGATCTCTCTTCGTGCGGGCTCATATTGGTCTCCGGGATATCCACTTTGGGTCCATAGACCCAGTGCACCCATTTAGCCAGTGCGATGTTTCCCCATTTGCTCTGTCCGTATTCGATCCACTTCGTGTGCTCATATCGTCCACGCTTGGCACTTGATCGTTCTTCTGGGTCGCGTACAACCGACCGGAAATCGACACCGCCTCGTGGCGCCGCAGAATGGCCCGCAGATGAAGAGCTGATGAGTCGACTATCCTTCGTAGCCAACAACGTAGGTAAGAGCAGCGATATGAACCGCTGATGGCCCAGGCACTATATTGAGCCCCAATACTGACGGTCACATACGTTGGTACCAAATTGCAGAGTGTAGCCCTGTTTGGTGCTCAGACCCTCTGGCCTGCTCTCAGCGAGAGAAGGACGAATCGCTCACGAGGCCATAACTCCAGCATTAGCGAAGAGAACGTCGAGCTTGCTTTCGCAGCTACGCAATGCTTAGCTTGGTCAACAGTGTGCTAACCGTTGAAACTCCTCTGCCGCGCGTTCCACGCTCTGTAGGTCTGCCAAGTCGAGCTCGAGAAAGTGGATAACCCCGCGAACCCGGCCTGTAGCCTCGGTCCGCTCTGGGTACGTGATACCCTTGACCCCAAAAACACCTCCCTTCTTGATAGCCTCGATGGCCTCATTCGCCTTCTCCGCAGAACGGCTAGCCATATACACAGTCGCACCCCTTTCATAGAGAGCCTTGCAAGTTTCATAGCCAATTCCTGAGTTTCCGCCGGTCACCAGGACGATCTAAGTATCGTTAATGTGCTCTCGCCATTTGGCTCATCGGCCCGCCACCTTACCTTGTTTGTCATATCTGGCATGTCCGAGATAGACCATCTGGGACGAACCCAGAAGAATAGCGGGAGGCCCAAGTGCAGTATCGCATCGAGCTTGTGGAGTAACAAGGCGAGCATCCGTCTGGCAAGGAGGAGAGAGGTATTCGAGCATTCGGGAACGTCGAGTCAAAACAGTATCTTTCGGACGATCCCAATTACTTCCGACGGAATCCTAACTGATCTGCATAGTTCATTTATACGACTAGATGTCATAGGGTGCCATGGAGGGGGGGGGGGGCAGCATCACTCGCCATCTTTCTTCGAGCTGCATCGATGTGTTTGCCCGAGCTCTGACATCTCCGTCAACGACCGTTTAAACTAGCGTTCTCAGCACATAACGACGAACTCGAAACAAGAGTAGCCGAGGTCACCGACTCCTGCCCTGATCAGCACGTCACTGCATTGCCCAGTCAGTGAGGGTTGCGGTCTGCTCATATCGCTTCGGAGCAAGTCTTCAGGCCGGGCAATACGCAGGGCAAGGTATACAGCAACAACCTACTTGAACTGGAAGCATGACGTGGCATAACAGGAGCCGCCTTTGCGTTGGACTTTAAGCGACCCCGCTGCTTCTTTGCCGGCGGGGCCTCACAGCTGCATTCTGTCCAGATACTAGACTAGCTCTTCAGCATACATGTCTTTCACTAGGTCGAGGCCAGTAGTGACAGCAACAACACCACAAAAAATACAGATTACGCCTGGCACTCCTGATCAGGAGGACAATGCACCCAAGTGCAGCGTAAGCAAGAGACGTGCACGCTCATAGCTGATGTGACAGGGCCACGGCAGACGAGCGTTGAGATTGGTTGCCGGAGCGAATTCAAAGAACCCCGGAAGGTACAGCATGACTACTTTCGAACTGGTTTGTATATTCTAATACTACCCAGAGCCTTCTACACTTGTCCGCTTAGCCGAGACGATCCAAACAAATGCAAGTTCTTCAAATGGGTCGATGAGATAGAAGCCAGCCCCGCCAAGCAAGGCGAGTCATCCCGTGCCGCTGGGCTCGCCGCTGCTACCAATGCCCATCTGCCACAAACTCTTGGTCAAAGTCCGCAAGCAAGCTTTGGTCCGCCCCTTTCCAGTGCGGTCAACGCCACTCCCACGTCATCACGACTGACGACGGCCGTACCTTACATGCCTCGGATTGAACTCAGAGAGGGTTCAATGGAAGAGATCGATTGGGAGCAAGTAGATACGGATGGCCTGGAAGCAAAGGCAATCGCAAGTAGTCCTAGCTCATCGCAG
Organism: Naematelia aurantialba; assembly: GCA_021527695.1. Taxonomy (NCBI): domain Eukaryota; kingdom Fungi; phylum Basidiomycota; class Tremellomycetes; order Tremellales; family Naemateliaceae; genus Naematelia; species Naematelia aurantialba. The sequence goes on from JAKFAO010000007.1 coordinate 1,207,054, forward strand.
CGGACGGAACAACAATCGTTCAACGACAAATTACTATCTATTGGGACCGCTAAACGGAAGCGCACAGAGGAAAGCCCAATTACACCGCGGGCATCGGCCCTAGAGAGCAGCGAGGTGAGCCATGGTAGTGACTGTGCTGATTGTTCAGTTAAACCCCTTCGTGTCTGCTCACTCTCCTCCACATGCGGCTCTCTCTCCCGCGCTGGCATCTCTTGAACAACTGTCAGAGCATTTACATCGTCAGGAACGTCTCCTGCGAGCTGGAGAGGCCGCGAAGCTTGGCTTCCGAAAACGAATAAAAACCTTAGAAGAGCAGAATGCCGAGCTAGCAGCGAGAGTGAAGGAGCTTGAAAAACAGCTGGGACGTTAAGCTGCGCAAGCACCGCGACGACATCGTATCTGGGTCACTGTAATGCACATACGTAGGCTTTTGTTCTAATGCTGGTCTGACGAACAATAACTTTGACTCTGTACCGAGCAAGTCGTTTGCACATGCCAAACTTGAAGATCGTGCATTCTACGAGGATCTTGTCGAAACTCACGCGCGATATGTTGAAAAAGTATCATGTCCAAGGTGATCCAGTCGCTCTTGCGACTCGGTCTCGATGCCATCCTCCGGGGATTAGACGAGTCACAAGTCAGTCTGATGGTCCGTTGGAAGATGCCAACGTGACAGTAGACTGGCAAGATGACTGACAGAAAGCTGCAGTACAGGATATCGTAGTCATTGTTTCGCTGCTACTGGGAGGGATCCAGGAAGAAAGGAAGAAAGGAAGAAAGGAAGAAAGAAAGGCAAGGGAAAGGCCAGGAAAGAAGGAAGCGGGGTGTGCCTGGGCCGGTGCACTGGTTTCATGTCCTTTGGCTGTTCGAGTTTGGGATATTCTCACTCAGACATCATGTAGTTCTTCTCTGCATCTCTCTGCACTCTATCATAGCATTGTCCTTCCTCCCCTCCCTCTTCCTCCTCTTCTCTCTCTCTCTCTCTCTCTCTCTCTCCGTAGGAACATACCGTACCCAGTCCCCGTACTCTTGACAACCACGCCCAGCAAGATCAAATTGATCCCAGCCTGCGATCGGTCCCCGGCGGCCGCTGGCGTGCGGATTCACGTTTGAGCCCGAGCTTGTCCTTCAACAATTGGTCCTTCGTCTTTGCTTATTGTCGTAATCTTCTTCTCACTGTTAGGACTACTTGACAGCGGGTTCTTGGCGGTCGGACGACGGGCGCGGCTCATACACGCTTGGCACGCACCGTCCTATGATTTTCAGTTCATCTGCACTTTGTCTGACCGTCCCGGATCAGACATGGACACCACAAAGTATGGCAACGCATGCGATTACGACGTGGACCTACATTCGATCTACGCCGCATACCTGTAAGAGCTCCTCGCTACCAGACAAGCTGATAATCCAGCGGTCTCTTTGAGGGAGAAGGCACAGACTGGTGGGACAAGTCTTGGGGAGGATACTTTGCAACTTTCAATGACTTCCTCGGATTTGGGTGGGAAGTCATGAGTAAGTCTAGTTCCGGATTCTCCAGCTCAATCCTAGTGGTCGTCGACAGCAGCACTGGACGACCCCACATAGCTGTGCGCCGCGAACAGATAGCCTCGTTCGCCAAGATGATCCGGACTCGATTTGGAGAATCGCTCCCTAAAGATCCACCGACAACACTTCCCCTTGACCCTGTCCCTACTCGGAACCTTTCCCTTCGTCGTCTGGTCACTATAAGTGATCTTGCTTCTTATCGCAAGCTGGCTCAGACACTGCCAGCTGCCGAACTGAACTACCTTCGATCGCGGGTTCGATCTGGCCAGGTGGGAGTCGCGGAACAGCTATTCTATGCTGGTGGCACCCCCGGCGAACGTGATACTGGAGGTGTCGGAGTACGAGATAATGGGGTCGGGTACTCCTGGGCCTGTATTAAGACAACGTGGTGGGAGAAGGGTGGTCCGCCTCAAGGCCTGGTGCCAGGGCAAGGACGATCGCAAGCCAAAGGTCCAGGCGGGAAGGGGCTAGTACTCGAGGTAGGAATGGCGGTCGTCCGTTGTGCAAACCTTCGATCCGTTGTAAGTCTACCTTTGCTTTCCCTACCTTTTTGACCTCGTATCAGGGTGTATGGCCACCTGTTCCTCAGGAGAATTACCGCAAGTCCCACTTCATCGTCGAGGAATGGGTCGACAAGCGCCTCAACTCAAACCCCGCCAACTACCCACGAAATTACGGTTTCGGAAAGAGTCGATACGTCGCGGAAAGAGACATCGAGAAGATAGTGGAGTGAGTGGCTGCTTTGTATAATTCTGATTCTAGTGCAACCGTCGGAGCTCTTGCATCACAGGAGAATGACAGCAACCCTAATATGCTGATCCTCCTCACCATCGGCGAGCCTGCTATTCTTCCAGTACCTGCCTCATCCACTCTTCCCAATAACATTCTCCATCTCGACGTTTTGGCTCTGGAATTTCAACTGCTCCGCCGGGCACAGAAGCAGGGACACACAGGTGCCCCCGATCGTCAGCAGCCCCTGACCTCCCTTGCCTCCTTGTTGCAGACACTTCAAATTCCAGTGCCGTCCTTCATTCCGCTCGGCAACGCAGGCAATGACGCTTTTTACACGGTCCTTGCCTTCCAAAAGCTTGTCATGGCGGAGACTAGGTTACCAGATGCCCTTTTCTCTCAACCCGAAGCTTTCATGCCGGCTTATGGATATGGCGTTCCATTTCCTCAATACCCGATATTGCCACCTATCGCCCCGTACGCTACTCTTGATCATCCTGGCGCTTCGCACTCGGATATCTATGCCAGCGGGGCATCGCCCTCATTGGTCTCCCTGCAAGCAGTCCGAAGAGCAAGTGACCAGCCCAGACCTCGGCCCGCATCATTCGGTGACGCATTTGCGCAAGACCAGCCCAGGTATACGCCGCCAGACCAGGGTCAAGGTCATGGGCATGGGCAATCCACTGTCAAGCAGCAGCACCAGTTCCTTTCTCGCTCTCAAACAGTATTCTGGGATGATGCCGATTATGCCGGAGCCGGCCCAAGTCGCGATAGCTCTCCCCAATCTGCTGATAGACGTGCAAGCATGGTCAGACCCGGTATTCAATCTGACTTGATGGGCTCCACACCCCGAGGGCGCAGTGGCGTACCGCCTACCAGCACGATCAAACCCCGATTTCCTGTTTCATCCAGTACTCGCAGCATCTCGTGGGATGAGCACGTGCATCCAAGAGCGTCAGTGATCGTAGGTGGTACGCCCCGAGACCGATCGTCGGCTAGGGCTGAGAACAATCGAGCCCGTCCGTCCAACTTGAACGGGTCGAGCGGAAGCCTTCAACGAGAGGGTCTTTCAGCCTCAGGTGATAGCAGTACCAAATTGAGCTCCGACGATCAGAGCAAGAGCAGCAGTGAGATCACTGTACCCGCGGGAGAGAAGACTGCCAGAGACAAGGGGAAAATCAAGTCCGAGAAGAGCATGAAAAACATCGCCGGATCTCTAGCGAGGTTCTGGATTGGTTGATTCGATGACTTAGAAGTTACACGAGAACGTATGCATTACGATATACACCTAAACCCGAATAGCCCTGAGGCTGAAGCTGCTGGCAAGTCGTATGCATATACAACACAAAGAGCCAAATGGACACTCAAACGGTCACGCCTCGTGGCCGAGTCGTATCGCTTGTTGACAGTTGAGCCGCAGCTTTCTTGGCTGCTTCTGCTCGCCGCTTCTTGAGTACGTTCTCGATGAAAAACTCGCCCGCCTACATGTCAACGATCTGGATGGCACAAGTTCTCCAAGTCCACTCACCTTGTAGCTGGATCGCACCAGCGGTCCGCTAGCCACATACAGGAATCCCATACCCTCGGCGACCTTCTTCCACTTGGCAAACTCCTCCGGCTGAACGTAACGATCGACTTTCATGTGCTTTTTCGTAGGGCGCATATACTGTCCAAAGGTGACGACATCGACATCAGATTGCCGTAGACCTGGTGTATCCATCAGCGGATATTCGTACCCCTCGAAAGAGCCAGAAGACACTCACGACGCAATGCTTCCTCAACTTCGTGCTCGAGTTCTCCGACGCCCAACATGATACTACTCTTGGTGAGAATCTCTTTGTGAGCTTCGCGTGCGCCCCGCTTCGCCTCTTCCAAGACTCGCAAACTTTGCTCGAACCCGGCACGACGATCTCTCACAAACGGGGTACACCGCTCGACCGTTTCGATGTTATGTGCAAAGACGTCTAGACCAGAGGAAGCGACTCGATGAATGACTTCCGGACCTTTGTTCGCAAAATCGGGTGTGAGAGCTTCAACGAGAATCGCCGGCGCTTTTTGTTTGATCTTCGAAATGGTCGAGGCAATATGAGCGGCTCCACCATCGACGAGATCTGCTTTGTCAGCAATTGCTAACAAACATAGTAGAGCGGGCTTACCATCGCGGTCAACACTTGTGAGAACGATATAACCCAGACCCCATCGGCTGATTGCCTCTGCGGTGTTCTCGGGCTCGTGAACGTCCAGAGGTGGTGGTGCGCGGGCCGTCTTGACCGAGCAGAATCGACAACCTCGAGTGCATTGGTCGCCCATGAGCTGTGTCATCAGCGTATGCAGCCCGTGACGAAATTACGGCATACCATGATCGTTGCCGTTGCGTTACCCTTTCCTCCTCCCCAACATTCTCCGATATTGGGACACTTGGCCTCCTCACAAACTGTGTGTAATCCCAAGCCACGCAAGTCCTTCTTGATGGCACTATACGAGGCACCGGTTGGGATAGGGTGCTTCAGAAAGGATGGCAGCCGCGGTCTGTTTGTCAGCCAAAAGAAACAAGTTTGAGGACATAGTAAACCCACTGAGTAGTGTTTCCTAAGACGACACGATCTTGTTCCAGCGGTATTTCCTCCCCAGACACGAAATCGTCAAACGTCAGGCCGTCATCGAGCTTTGTGAATCGTCGTTTGGACGACGAGGCTTCTGGAGCAGACAGGGATTCCGGCACTGCAGTAGCGAGCGTTCGGTATATGGCCGGTCGTTGAGGCAGCTGTGAAATATGAGCTTGGCAGAGCCATTAGCTTGCATGAAGGCTCCTCACTGGAATGGCACCTTGCAGAGCGCGGCGGACGGGCATCATCGCGGTGATGGTAAGAAGGGGATAGAAGGGGGGGGAGCGGGCGGGGCGGATGGGGGATGGGGGGGATCGAGCGGATGAGCAAACGGCAACGGATGAGTACGAGACAGTTTGGCAGAGAGATCGTTGGAAAACGGCAGAGAGATTTGAATTTCCAAATCAGAGCCCGTCCATTACACGGGCGGGAATCGACCCAACTTGAATAGTCCCCCCCTTTTCACCCCTGACAGTACCTGAGCACGTTTCAGTTTGATTCCGGGTGGCCAACTGGGCTGCGTAGCCACCGCTTGGGTAATAATAATAGTCCTCGAAGGGGAGAGGCGTCTCTCTCCATCCACTGCTCCGTCTAGTCTGCGCATTTGAACAGGGCTCAACACGGCTCAGCCTCGTCCCACACCGGCAATGGCGAGCACAAGCGCTCAGACGCTAACGATGCATCTTCTCAACCAAACCCTCGCCTCAATATCCCTGCTCGAATCACTGGCCGTAATATCCGCGACCGATGCTCATACAATCCGCTCAAAGCTCCCACCACCGACTGGCCCTTTTCCCTCATTGAACCCGCCTCAGCAGTCTGCACAGCCGCCTCAGCAAGACCTATCAACTTCTTTTGGGAACCTTGCGGTTGTGCCGGGAGGGAGCAGCCCATATAATCAGCGCCAACAGCTTCCTGGCGGCCAGCCAGCCTTGCCGACCCTTCCTCCGAGAGATCGACCCAATCAAGAAACCAGGGCCAAGGCGTTGTGGGACTATCATGGGAATGTTTGTTGACACTCCATAATGACTCCGACATTGAAGCTGATGCTTAGCAGGAGGCGGACGATCTCGCGTTCCGAGCTGGAGACACCGTCGTGATTGACGAAGAAGGTGTGTCACAGCCCCGTCATCACATCTGCGAGCTTCACTCACAAATGCAGTCAACCAACAATGGTTTCGCGGTCGGGTCATACCACAGGGCCAGTGGAACGCTTTGGATCGCTCGGGCCTCTTTCCCAGCAACTATGTTGAAAAGCTGTTGGTTGATGAGCTCTGGCACCACTGATGCTTGAAGATCCGCCGACCCGGCCACATCGTATTATTCCTCTCCTCCACCGGGTCCGCAAGCAATGGTTCCATTTCAGAACGGCGGATCGAATCCTCCCTATGGCTACAACGATCAAAAGCCGATGCAGGGTCAGATGGTCATGCATCAACCACACCAAGTAATGCAGCCACAACAAATGCAAGGTCCGCCGGCGACGACTATCATCGTGCAGGACGACAAGAAGAACAAGTTTGGGAAAATTGGAAACCAGGTGAGACCCCCCCCCATAGCGAGTGAAAGCGTATAGCTGATTGTGTAAGCTCGGCCATGCTGCTGTCAATGGCTTTGGTTTCGGAGCCGGGTCAGCTGTGGCGTCGGAATTGGTGCATAAGAGTGAGTGGTCTAGCGACATGTAATCTGACGAAGTGCAGTCTTCTGAGATGCCACATGTATACCTGATTTATATAGATACACTGGCTGCATGCCTCACATACTATCGCTTGCTTGTATGCATGATTGACTGGGGACCTTTGAGCACTTGCTTCGTGACGGGGATGAGGCTGATAGCTGAGACAAACCCGAGAAATATCAGCCTGGTGATTGGGCTACCGTCTTCTGCTCCTGCCTGGTGAGTTCGTTTGTTTCAGCCCAGCTCACCAAGGTGCCCTCTGACCCCAAGCTTTCAGGTCAAACGGCGTATACTCGAGCACATAATCACGTTCCTTGGCGTTTTCTTACATGACACAGCGCGGGCGCGACTTGGGTCGAGCTGGTGTAAAGATGTCCGGGACGAGGGATGAGCTTCCGGGATGGTGTGCTACTCCGAGCTGCGACGCGGTACGCTTGCCTTCTTCGTCGGCTCATGCACATGCTTTCATTCAGCATTTGATTGCACAATTGTTTTCCTTGAATCTACCATCTGAAACTTTGGGCGTCCCGCTAAGACCTCGTTAACGTTGGCTGCTGACCATTCTGACCGTCTCTTCCATGTGTCTGCTATCTTCCGTCTTACCACGCCAGCAGTCCCATCCCAAATCCCAGCGCTAGATGCTCTGCGTTGGGTATACGTTGGTCTCCAACTGACGGTAGATACAGTGGTGTCAGTCACGACCTGTCTAGGTCCGAGATGCCTCTGTCTCACTTGCATGTCACTTGCCATCAAGACCCTTGACACTTCATTCATCCCTTGGGCTTAAGGAGTCACACATCTCAAACCTCTTCTCCCGTGTCCCGTTTAGCCCTCTACAAACTTCAGGTGCAGGTCACCTGTTTCTGTTGCGCTGCCAACATGCTTCACCCTCGGCATGCGCGCCTTTGCTCTCTGCTTTCGGCCCTCGTCGCTCTGCGAGCTGCACCAGTTATTCCTGAGAGCGGTGCTCGATCGCTATCCACACGCATCGGCGATGACACTGCAACGGGCACCATAACCTCCTATACAATATCATCCGTTGCCAACGAGACCACCACTCCAGTTCTCTTGACACCTGTGGACACTGAGGCTATCCAAGCGTTCTCGTCCCCTTCGCCGACTACCTGGGCGCTTCCAGCGAACTTTTCAAACATGTCTCCGTTCAATGTCACCTCCTACGCCGCCGGCCAAGAAGATATATCTATCCTCGCAGGCTCCCCCGGTCTCTGGATCAATACCTCGTCGGCCTCAGCATCGTCGATTGCGTCGAACCAGACGGCTCAGGCCGAGCTGTTTTCAGATTACACCAATCCGTGGGAGTACTCGCCCAACTCGCTGCAGATCCTGTATCCACAGGGGTCCATCAATCCAGGCAACGAGCCACAAGGCGGCGCAGAGTTCTACGCAAACCCGCTGGACGTGTTCGGCGCCCAGAACGTCTCCTTGGAATACAGTGTCTACTTTCCGCACGACTTTGAATTTGTCCAGGGCGGCAAGCTGCCTGGACTGTATGGAGGGCACAAAGGTTGTTCGGGTGGCAATGCTGCGGAAGAGTGAGCACGCGGCATCTAACGCATATTGAGCTCATGCCTCGTAGCTGCTTTAGCACTCGTATGATGTGGCGCCCAGACGGCCTTGGGGAACTCTACCTCGTAGGACCAGCTCCACTCTAAAAGACCATCTAGGCTGACGTGCAACAGTATGTTCCCAAAGACAAACAATCAGATTCGCTCTGCCATACACCTCCCACTTCCGTCTGCGATTCCGAATACGGACTCTCCATCGGTCGTGGTGCATTCACGTTTGCGGTTGGAAACTGGACGACGATCCGTCAAGACGTGTGGCTGAATACCCCGGGACAGAATAATGGGGGGTTCAACATCTGGGCCAACGGCCAGCTCGTCATGGCTGCCACCGACGTCCGGTATCGCGAGAATGGCAGCACGTGCCTCCAATCGGAACAGGCCGATCAGCCAGACCAGAATGCCATTGATGCGGCTATGCTCCCGGCAAATGCCTCCATAACCGACACGGATAATGTGACAGGTCCTTGGATGGACGAGGACTGGATGCCGGCCGAAGAGGCAATGTCCGCTCCTGGTGACGTGACCCCGGCCACCAAGTCAGCCACGTCATACACAAGCACCTCGTCGACGATGAGCACAGTTGTATCGACTTTCTACACACCTCCAATTCGCACGGCTTCGAACATGCCAATGGCTTCACAGACTGCCATCCAAACATCCACCACAGTCAAGCCCACTGCAGCTGTCCGTCGCCGCTACACGAATAACTTTAGACCGATCCGCAGGCAGGACCAGTCGCCCGTGATACTCAGAGCAGCAGACGACGGAACGGCAGAGACATCTATTACAGTCGTCAGCTCTGCATCAAGCGAGACCTCAACGACCGCATTCTTGTCCTACCCCAGTGGTTCGTCTTCCGACACGACAGCGGCCACGACAAGCACCATCCTCATGTCTGCATCCTCTCCTTCGCCAACTCCTTTCGTTGCCGCTGCCTCATCCCAGGGCCCCTCGAAGAAAGGCTCACCCGCTGTAAGCCCAACCGAGTGCTCAGTTGGCTTTATTGGTCTGTTCTTCTCCACTTTCTTCGGCGGACACACCGATGACTGGGCGAGTCCTAAAGATCAGTATACATATTTCAAGGATTTCAAGCTGTGGATCAACCAATGAAGTGCATGAATACAACTCGTAGAGGGACGTGCTATTGGTACAGATGCATCTTAAGACTCTGAATCCTTGCCTTGCCAAATCACTGCCAATGCCTGGATGAAGTCAATCTCGCCATCTCCGTCTCTCATGTCTTTGACCGTGGTGGACGCAACTTCATCCTCCACTTCAGACGGAGATGCATTCCCATCAGTGCCCCACTCATCCGCCTCGCCCCCACGCGATTGATTTGGCGAGAATCGCGTCAATGGGGGCAGCTCTTGGCCCGCCGTTGCTTCTGTCTGGCTAGATTGCGACCCGTCATCCGATTCCACGCCAATAGGATTTGGGAGAGGTATTCCTTCTTGCCGAATTTGATTACGTGCACGATCCACCTCCAGGGTATGCAGGTGAGCGCTTCGAGCAAGGCGACGAGACGGGGCGCCCCCCGTCGGTCGAGGCGGAAGAGACACTCTCGCCCGTGATGAAGCGGAGCCCGGCCCAGATTGTCCAGAGAAGTGAGGCAATTGGTCCGATGTTGAGAAAGAGCGAAATCCATTCAGTCCGGCGGAAGGTTGCCGGCGATGACGCATGTTTGGCGTATTTGACCGTCTTGCAACGCTGCTGGATTTGGCGAGTCGAACCTTAGGCGTGGGTACAGGAGACATTGGGGAGTCGACCGACTCCTCCGTACTCTCCCCAATTATCCGCGGGGATCGACCCTCGCCCAGATCAATTCGCAGGCCTGTCAGAGGCCCCTTGCGGCGATGCCTGTCGTAGACACTTCTCCGTCGCTTCGCTTCAGCTAGAAGGGGTTCAAGAACCGCGTTGATCGTACTGCTGCGGGACGCCACGCCTAGAACAATGATGACGAGCATGATGACGAGCTGAGCAATACCTCGGCGCCGCTCATATCCAAGCTCATCGGCAAGAACGCGTAACTGCGACATGATTGCGTGTCGTTCGCGCTCCATAGCCAGACGTTGCTGCTCCATTTGAGAGACGACTTTGCCAAAACGGTCCTCTTGTCGCATACGCTACGATATCAGCACCGATGGGCTTCCCGACGCACCTCTTGCTGCCATCGACCGTGGTCCTCGCTGTCCCATTCTCGCCGCCAATCGTCCCAGCCGCGTTCCACCTTAGCCAGCATGAGGCGCATGACCCTGCTTTGTTCCTCGATATAGCGCGCTACGAGTGTTGAATTACCCTCGAGTGCATTTAGGCGACGGATAATGAAAGCATAGATGGACTCGGAGGAGTCGGAGCGTGGAGCGCTTCGCGAGGACGTGACAGTTGGCGGGGACGTGGTGTTCTCGGCCGTGCCGTTTTGACTCGTGTGGACCGAATCGTTGACAGTTGCAGATGCCGGGGCTGAAGATGGTTCTGGAGATAGAATCGAAGAAGAAGGAAGTAGGGTGTTCGCAAGCGACTGGGGGATGGTGACGCTCTGAGGAATGATTTCTGGTACGGGAAGCCTCGCCTGTCGCTGTACTAGCTTCTCCAATTCTTCGAGCTCCTTCTCTCGCTCAGCCTGCTCCACCTCACGTTTTTGCCTCTCAAGAATGGCGACCTTCTCCCTTGCCTCTCGCTCTTCCTGTTCGCGGTCGCGATTGGCGGACTCCTTGTCCTTCGCGACGGTTGCTTGACCTTTTTGTTCCCACTTGAATGCCTCCATTTGATTCATCCCAAAGACCTTGAGATGAGATACTGGGCAGTAATACTCGGTACCGTAGTAAGATGGGAAATCGAGGCGGACGAAGCGGTGAAAGGACGTGGGTGTGGTGAGGGTGAACGTCTGAGCTGATCAGAATTGTACCAGCTATGAACTCTACTTACCTGAGCACCTCGAACGTTTTTCCCGATGAACGTCTCCACCTCGTCCCAACCTCCTTCGTCATCTTCTTCCCCTCCCACGCTGACTTTGACCTCTCTCACTACTCCACTGAAGAACTCCCAGGATGCGACCTCGATGGCGTTGATACGGATCTCATCGCAGAGCTCCACGACCACCCAATGCTGATCCGCCTTGCATGGCGTGAGCATGTACCTGTCCCGGGACTTGTGCAGCAGGCCCGACGCGTGCTGAGTCTGCGGTGAAGACGAATGGATGCGGGCCGAGCAGTCGGGTGATGCATAATTGTACCTGTTTGGGGGAGGTGATGCAGTGGGAAGCTTCGCTGCCGCTGACACGACCTCTGTTTGCTGATCCGAGGTTGAGGTCTTGTTCTCCTTGCCGGTCCGGTCCCCAGAGTCTGTCACATCTTCCGTCCTTTGAGCCTCGTTTGTTGATTTCTGATTGACTGTAGCGCTCGACTGCTCCACAGACGTCTTAACCGTATCCAGTCCTTCCTCGGCAGCCTTGAGCCGCTTCCACTCCTCGAAGCTGACAAAGGTATCTGGTGGTTCCAGTTCCACCGGTTTGGCCGTCGGAGCGGGAGGATATTCTGATACTGCGTCGACTGATGATACGTTCGCCAACAGTGCCGGGTCTTTTGACTTCGAGTTCGTCTCAACGACCTTCAGGTCAGGAGGTACTGGACACTCCTCCTCAGCCTGCAGATCCGCCCAATCGCGTTTAAGGGAGAAGCCCACATCCCATAGCGTCAATGGGGTGGGGGTAGGACTCGCAAGGGAGGCAGAGGAAGAGGATGACGAGACATCGTGTTCAGCGATGACATTCGCTGAGAAGAGGAGGATGGTGTGGACGAGGTGTACGGGTAATCGAGGCAACATCTTTGAAACACCGCGCTCCCAGTGCGTCGCCTTGCAATGCAATGCACACCACGACGCCCGGGGAGGCTGGTTAAGCGCGTCGCGGGGGAGCAACAGGTTAGAAAGTGGTAGGAGAGCGGTCCGAGCCCGCCGTCCTGCAATGTGCCGGTGTCGACGGAGCAACTGGTTATTTTACGTAAGCCTTCAGTGGCTTCGAGTCCCCCCCTTCAACGTCGAGTACATAGCCATATAATATTCGGATTTGCGCTTTAGTGAGTAGCAAAGAGGTGAAAGAACGACACACATCTCCCTGCACATTATTCTGACGCTGACTCTGGGACGAAGATAGTTTAGAAGCCGCATGTCGTACCCGCGAGAAAGTTGGCGCGAGTGGCGAACACATCCAGGCGCTATAATAAGCCTTCAGAGACCATTCCGGAAAATGCTCGTGAAAGGGTCTTCATGAATATGTAGGCGTTGGCAATAGAGCCTCTGTGCCGGCAGCTTTAGTGGCGTGACTGCAATCTGCGAGCTGTCTCTACAAATCAGGTCACTAGGTGATACTTTCACCCAACTTGCCTGCGGGTCGTGTCTAAGGGTATATGAATGCGTGGTGATGTTGTCTTCGACTATCCTTAAATACCAAATTTAGATCTATCCGTCCTACAAGGCACCTCAAACACTGTAGACGGGTCAAAAACGGCCAATAGAGACAGTGGGGAAACATACCTCATGATGGAGATGAGCCTAAATTCGTGGCCTCCTCCTGGGTCGCTCGTTTCTTCCAGCACTTCACAAGATATATTATGTCTTCCTGCGGGAAGATCCTCTCGGATAGTGGCAAACCTCCCGATATTTCTGTCATTATATGAGCTCCGCTTGATACATCAGAATATCACTACTCACACGTCGCCATTGTCCCACCAACCGTCCACCCTGGTCGCTCGATCCCGCTCGTCGTCTGCCCAACACTCCACGATACCCAGACCGAAGGTCTTGCTTCTAAGCGAATACATCTTGATCACTCCCACATTAGTCTCCAGCTCGAACGTCACCCTGGCCCCTGGCGTACGCGAGATAATGTACGGTTTGTCGAGGAATTCCTCGTGGGTCCAGTACTCCCACCCTTCATTTGCGATGGGAGTGAGATTGAACTCGGGCAACTTCGAGCGGGTTGACAAGCAGGTAGGATGGAAAGGCGGCACAGACGAAGCGACATTGGAATTCCAGCCGTCAAGGGCACGCATGCGCGGCAAGATCCCAAGTTCGAGAGGAGTATTCCACATCCCCGGCATAAGCTCGCCAACCTGCTCCCCGTCTGCAGGTTTGTTCCGCCATGATCTGGTCTGTTCGGGCCACATCTCCTGTTGTTCTGCGGCCTGTTGGTCCATGTCCGCGGCCACCACAAAATTTTGCGCGGGAGCCGAATCAACAATCGGAATATCATACGCTCCGTCCTCTTCTCTAGGTGACACGTGAAAGTCGTCTTCGGCAAGCATCGTACAAGCGACATCTTTGATGAGTGAAGCTACCAGATTCGCAAGATCGCGGTGACCGCGGGAATTGATGTGACGCATATCTGGGTCGCCCCAATAACTAACCGAGTGTGAGTCTTGCCCGAGTAGTATAGTCATGCGCACTCACTTTTGCGTGAAATATGGTCGTACTAGCTGGGGATACCGTCCAAAGTGGTTTGCAAGTGGATGCCGCTGATTGATGACCGGTACATCTATTTCCTCAGCTCAGCTCGGTGAAGGAATACACGTAACATACCGAAATATTGTGCAACAGGTCTAGGTTGATGAGCTCTTTGATCTTGTCATGTAACTCACAGATGCATCCTGCCTCCACCTCCGCCCATCCCACCATTGCTGAATGCCAGACCCTCAACGAGTATGACCGCAGGTTTATTGTCCATATCCAGCAGACCTCGCAGCAGGTTTTCCATGTTGTCGATGTGTTCGGGTATGCCTTCATCATTGATAGCCAGCTCCACGAGCACAAGATCAGACTCCATCGGTATGTGGAGAGGAAAGCAGAACGAAAAGTAGTCAGATCCAGTGGCTTGAGTTGTCAGCACGTCCTGTGCGCAACAGGAGTACGCATACCAGGTGCGGCGCCGTTGACATCTATGATTTGTTCGTCGTCGCCCACAAACGAGCGTACCCAATTGGCCAAGAGATAGAACCATTTCTCCGTTGCTGACACCCCATGCCCTTTCGTCACTAGAGCTGCCTCAGTCCGTCTCCCACTGCTGCTTGAAGATAGAGGCTTACCACTTCCGCCAATCGCGGAAACAGTCACTGCTTCTCCGCGGAGAGCTTTTAGTACAAACTGCCGTAGGCGGTGATGGGAGCCTTGGACCGTCAATCCTCGCCTTAGGCAGCGCACTCACCCTCGTATGCTCTACTCATCCGCAGATTCGCTCGCCCGTACTCCTTCTCAAACGGATCTCCTGCCCCACAAATGTCCCGCATTTTGTCAACACGTTCTTGTATCCGAACATCATATACTTCCAAACCTCCAGATTTCGATATATCATTTGCAGGTTTTGACCACAACGGCAAGGCTAACAGAGACCCCACAGACTGGTAGACATGATGAAGGAAGAAGAGAGAGGCGACGCCGAGAAGAAGGGCGAGAAAGACATGAGATCTGCGATGGGACGTCGGAAAGGGAACGTACATCGCAAGTCGAGACTCCACTGCCGTAGTGTCGCAGAAGACTGTGAGTACTTGACAACAGGACAGACTAGACCACACTGAGAGCCCGCCGCCCTGCAATGCCACCCTAGACGATATACAAGAACATATGCAGCCAAACTCTACAGCGAACAAGAGGATCAAAGGGAAAAAGAAAGGAGACCCTTTGAGAGCGGCTCAGCGGCGAGCGGCGAGCGCCGCTGCCAAGCGAGCCCGCACGACGAATGACAAGACAACTTGCCATGTCACACTAAAGCTGCCGCTCCCAGCGCACTCTGTTGCAATGCAACGCACGCTGTTGACCAGCCGTATCTCTCGCTCTGGCCCTCTCTCTCTCTCACTTCCCACTTGTTATACATGAAGCATGCAGCATCTCAAGCCTCCAAGCGCTTCACTCCTCCTGTCAAATACATTTCTGATGTTTCAGCTTGCCTCCTGTACGCCGTCGTAAAGCTTTGACCGATCAATACTTTGCCATCCCTTGTGGTCCGTCGGTGACAGCACAGTTCTCCGACATACACATGTGTGCTGCGACCGGTGGGTTTTAGTCTATAGAGGACGCCGGCGACTGACAGTAGTGGGTCAGCTCGTCACCACCCTCCTGCCTTCCTGCCTTCCTTTGCTTCAAAGGGCTAGATTCCCGCCGGGGAGGGGGGAGGGGGGGGGGGGGGGTCACCGAAGCCCGGGGTGTTTGTCATTACAGCCTCGATCGCCATGGCCAGCTAACCCCACCTTCGTTCACCGTCGAGCTTACTTCGGCCATTGACAGAGGATGCGACGCAAAGACCGAGAACACAGCAATGCCATCAGTGAGAACAGGAAAGAAATCACCGTCCGCAACATCCATCAGAGGTGGATCACTGATCCCAACGTCGAGCCGAAATCATCGGGGCGTCTTTCCTTTTCGACTCGCTTGGTCAGACCTGCACCTTGAGCATTAATAGGACAGCACCAGACGGGACCAAGAGGACTAACACGATCGAGTTTTGAATCGGCAGCCCTCATTGCGCACCTCCAGTGAGCACCTCCAGTGAGCACCGCCTGGCGAAAATGGAGCAGCATGGGGTATGACGCTGATATCTAGATAGTACACTTGCTCAGAACCAAAGAGGCAGGGGTAAACCCCGACGACTCGCTGGCCAGCCTCCGATACGTGTCGCTCGATGACCGATCCATAGCGACTTTCCGAATCGTGAATCCCTCCAGACACACAACTCACGTGCTCGACCTCTGCTCTTGGCTGAAGACACCTGTCACAACAACCTGGAACGATAGCTATCACGCTCAGTCGGTTTTCGATGACAGCATCAGTCGCGCGCTCCCCTCTGGCCACGAGCGGCAATCACAACTTGCCTCTGACGAAGTGGAAAGAGAAGAAAGAGCAGGAGGAAAGAGAGCGAGAGTCAGAAGCAGAGGCGAAACAGAAAGGAGCTTTTGTGGACGAGTTCAAATCACGCACACCCGATAGCCAAGACTCGGCTGTGGGCGAGTACTTTGTATACGGTGGGCGAACGTAGTGAGTATTGCCCTTCTGAAGTCTTTTCCTTCCAGATGGACTAAGCTTGTCAGCAACAACATCCTTTGGGCATATCGCTTTCCGGCAGATCAAGAAGAGATCATCGTGAGCTTGGCATCAAAGTTCTCTGGCTAGACTGATCCCGTGTAGAGACTCGACCGCCAACACTACATAGTGCGATCGAAACAGATTCGATCGGCTGACGTGGTTACCAGCTTAGTGCCACTCTCCCAGGGTTATACTGCGGTCCCGTAGAAGAAGTTCTCGCCCCTGTGCCCGCTAAGAATCGTCGATTGCTCGATGTGGGCTGTGGAACGGTGTGTTTTTGTTTCGCAAGCGCAAGATGCTCATATCACAGGGAATATGGTAGAGTCATTCTCCACCTCCATTATTATACTCACCAGGACAGGTTGGCTGAAATGGCAGAGCGCTTTCCAGATGTGGATTGTGTAGGGATAGGTAAGCGTCAGATATTTTGGTCATTGACAGCGGGCTAGATATCACGAACATCCAACACGAGTAGGTTACCAACCCTCACCAGGTCCTGAAATGTCCCAGCCATCACCTGCGGAATTGCACGTACATGACTGTCGAGGCTCCGCGTCGACTACACATTTTTCCCGACCGCTCTTTTGACGTGATTCATATCCGCCAAATGTTAGCGTCGGTAAGCCGCGTACGCACATGTCAGTGTACTGCTAATGTGTAGATTCACGACTTCCCGGAGCTACTAAGAGAATGTTTTCGACTGCTGCGGCCGGAAGGTCTGATGCTGTTACATGAGCCTGCGTTGCAGCTGTATTCTGCTTGGTCAGGTTACAAAGCCGACGAGCTCGCGCCAGCAATGTCGGTGGTAGGTTATCCGATCGGGGATCTCGCTGGCTGAACACTGATGCGCTATATCTCAGTGGATGCAGACGTTTCGACGCGCACTGGAGTACCGCAGGGTCCAGTTTGTGCACTCTGAACCATCTCCTTCACAGGCTGAATAAGTGTAGCCTGGGTCACTTTGACAACGTCGATGGACTACTAGAGAACGCAGGCTTCGATCGAGAACAGATTCACTTGCACGTCACCCATCGTTCGTTGTGTTTAGAAGACCAGACTTCAGGTACAGTATTGTGTTTTTGCCACTCTGTCCCCGTCCCTTATGTGCTGACGGATGGACGCTCCCCAGTCCTCACGCAGAATGAGATTGCCCATTTTTACTCGTTTCTCCATGCGTCTCGACTGATGGTGCTGGAATCCGGACAGCTCTCAGCGGCAGCGTACGACCAGCTGCAGGAAGACGCGTGCCAAGAGTTCACGCTGCGAGGTCGGGGGCCAGCCGGACCTCTCGGGGCATCCGGTCTGGTGTCATCTTGGGGCTACTGGTGGGTCCGGAAGACGGCCGCATCACCAGTGACCATGTGAGAGTGATTCCCTGCGGAGGAGACGGAATGATTTAATACGTCAACTGTATAGACCAGACGCATGTGGCTTAGGTTAGTGGCCAAGACCAGCCGAGACATTCACCCAGTAGTATGCATTTTTAGTCTTCTTTGTTTATTACTATCGTACGGAAGTGTTGCCGGATGGCAGCGCAAGGCATCTGTCTGAGCGACCGAGTCAAGGCAACTGGGATGAAAGCCCGAAAGACTCCAACAAGAACAGCTCGTCATTTGCACGGGTCATCATCCTGAAGCCTGTGAAGCCAAGTCGTCCTCTCCGAGCTCTCTCTATGCGTCAAACTCGGTCGTGGGTAAAACGTCGGGGTGAAAGGACTGGGCATGCCGCCGCTACTTGGCGTCCACGAGAGCGACGGGAGCGACGGTAAACCACGATGTGGGCGTGGCGTCTCGGGGAGCCGCCGCTCGCTGCACCAAGAGGCTGACTGTCGTCGTGGATCCGTGTCGCTGCCGTAGCTCGTAGAGGTTCGCCAGCTCAGATGAGAGACCTCGGTGTGAGGGGTGGCGCTCGATTCTGGCGATTCACCGCCACGGAACGTCTCGGTCGCATCTGCTCCGTCCTCATCCTCAATTTCATCGTCTTCTGTTTCCGATGGCAAGACCGGATCG
The DNA here is from genome assembly GCA_021527695.1 of Naematelia aurantialba. Taxonomy (NCBI): domain Eukaryota; kingdom Fungi; phylum Basidiomycota; class Tremellomycetes; order Tremellales; family Naemateliaceae; genus Naematelia; species Naematelia aurantialba. Next base: position 1,225,274 of record JAKFAO010000007.1, read on the forward strand.
CTCGATGGCTCTTCCGTCGGTAGCCTATCGAGCAGGTGCTGGTACTGTCGCCTTGCTAGGGCCGCTCGCTCCACCCTGCATACTTCGTCCAATGTCGGGATGGGTACGATCTGCTTCACCACAGGCCGTTCGCTGACCCAGCTCCGGCTTTTGCTCTCGGTGTCGTGTTGCCGAGGTACGCTTCGGGGCTGGCCCTCGGACCCCAGCACTGGATCGGCAGAGGCGGAGACGGGGGCGGTTTCGTTGGACTGCGGATACTGAGGGAAGCACAAGAAGAAGCGCTCTCGCGACATTTCGCCCGACAAGATCTGATCAATGGCAGCGGTCTCGGGCGAGTCGAGCGCATGAGGCTGGATCTGTGTCTGCGGAGCCTTGATACTGCTTTCCCCGGCTCTCTTGGAGTCTTGACGCCGGTTGGAAAACTGCAGAGCAGTCAGCGATCATGCAGTCAGGCGAGCCGAGGCATCACACTCTACTTACCCAAGTCGTCATCTTGTCGGTGGACCTGCAGCGGCATCAGCGCTGCTCTCGCCGACGGCGGACTACTTGAAGCCAAGCGGGTTCGCGACTCACTTTCCCAAAAATGCACCGAGCCTCGCGCATTCAATAGGACGGGGGAGAGGGACTCGCGCCCACACTGTCCACAGGACGCGGTAGTCTGCGGTGCTGTACTTTGCCCTGGTCCTGTCCGTCTCTCCCCAGGGGTTCGTGCCGCTGCAAGGCGCCGCGGGCGAACCGGGAAACGGAGCAAATGGCTCTAGTGGCCACCGTCCCAGCTCGGCCTTCAAGGGTGCAGGCACGCGGCGCGGCGACAGTAACGTGTCGCGCGTCTCACGCGTCGACCTGGACTGGGCCGAGTCTGCCTCAGAGTAGGTGTCGCCGTTTGCTGTCGATCGCGGCGCAGGAGGCGAGGTAAATCGACGAAGAGAGCGGCTGCCGGGCAGGGCGTCATGATGGGTGGTGGCCGTGGGCTTGGGAAAGCCCCTTTGGGCTGGTGGTAGATTGGCCCGCTGCCGTCTGACTCTCGCCAGCACCCCGTCTAGCGCTCCTGGTCCACACCTTATCCTCTTTCTGGCCGCAGATGTGTCCTCCTGCTCCTGCTCCTGCTCCTGCTCCTGCCTGGACGGCACTCCCCGCTTGGTTTGCCCGACCTGCTGGCTCCTTGTGTGCGCGTCACCACAGACGAAACGTGCATCACCATGCGCCGAGCGCACGAGTCCAGAATTGTCCCCGGGTGTCCAAGCACCGAGCGACAGAGAACGAGGGATGGGGGAGCGGCGCGGCGCGTGCTCGTTGGCCGAGATGTTGTTGTCCAAGGCGCCGAGGGGTGCACGGCCATACGCCCTCGACGGGCCTGCCTCGCATTGTGGAGCAAAGGTGGGCATCATGGCTGTGTCTCGTCTGCCGGTCCCAAGGCGCGCTTCAAGGAGTGGGTGATGGTTGTTGACGAACAGGCAAGGCGAGGGGTAAACACCACGGGCAGATTGGAGGTATCGCGGGTCTTCGAAGGGGACACGGCAAATTGAAGGGATGGATTCGTATGTCGTGTCTCGAACTAGTAGCCTCCAATGTCCAGTACGTTTACGTATATATGTCTATACCTCTATAGCTTAAAGCGCGGAAATGACTAGATGGCAGGGTGAAGATGGAAACGCGGTTTATATTGACATGGGCAAACGCGCGTTGACGCGCCGGGGCTGGCTTTTTGACCACAGTTCTCGGGCTCGTGTCATCTTGCCAGGTCCTGCTTGAAATTTTGTCGTATGGATGCCTACAATTCTAGACGAGCCTGTCTTCTGATGCTTCCTTGTCCTCGACCTCGGCCGACACAAAGCTCTCTCCCAATCCCACAACCTCTAGTACTGTCTTGCCTGCTTCTTCCCCTAGAGTGATCTTGAACGGCTCTTTCACGGTCAATTCACTTTGACGGTGCAGTCCTGGCAGCATACGAATCAGTGACCCTCCTCGATACAAGCAGAACTAGCTGGCGTTGACAGAACAGCATGGCTGTGCCACGAGGGGATGTGATCAAGTGACTGGAGGGCAAGGACTCTGGGCGTACCTTCAATCTGGTCAATTCGGTCCCGAGTTACATCTAGGGCCTCGTCGAAGCCTTCTTCGTTGATGACTTGCTGTGCGGCCCGGAGCAACAGCATCGAATCGATCCGAACATGGTGATGTACCTGTCAAATTTATGAGCTCGTCCCTTCGAAGTGACCATCACGCGTACGTCGATAGAGATGATCTGTGGCACTGTCAGCGAGGCTTGGGTACTTTGTGTACATCGCTCACATGCAAATGGTCCAGGTCCTGTACAAAGTCCGTCCGCGTCATGATACGACGAGCCTCTTCAAATGTGACCTTGGGCAAAGAAGCGTCCTCGTCGACTGCTCCATGGCTGACCTGACCCGATCCGTCCTCGTGATCAGGCTCATCCCGCCCAACGCCGGGCAGAGTGGGGGCCATCTTGGCAAGATGCCGCAGCAACAACCAGGAACAGCTGCCCGCATGAGCGTTCATCCACTCATTACACGAGATGCCTACCTTGCCCATCTGAAGACCGGACCGGAATCAGTTCAATCGGGGGGTAAACAAGAAAGGACCGACTTCTGCTCGTCCCTGACCATTTAGCTCATGCTTCCCATGATCGTACTTACATTACATCGTCATCATGCTCCGGTATGAGGCCGATCCTACCCCATCAGCATCAGCGGTGCAATGGAGTCCTTGTCACATGCACATCCAGCACTACATCTTCTCAACTCACTTGGAGGTCAACCAGTTCCGCTCCCACTCGATCATACCTTCCGCCTCCTCTGCACACGTAGATCAGCTTTGACTGCGACCGACTGAGGCCATGTACTTACCAATCATATTAGGAGCTCGCGCCACACGCGAAAGATAGCTTGTCCTACCTCCTACAATGTCATACACTTTGCCAAGTATCTCATCGCCCTCCACCTCGATCTCCTGGGCGGGATATTGCCGTTTGAGAGACTGTTCTCGAAGTCTTCGAAGTGCGTTGAGAGACTCATGGCGGGGTAGATCGTATACGGAAACAATCCTCATGCGAGAAGCATTCTTCCGCATGATGTCCAATGGCCCTTTGATTTGAGCTAGTTTGCAGGGCCGAGAGATGAAATACTAACAAAAGTCGTCGGTTGAGAAGATCATCGTCATGAGGCCCTGATTAGCATTAGCATCAGAAGACAGATCCTTTCGGAGACCGCTAATCTCACTCCTTCGGCCCAGGCTTCAGCTCGCTGCTGTAGCTGGTGCAAGATGGCATGCCCTTCGGGCGAATTGGGGAACAGGTGGACATCTGTGATTCCGTTAGCGTAGCTGTCGCTTGACCTCACTATTGAAAGCCACCACAAGCGGCCTTCCGTGTTTTCTAGCATACCGTAGGGCAACCTTTTCGAGCTTGCTCATCACTCGTTCCACGTCGAGACCGGGACCCCCCTGTCTGGGATCGGCCCTGGAAAACAACGACCCTTGCCAATCCTCGTAAAAATCAAAGTCGAGGGCTTTGCCAAGTCGTAAGCGGAAGACTTCCAGGTCCGGGTGGGCTGAGCAGCGTCAGAACAGATGTGCCACCGAGCGACGCCACGGAAGCAGCTGACCCTCGCAAAAGGCAGCTCCCTCTGCGTTGATCTTCCTCATAGAACTGCCAAGCATGAGCTCGAATGTAAGCATGTAGCTGACGACTGACTCGACGATCATGGTTCCCTTTCCCGTGCCTTTGGGTCCAACCATGAGATAGTATCCACCGGCTTGCTCTCCTCTGACAATGGAATCGATCAGAGGTTGCTCAGCTCTGCGGATGTGCGAGGCGTCTGTTCCTAGCAAGGTGGACACTTCCAAAGCGGGATCCTGGCCGAGAGTTTCAGCACTTCCGGGGTTCCAAGGAGGCATGACATCCTGTCCAGCATTCTCAGAAATATATGACTGGACCCACGTAACCTGGTGCGAAAGCCCTTTCAATCTTCATAGTGGGTTAGCCGGCGCTGCTGTCAATAGCTCACTCGGTGCAAGACATGTGCTTTGTACCATTCGAGATAGCCCACACCGGCGGCGAACACCATTCCCAAACCGACGACAGTGGTCAAGGCAGCCTGGAAAGAAGCTGAAGAGGACCATTGCTTCCAAAATGACTCTCTTTGCTGCTTTGTCGGCGGTGATTCAGCGCCCAGGTTGCTCGATGGACCGACAGGAGCTTGCGGCATGGGCGGAGGGGGCCACGTCGGCACATTGTGGACCACCACAGACGTGTACAGCCCTCGGCTCCTCGCTGGTTGTATACGAGGAACCAGACCTCTGCTGAGCAGGGCTATTGCCCTCGACGACCACATCTTGGTGCTGGTATAGGTCATATTACGACGCCAAGGATTCAGCTCTACGAGTGTGATAATGGCGCGGGGCTCCAAAGTGGTTGACACATCAACAACAGTTTCTGGGGCTTCTGTTGCGCGATGTATGCATGCAAGGGCAGTTCATGCATGACCTTGTCATTGCAAGGCGGGCCATGCTGGGGAGCACGCTCAGTGCAGCCTTGACCCACCCCCCCTTATGAAATGCTACACAGTAGTCTAGTAAACCCACAGAAAAACAAATGGGTCAATAGGAGACGCGCCTGTCCTTTTCAGGGTCCAAAGAATGACACCAAAAAGCCCAACAACAGCTCGGAACACATTAGATGTTGGGTCAACTCTACGCCTGTTTGCCTTTCTCTCCAATGGTCCACTTTGTGCACAGCACGAGTGCCGAGTGAGTAGCACCTAGCACGTCCACAATGTCCGCATCCCCCAGCAAGAATCGGACACTAAGCAGACAACCGTCATCACCATCTCTCGCCCTCGGCATTCCTCCTCCGATACCTGAGGGCGGAGTCATGCGTTCATCCAAATCATCCTCCAACCTGAGGTCCCATCACTCACAGCCACGACTGTATCGTGGCGATGTATCGTCGTCCGCTGCTTCTAGCGAGGACGACGGGGATCAACTTGGGACACCCTTCAAATCTGCCATCTCGCCTGGCGCCGACATGACTCCGAAACGCAAGGTGGTGGCAATGATGGAGCCTCTCACAGCGCCTCGGGGCGGGAAGAAGCGGGACACGCTGCAGGCTAGGCTAGAGCAAGCAGCTAGAATGAAGAAAAGCAAGTCGACTGGAGACGGGCTCAATGGATCGGCGAGTATGACGAGCTTCTCGACCAACTTGGCATCGCCGTCTGTTATCCCGTCATTCCGCGAGACGCCTCCAGCTACCGGTGGAGGCAGTGATAAAGTCGTGGTCTGCGTCAGGTCAGTCCAGATCGCAATGTTACATCCCGACCACGCTCCACCTGACTCGTTATAGAATCAAGCCAACCACATCCACCTTTGCGTCCTCAGCCTACGACGTCACACCCACCTCGCTCGCACTGTCCGACTCGCATCCAAATGTACAAAAAAGGGGAGGAAAAGCCGGTCGGGAAGATGAATACACCTACACATTCGGTGAGCTTTGTCTCCTTCTCCTTCATCAGTGCTGATCCCCGCCAGATAAGCTCCTCCAATACCCGTCCACCACCCCTGAGCTATACCGAGCGAAAGTCGCGCCGCTCGTGAACAAGGCTATGAATGGGTTCAACTCTACCATCTTTGCATATGGCCAGACAGGCTCGGGTAAATCATTCACGATGGTGCGTACACATCCCCAGACTTATAAGCATCAAGCTAAGCCAGGCAGACGGGAACAGCTACCGAATTGGGAATTATCCCTTGCGCTGTTGCTGGAGTGTTTGATGCGATCTCGGCGGTACGTCTCGTATGGGCCAGCCCTCGGCTGATCTTCTACAGGAGACCGATCGGGCATATCTGCTCCGGGTCTCATACATTGAGATCTACAACGAGACGTTGAGAGACTTGCTCAACTTTAAAAAGGGTCCACTCAAGGATGACGAGAAGCCGGCTATTCATACCTCGAAGGGCAAAGTGTATGTGGAGCCATTGGTGGAGAACATTGTGTCCACACCGAGGGAGATCGTCGAGTTGCTCGAGAAGGGGAATGCTAGCCGGCGGGTGGGCATGACAGATTGGGTACGTTGACTATTCAGCGTCCATCAGTACTAACAACTTGCTGTGTAGAACGAGCGATCCTCCAGGTCACACGTTGTCTTCACTATTGTCGTCGAGTCGAGACCACGAGAAGGGAGTGGTGATGACGACATCCGGCTTTCCAGACTAGTGAGTACATTCAGCATTGAAGGAAGGCCAGAGCTGACAGTCATTGCAGAATCTGATTGTGAGCTGATTGACGCGAAATGGAGACAAGTCAGCTGATGCACACAGGATCTCGCCGGTTCCGAAAAAGCAGTGTCGGACTTGGAGCGTCGTGGGGAAGGGAAGCACATCAATCAGAGGTGAGTGCCATGATTGGGCACTATTTTCCAAACTGACAGGCTTCAGTCTTCTGGCGTTGCGCGAAGTGATCAACAAGTTAACGGAGAAGAAGAGGTATGTAGGGATTCCAGGTATCGGAAGCTCGCTGACATAGCGAAGAACCCACATCCCCTACCGGAATTCCAAGCTAACCCATTTACTCGAGAATGCTCTTGGAGGCGACTCAAACATCTGCGTCATCTGCACGTACGTGAGACGCTTGATCTGATTGGCGACTGCTTATGGAACCAGTATGTCTGGTGACGAGGAGCATCACGCGGAAACTCTTGAGACGCTAAAATTCGCCGGCCGCTGTTCGCAAGTGGAAACCAAGGCCACGAAGAATATCGTAGGTCCGCATGTGGCGGTCTTCGGAAACTGCTGATATATCATCATAGATCGCTTCTTCAGAAAAAGCACTGATCAGAGCAAAGGATCGCGAGATAGATGAGCTGAAGAGACGCCTGCAAGGGATTGCGAATGGCAGTGACATCGAGGCGTCTCAGGATATATCCGAAGTGAGTGATAGATATGCTGCTAGCTGACCGGCGCTAGCTGGCTGATTCCGTCGCGTCAATGGAGGCCCGAAAGTCAAAGCTGGCAGAGCAGTTGGCAAAGCTAAATGCCGAGATCCTCACTTCTGAGCGCCCCCAGGTAGGCTCTGGCCTGCTTCCGCTTTCTCCGCCTCGACACAAACGACCCAGAACCAGCGACTTCACAGGGCTTGCCAGGCCGGGACGAATCGGCTTAGGAAGCCCCCGGGCGATCGTGCCGGACCGCAGAGCTGTCAGCGGGCTGGTTCGCATGACCGAGGAAGACATGCCCGGCATTGTCGGTACTTTGCAAACGGTGACCGAGGTAGATGTCAAAGTAAGCATACAACCCTTCCTGATCCCTCAGCTGACGTCCTGGTCAGGCTTTCGACCATGACAGACTCGTCGCCTCCCTCCGCCGAGAGCTCACAGCCAGAGAAGGCGAGTTGGCTTCAGCAAATCGCGAGTTGTCCGATGCGCTGTCCCGCCTGGCTCGCTTGTCGCAAGCTGAAACGGAGGTGGGTATACTGAACGCCCGAGTGGCCGAACAGGAAACCAGTGCTCGCGACACGCTCGCGCAGCTGGAAGCAACCCGCAATGATTTGGTGGCAACCATCAAGGAGAAGACATCAAAGATCGACGAACTCGAGACTGCTGTTTTGGACCTGAGGAAGTCCAGGGAAGAATTGGCGATCGACGATCAGAACAGATACGATGAGGTCAACGAGAAACTCTCGCGCGCGATTGAAGAAGCCGCATCTTTCCGGGATGAGGCGACCGGCCTGCAGGATCAAGTCAACGCTTCGGAGGAGCGACTTCGCGTATTGCAGGCTGATCTCGAAGCGGCGCGGGCTAAATGCAGCGAGGCAGATCAGTCTCGCGAGGCCCAAGAATCCCGTTGTAATGAGCTTGAGAATATCGTCGCGTCCCTTCGGTCTCAGGTCACAACCCTGGAAGCGTCTCATGCCGCCCAAGCCAGCGATATTTCCCGACTGACGGCGGAGCATGAAGCTGCGAATCGCGAGAGGCAAACAGCCTTGGACCAGGTTTCTCAGTTGACGATCGAGAACGAATCTGCGAACCGGGAAAAACAAGCAGCGATAGAGGACCTGGCCCGATATCAGCGCGATTCGATGCAGCATGAGTCTGAAGTCGTCGCCGAATTGCGCGAGGAGCTTTCCAAACTGCGCAGAGTTGCGGAGGAACAGTCTGAACAGGGCAAGAGGGAGGTTGACGGCTTCAAAGCTCGTGTTGCACTTCTGGAAGACGAGTGCGCAAGAGTAACCGCTCAGGTCTCGGCGGAACGTGCACGCGCCGAAGCAGCAGAGGGCAGAATCAGCACGGCCGAGATGGCTGTCACTACATCTGCGCTCCGTGTCGACGCTCTCCTTACTGAAAGTCAACGCAAGACGGAGGAGCTGGCCAAGCAGACCGATGAACAAGCGGACATGCAACGCAGACTGCAAGCATACGAGGAGGAACAGGCGGCTCTTCTTCGAAAGGTCGAGGCGTTGAGTGAGGAGAAACAGGACGTGCTTCGCAGATCAGACGCCGACAACCAAGACTTGGTCCGCAGGTTGGAGGTCTCTGAAACAGCCAAGTCCGAGGCCGAGAGAGAACTCCAAATATTGCAGCAGGGTGCAGCCGACTCGAAAGGACAAGCGAAGCACCTCCAAGATGAGCTCGACAGACTCGCCACTACCCTCGATCACGTCCAAGGCGAAAAGTCGACGATCGAAGGACAACTGCGAGAGGCGGAGGATCGAGCATTGGCGGCTGAGGGCAAGGTCCGAGACCTTGAGCAGGGTGCTGTGGCGCTCATGACCAAGATAGAGCAGCTGGAAGGACACGTGAAGGATCGCTGCGCGGAAGTAGACGAACTTCGATTCTCATTGCAAGCTGTCAACACTGAGAAGAAGGCTTTGGAAGCCCAAGTGGACGTATCCAGCGCCGCCACAGGTCGACTCGAAACTCTCCAGCAGGCTCACCTTGCCGCTCAGCAGGAGCTGCAGGAGACTCGGGAGCGGTCAGAAAGGGTCAATGGTGTAGTTGCAACCTTGGAAGCCGAACTGGCAACGTGTCGCGCCTCGCTGGGCCGTCTGAAACCCCTGGAAGAAGCGCTCGCTTCGGCTCAGCGGGAGCTGCAAGAGACTCGGGCGCGAGAAGAAAAGTCCAATCGTCTGCTTGGTGCTGAGACTCAGAAGGCCGACCAGCTCGTCCAGCAGCTCGCTGCTCTGCAGCAGGAGACCGATAGGCTCTCCTCTGTCGATGCCGAGCTGATCGGCCTTCGTTCTGCGACCGAAGCACAAAGACAGCACCTCGACAAGCTGGGCAAAGAGCTATCTGATGCGCGAGCCAGCGCGTTGATGGAGAAGGAACGCGCCGACCACCTCGCGACCGAACTACGCGATAGTAAAGCCCCACCAGGGTCCGCATCGACTTCGTCCATCAGCGCGCGACAACGCCATGCCCCTACATCGTTTGCAGAGCGGAATGCATCGGTCAAAGATCTCAGGCTGCAGGCCCTGACGACGGCCGCCACGGGTTCTGAGAGCATGGAACGGCTGCGGACCATGGAGAGCGAGGAAATTGAGCGGCTGGAAAAGGTCGTCGAAGCGCAAGAGGTCATTATCAGCGAACAGAGAGACAAGATCAAATACTGGTCGGATGTGAGTTTCCACCATTCGTCAGCGAGACCTGTCCGCGAAACCCATCAGCAAAAAACTCCGCTGACACACTGCCAAAACCCCCGCTGACACACTTCATGTAGGAGCTCGAACGGCAGCGTGAAATTGTGCGGGCGCTCACGTCGGACCCCGCTGCGTTCTTCGCGGCGGCGTCGAATTCGCCCAATCCGGCCAGTCGAGCATCACCATCGCTCCGAGTCAGCCACGCCAAGTCGAAATCGCTCTCGACGGTGGACCCGGGTTCTCCTCTGCCGCGGACGGCGACGACCTCTCGGCTCCCATCTACATTTACGGCGCACAACCTGGCGCTGCCGACCTCGCCGACGCCGCTGCCGATGCACCCGAGTCAGTTTGACAATAGGGGCGCGAGGAAGACGCGCCGCGTCACGATTGACAAGGACATGGATCGACTGACAGGTGAGCATGCGTCTGTGCCTCGACCTTGGCCCTTGTTGCAGAGTAAAAGGCTGATGGGACCAGATTCGAGCAAGGTCCACAAGGCGAAAGCTCTGTTCGACATTATCGATACATCGCCGCAAAAGACACCGACAAAGACGGGCACGAGGCCAGAGACCGTGCCGTATTCGGCACCGAGGCAGAGGAAGCCATAGCGGCCCAAGGAGTCTGTACAGTGTATATTTGTAGCTTGTGAGATGCGCCATACAATGTTTCCCGTACCAGTAGATACGGACAAGGCGCCGCCAGTAGAGACAGTCGATCGACCGTGGGAAAGGTCCGGCCAAGTGTCCCTGGAAGGTGACTCATCTGGAGCACTAGTTGCTGGACGTTGGTTGAGCATATCACCGCCGAACAGCGACAGTATGGCCGCCGGCAGCTCAGACACACGTACCCGTACTCGTTCTACAAGGCTTGTTTCGGCTACTTCAGCTCCAATAACTCCAACAGCTACAACAACTTCAACAGCTCCGGCCACAGTCGTTTCGTCCGAACCGATGTTGCGCACCGGCACAGCCAAGATGGTCAAGGCTGCTGCTGTTTCTGCCGGGCGAGCCAGGCGCCTTCGGACCGCTGCGGCCACAGATACGACGGTGCTTAGTGCCCCTTCTCCCTCGTCTGTCCGTCGCAAACGCGGGGTGGTAGCGGATGTCAGTGGTCGTGTTGAAGCAAATGGCGTGACTGCTCCCCGCGCCAACGACCACGAGCCTTCCAATGCCAATGAGAATGACCAGTCCCCGCCTGCCCCCTCAAAGACGGCCAAGCGGCGTAAAGTATCTGCACCGCCGCCTCCACGGACTTCTCGACCAGCCACTCTTCCCTCGGTACCGGCCGCACCGGCATCGACGTTACCGCTATCGGGAGCCCCAGCCCTCTTGCCTCCGACACTGTCGTTCTCCTTGTCCGCGGCAATCGCCCACCTATCGTCCCATGACCCCCGCTTCAGAGGCATGTTCACACACCTCCCATGCAAACCCTTCCAGCCGCCGTACGCTGCCGTCGACCCGTTCCACACTCTCGTCACTTCCATCATCGGGCAGCAGGTATCCTGGATGGCGGCGCGAGCCATCACTGGCCGTTTCAAGGCGTTGTTTGGATTTACCGGCGACCTGGAGGGGTTTCCAACGCCGGCGCAGGTTGCGCGCTCCGAGGTGGCGGTGCTCAAGGGCGTGGGGCTCAGTACGCGGAAAGCCGAGTACGGTGGGTTAGCTATTCGGTTCCCCTGTCCTCTTTCATCACTGCGAGGTTGCCCTCGCCTTTTCTTGCTCTTATCCCTTTCCCCTCGCTCCGCCATTGTACCCCACCTTCTGAAAACATACATGTAATCGCCAACTCATACCCTCCAGTCATCTCGCTAGCGGAGCACTTTGTATCTGGACAACTCTCGACCGAGCTGCTACGGGATGGCACGGACGAAGAGGTCTCCAAGGCACTCATTGCCGTCCGAGGAATCGGGCAGGTCAGTGTTCTGGTCTCCAGTGTCTGTCGTATTGACAGACGGCTGTAGTGGACAGTCGACATGTTCCTCATGTTTTCCTTGCGCCGTCCAGATGTGTTACCTGTCGGTGACCTGGGTGTGCAAAAGGGCCTGCTGCGTTGGGTTTTGGCGGCTCATGGCGCTCTGCCAAAATCCAAGGGAAAACCCAATGCTAGAGCTGCTGAAAAATGGAGCACACCCAAAAAGCACAAGGAGGCTGACGCTCCTGTCGTTCAAGATAAAGTGGATGACCAGGGTCGAGGCGAGATTGACACGATGCGCATCACCCCTGAGCCTAGCGCACCGACAGCAGGCGTTCCGTCCACGCCCGTCACGCCGAATACCACGGAGGTGCACCGGCCCAAGGTGGCGGTCCTACGTACCCCTATGAACGGCAAGGCCACTCAGATCCCGCCGACGCCTGTGACACCTGGAAGCAAAGATATCAAGCCGGCCGAGGATTTTGAAGTCGGAGACAAAGAGTTGCCGCCGCCTGCTCCAGCAGTGCTACTGGCTCCACCTACAGACCCGGCAGAGTGGGATGTCGCGCGTGCTGCGCCGCTGGGAGAGGGACTCGGCGTCGAGATTCTCAAATCCCGTTTGGGGGGCAAGAAAGTCAAGTGAGTCGGAGGTGTTGAACCTGCAGTCGAGCGAGAAGAGAGAGACAGTCATGGAGAGAAAGTGAGAGGGAAAGAGAAAGTGAAAGAGGAAGTGAAAGAGACAAGGAGAGAGAAAGAGAAAGAGAACGAGAAAGAAAGAAAGAGAAAGAGAAAGAGAAAGAAATAGAAAAAGAAGAAAGAAGAAAGAGTCAGGAAGGAGCCGACAAAGAGTACCGCTGATCCCTCTCCGTACTCGTAGGGGCGGAGCATACCTGACTCCCAGAGAGATGGAGTCATTGACAGAGGGCTGGAGACCGTATAGATCGTTGGGAGTCTACTACATGTGGCCGGCTGGAGAGGATATCTGAGTTGGGTGGTCGTCGTTTCTAGCAGTGCAATCCAGCTGTCGCTTGGCTCTTGAGCGGTCATGCTTGTTTGTAGCTTTGTGAGAGCCGCAGTGTCACACGACAAAGTGCCGGGCGATATGGTACGGTATCAACATCACGGGCCCGGTTAGTCACCGGCTGCACTTTTGGCCACCACCGGTGTGATGACCGATCTCTACCCGGCTCGCACCTCCACCCCCATGACGTCTTTTCCTTCCTCCCCCCCGGGCTCCCCCTGTCTTCCCCCAGCCACGTGTGTGACTAAAAGTCATTCGCCGGGTTCTTGTGGTTCCTGGTTTTTTCGTTTTTTGCCCGGTTCCCAGGAAGAGAGCGTGGAAAAAAAGGAAAGCCTTTTTTTGGGCGCACATTGATTATGTATATCGTTCAGGAGTATAGGGGGATCGTCATCCAGAAGGAGAAGAAGAAGAGAAGGAGGACCAAGCAAAGAAGAGGAAAGAAATTAAAAAGAGTCATCCTTGGGTGTCTTGTGCTTTGAGTAAAACTTTGCCAAAACGGGCAGTGAATGACTCGGGCAAAACTCCACTTTGGTGGTACGTAACTCGTCCGAGCGGGGGGGGGGTTGAAAACGACGGCAGCGCGTCTCTCTCTCTCTCTCTCAACGGTCCTTGTCTTGACTCTTCATCTCCCTCGACTCTTTCTATCGTTGTACATAAGTCGTCTGTCCTCGGCGTCGCGGCTCCAGCTTCGACACCCGGTACCCCACGAAATCGATGACCTGAAGCGTTCTCGTCACGGTCCCCCTGCCCTCCATTTTGCCGTCTCAGGAAACTCATCCTCTCGCCCCACGCCACAATCGTCAACGGCAACCTTTGTGCGGCCGCTCCGTCTAGAGAAGGCCGCCGATACACCATAAAGTGCATTTCCACCTTGGGAGCACGTCTCCAGTCTCCCTCACGCCTCGAGCGTCTCACTCGCCCCGTCTGCAGCACCATTGCCCACCGTCATGGCGTACAACCACCGCGGTCAAAAGTCAGCCAATCCCAACCAGCACCAGCCGGCTTCTCACACATCGTCCACCGACTCGCATGTCTCTCAGACTTCACAGGCTCACACGCAAGGCCAGTCCCCGCTCGACTGGACCAACTTTATGAACTTCCCCACGCCGCCTTCAGTCAGCACCAACAATAATGGCGCGAGCATGGGCCGACACGGCTCGTTTGGCGGACAGCCATTTGCAGCGGCGACCAACATGTCCCCCGGGATGACCTACTCTCAATACCAGAGGCCTACTCCCGCTTCTCAGCCACCATACCACCCATCTCCCATGCAACTGCAACCGCAGCTGCATATCCCAGGACAGCAGCCGCAACTGGAGCGGGACGACGGCGCTCAGAATGCTGAGAAAGCAGGAGGAAAGGGCAAGTCGCCGTCGACCCAAGCGCCTCAGCAAATCCCAGCACCGGACGGGCTTTCCCTTGATCCCGACGCCTTCTCGCGTAACATCCGTTTCCAAGTACCGCCCTTCCTCTCAAACCAGATTGCCGGTGCACCGACGTTCCCACCTGGGGGCGAGGCGTGGTCCGGCTTTTCCGGCGCTTCTTCCCTGTACGGCGACAACAGCCAGCTAACACCTGGCGCGCTGTTCAATAGCCTATTCGCGCAGCCAGATCCGAGCAACGACCAAAGCAGCATTTCCGGCGCCGATGCATGGGAGCACTGGGCCGACCAGAACAAGGTCACCTCACCCGCGCCGACCATGTTGTACGTCAATCCGAACCCAAGCGCTGCGCGCACACAGCGCAACGCGTCACAGACACAGGCGCAATCAACACAAAAGACGCCCAAGATGCTGGCGCCGGTCTCGCCAGAGCCGAATCCCACCATGCCCACCTCTGCCTTGCTTCCACAACCATACAGCCATTTCGACCCAAACATCTCATCCATCCCGTCCATGTCGGCACCGCAGAGTTCAGCGTCCACCATCAACATTGCGTCATCCTCTACTCAGCCGTACGCTCCCCCATCAAACACGCAAGCACTGCTCCAAGGCCCGAGTATTCCACCAAGCATGATTGGGCCAAACTTGTCCGATGGCCCGGGCCTGTACTCGACAACCGGCTTTGACATGATAGGCGTCCTGGCACGTGTTCACGCTCGGAAAGAGCCAAAAACAGTCCTTGGACCCGTCGACCTCAGCTGCAGCTTTGTCGTCGTGGTATGTCACATTGCTCCCTTTATGCTACTTCGCTGACATGTGCAGGATGTCCGTCGCTTTGACTCTCCAATCGTATATGCGAGTCCGACATTTTCGGCCCTCACAGGCTACGATTTGCCTCAGATTCTCGGACGTAACTGTCGCTTCTTGCAGAGCCCGGAAGGTGATGTCGCCAAGGGCTGCAAACGCAAGTACACGGATAATGTCGCTGTTGGACATCTCAAGCGTATGCTGAATGCCGGCAAAGAGTGCCAAGCCAGCCTCATCAACTACCGGAGAGGCGGTATACCATTCATCAACCTAGTGACTGTTGTGCCCATCACCTGGGACAGTACCGATATTGTCTATCATGTTGGCTTCCAGGTAGATCTAGTCGAACAGCCAAACGCCATCCTTCGCAACATGCGCGATGGAACCTACTCTGTGAACTACACCGTGTCACATCCTCCTCAGCAGGCACTTCGACCGCCCGGACGCGACATTAGTGCTTCTGGTCTCAGCAACGACGTGCTCGAGGTCATGGGCCCCCGTATCAATGCGGCCGGATTTGGGCAGGGCGAGGATGGCGGTAAGATGGAGTGGCTGAAGATGGTGCTCGAGGGGGCCGATGGTCAGTTCGGCTGTTGTTCCGCCTTGTTCGAAGCTCATGGTATTAGACTTTGTTCATGTGCTTTCCCTGAAGGGTCTATTCCAATATGTGTCGCCCTCTGTGCGACGCGTGCTAGAGTACGAACCGGAAGATCTACTCAACAAAAACATCTCGGATATCTGTCATCCTTCAGACATCGTGCCACTCATGCGTGAGCTTAAAGACTCGACGCACGCGCCTTTGGACGGCCAAAATCCACGCATGGTCAATCTGGTGTTCCGCATCAGACGGAAGAACTCTGGCTACGTGTGGATCGAATGCTCGGGCAGATTGCACGTCGAGCCTGGCAAAGGTCGCAAGGCAGTCATCCTTTCTGGTCGAGCGCGCCATGTTCCGACACTGGCATGGGACAGTGTCGCGAAGAACGGTGGACTCGGAGAAAAGGAGTTTTGGGTAAAAGTGTCCTATCAGGGCTTGATACTGCATGCCACATCGGCGGTGTCGGACTTGCTTGGTCAGCCTGCAGAGGAGGTCGTCGGGCAAAGCATCTTCTCCTTGGTACCTGGCGGTGACAACGGCGAGCCGTCTAATACAATGACAGCGCAAGACTCGACTTCCCCCGTCGCATCGATTGCAACGGCCCTACGCTGTGCTATATCTGGAGAGACGCAGCATGGCGCTTACGCTCTACGTCACCAGATGGTACAGAAGACTGGGGCGATGGTGGAGGTCGTGTCGGTATTCTATGCGCCCCGCCAACGAGGCGACATATTACCGGATGCCGACGAGGTTTCGGTCGAAGACAGCCCAGCCGCATTAACGTCTGCATCTGCCTCGGGCGTCGAGCCGGTAACGCTCGTGGTTCAAGTCAAGCTGGTCTGTGCTGGGCAGCCTGCCACGGCCCCACTGCCGCAACAGACCAATTCGCGGCCTGTTGTCCACGTTGCGTCTGCAAATGTGTTCGAGGAGCTTGAAACTACGCGAGGGACATCGTGGCAATACGAATTGCATCAGTTACGGCTTGTGAACCGCCGCTTGAAGGAGGATATCGCGGCTGCTCGTGCACGGGGTGCAGGGACTGGCTTGCGAAAACACAAAAAACGCAAGGCGGATGCTATGGGTCCGCCGCCAGTTCCGGAATCGCTCACAGCTGCACCACGACATCAACTGGCACCTGGGTTCGGACTCGTTGCACCCTCTGCATTACCGTACTACTAACTCTTTGTGGAAGGGTCGATCAGCGTCAGCGCGGGATCTCGACCGCCCTTGGAGGAACAACACCTGTATCGACATCAACGCCACACTGAGCCTCATACCCCCCTCAAAAGACGCGTCGCACCGCGATAAATGGAGATGAACAGCATTGGATATGGATATGGGATGTGGGTATGAATACGGATATGGATATGTATATGGATAGGAGCGCGCCTCGTATTCGTCGGACAAAGGGACGAGCGCGAATGTTCTACTGCATCATGCACGGCAGGATCTCTTGTATTGGGTATTTATTCGTTGCGGGTTGTATTGTTTCGTAATGCGACGAGGTCGAGGACCATGAGATATATGTATGCTTCGAGTCGAGCTGGACAAGAGGTCGTTGTTTGTGCTTTCTGGGTAGGTCGCGTTGGTTTACTGCCTGTCCACTTGTCCACTGGGCGTTTTGGTGTCGGCGATCGCCGCTCGACGTCATGGGTTGAACGGGCGAGGTGGAGAGCAAGTGCAGTCAGTTTGACTGCATGCATGCTCTATGCTTGCTGGTCGGATAGCATTCCCCAGGAGGAGCATCAAGACGACACCGACCTGGGACTTGTCATCACAGTCTCACGCGCTGCCACGCTGTGCATCGTTTCCCATATCTCTCTTATCGACACTCTCGACACGGTCGATTAAACCGAGATTATCGATACTTCCAACTAATCCGAGATTATCGACACTTCCGACTATACCGAGATTATCGACACGGTCGACGTTTCCTACGTCTGGCGTCCTTGATCCAAGTTCCCGCCGCAGCCTGAGCACCTCGACTCCCACCTCGACCTCGACACCCACCGCGACACCAGCTTCGACACCCTCACCCACCATGTCCAAGCAGCATGCGCACGTCATGAGTCTCGTGCAGCAGATGATTCCGCCGCTGTCGGGCAAGCTGCACAAAGGCCAGGCCGGTGAGTCCTGGCTATCGTGACGGGTGTTCTGCCGTGTGCGCCATTGTCGCTCCAGTCCCGTCTCGTCTGTTCCCTATGGTGTGCTTGTTTCCTGGACCCCACAATCCCTGGCTCGGTGCGCTGCCTAGCTCTATGCACTGGCTCTATGCTCCAATCTGGCTACACTGTCGGCATCGCTCATGTCCTGGTGACCTAGCTAACCAAGTGGTACAGGCCGAGTAGGCGTCCTAGGCGGATCACACGAGTAGGTCACGTCCAGAAACAGCCCCAGCCAGCGATTATTACCTGGCTTTTGCCTCTCCCTCCTGTTTCCCACCTCTTACTCTTACCCTTCTGCGTGACTGCGTCTCAGCTCTCACCCTTAGTGTGACCGCATCTCTCCTCGAGGCCGTGTACTCGGGACGCTTCTGACAGCCAGACCAGCTATACCGGCGCACCGTACTTCTCCGCAATGGGCGCGATGCGATTCGGAGCCGACTTGGCACATGTCATTTGCGAGCCGTCAGCGGGCGCGGTGATCAAGACCTAGTGCGTGCTTAGTCTGCTGCTGCTTGCCGCCGGTCCCTCTGCCTGACTTACACTACGGACAGCTCGCCCGACCTCATCGTTCATGGGATTCTGAAGGAAGGACGAGATATGGGCGAGCTCAAGGAAGAGCTGAAAGGGATCATGTCGAGGCTTGTAAGTCGTCAACTCTTTTCCTCCCTTCGCGAGCGCAAACGCGCATCGCAAGAGGGACCTCGTACCGGACTGTAGGCCAAAGCTGATCTTCAGCACGTCCTGATCATCGGCCCAGGTCTCGGCCGCGACGAGCATATGCAGTCGTGCGCCCGGATCGCATTCGAATTAGCAAGAGAGATGGACGGCATGGCAGTCGTTGTGGATGCAGACGGATTGTGGCTGGTGCAGGTCAGTCACTTGCAACCCGTCTGCCAGAGAATGCAAGCTGATATCTGGGCTTAGAACGACCCAAAAGTCGTGCTTGACTGGCCGGGGGTGCCGAGAATAGTCCTCACACCTAACGTCATGGAGTTCAAGCGACTGTGTCAGGCTATGGCAAGTCGCTTCTGCTAAGACCTGCGCATGCAAAGGCTGACACGGCAATACAGCACATTGACGACAACGCCGAACCCTCGACGCTGTGCCCTCGCCTCGCGGGAGCATTGCAAAACCTTACCATCATCCAGAAAGGTCCGACAGACATCATCTCCAACGGCCTCTCAATCCCGGCCTCCTTGATAGCTGATGGAGGAAAGAAGGACGTCCTCGAGGTAGACGTCGAAGGAGGATTGAAGCGTGTGGGCGGCCAGGGGGATATCCTCAGTGGTTCGACTGGGGTACTCATGGCCTGGGGCACAGAGTGGGCCAAAGGGACGTTCGAGTGAGTGGCAAGTGCACGCATCATGCGGGCTGTTTCATTCAGTGGTGGCACAGGTACTGATGTCGTTAGGCATGTGGGACAACCCAAACCAAGCCCAGAACTCGCAAAGAATCTGCCTCTCCTTGCTGCGTACGGTGCATCAACCTTCAACCGCACAGTGTCGAAACACGGCTTTGAAAAGAAGGGACGATCGATGGTGACGGGCGACCTGGTGGAGATGGTGGGTGAGGTGTATGAAGAGGTGTTTGGCAGTAAGCGCGAGGGCGACAAGGGGAAGTTGTGAAGGAGTGGTACCTGCCCTGTGTGAAGCAGAGGGCTTCGGTGTACGGCAGAGGAGACGAGCGGGAGCCGTTACTGGTCAGAGCACACTGCATCGGTGTCTCTGGAGCATGCGGTTTACATGCAGGTATCGTATCAACCGAGACAGGCTAGGTACGAGTATGCTCAGTACATCTCCAGACTCTGCAACTGTGTCAGCAGTCGCACCGCGACACTGAAAGGGACATACCATCCCATCGTTGATCTCGTAGTCTTGCAGCGTGACGTGGTCCTTGAACGACGTGTACCTGGGATACGTCAACACAAACGTCTCTTGATCTTCCGCGGCGTGCAGCTGGGAGAGTGTCTGCTCGGAGAGCGGAAGGGGAGGAGAGGAACAGGGAGCGAGAAAGGCAGGGAAAGAAGCAGGAAGGAGGGAAGGAAGAAGGGGAGGAGGGAAGGAGAGAAAGAAGAAAACGGAGAGACGACACACCATTTCTTCAGCTGAATCTTCTGCGCCGTCGTCCCCGTCTGCGCCGCGATCAACCGCTTCAGATCGCCGACGGTATCAGTCGGCATGCACTTGATACGGACTTTACGGCCCATACGGTCGTTGGCAATGACTTCGATGAGGCGGCCAGAGGCGCGACTTCGCGTGTTAGTGATGGAACTGTTCCCCGACTGGGCGGCATTGACAAGCGGGCAAGACACCCGTCATCCTCCCGCGCGCGCTTAGACAGCATAGGACAAGAGTGCGAACACGGCGGGAGGAGCTGGAGATGGGAATGAGGTATCACTCACGGCAAGCCTGCTGGAGGTGGCGCGGCCGCTGCTGGTGCTGCCGACTGGCCCATAGCTGCCAGTCTCAATTCTCGGTCTTTATCGCCGTCCGTCCTGTCTCTGTCTTTCCTCTCCCCATCGCCGCCTCTGCGCTCGCCGCCTTCTCTATCCCTGTGCCTCTCCCTATCTCTATCCCTGTCCCGGTCTTTATCTGACCGTCTCCGTTCTCTGCGCTCTCTCTCTCGGTCATATTCTCTCTGACTCCCAAAACCATCGCCACCACTACCTCCACCACCTCCTCCCTCCCCCTCGGCACCGCGTACCGGCATCCTGTCCAACGGGTCGTTTGTCCGCCGCAGACTGCCCATCCCGACCGCGGCAGTTCCCTGCGGCGCGACGCTCGACATGGTATTCCGTACCCCGTGTTCTCTGGTGCCGCCAAATCTCGCAGGGACCTCTCCCCGATCCCGTCGCTCCATGCGCTCCTTGGCTGTCTCGGGCATCTCGTCGAGCGGGTCACGCCGCTGCGAGAAGGAACCCATAGAGCCAGACGACTGTTTGTAGAAGGATAATTCTTTGGGTCGACGAGAAGGGGCAGACCGCAGCGGCGAGCGCGACCGGTCTCTTTCGCCCCGCGGGCCTCGAGGCGGCGAAGGTGAGCGAGGCATGGTCTGTCGCGGCTCGTTCAAGCAAGAAGTGATATGGCTGAAGTGACTGAATGGACTGAATGGGCCATTTTGCGTTTGCCGGTGGCAATAGAGGGGGGATCGATTATATTCAGGAACTTGTTGCGGAGACCCCGGCTGCCGCGGGTGTTTCAGATTAT
The DNA here is from genome assembly GCA_021527695.1 of Naematelia aurantialba. Taxonomy (NCBI): domain Eukaryota; kingdom Fungi; phylum Basidiomycota; class Tremellomycetes; order Tremellales; family Naemateliaceae; genus Naematelia; species Naematelia aurantialba. Next base: position 1,246,010 of record JAKFAO010000007.1, read on the forward strand.
TGAAAGAACAACGATTGCTGAAAGATTCAACTGTTCACAATGTCAATTGTTCTTCTTCTGCTTGTCTAGCTTCCTGAAAGTCTTGTCCCGGTAGTATTGCTGCTCGCGGTGCTGCGATGGACGACCCATTCTTGAGTTCTGCGGTGTCAGGCTCTCGTCCTCCCGCTCCCAGTCCTTCCAAGAGAGCTCGGTCACCTGACGAGACCGTGAAGGAAGAGGTGAAAGAAGAGGATCTTGCAAGCTCGCCAACAACTGTGGAGCCTGACGAGGTGAGCTTCACTGCCGACCCGACTCTGAACCAACGTTAATGGCCGATATGACTGACGCACGCAGCATTATGTGACTATGCAGACCGACGTCGTGGGCGTACAGTACTATAGCGGTCTAGTTGGCCGTGGCGAATATGTGATGCTCGAGCGCCAGCCAAACAACCAGTACGACGCGAATGCTGTCCGCGTAGGCTCTATCTCTTGAATGGCTGTCGTCGAGCAACGTCCGCTTACTCTCGTGCTAGGTGATGAATGCCAGCGGACATCAGGTGGGGCATGTCCCTCGGGCTGTTGCGGCCAAACTCGCCTATCTGATGGACGAGCGCTTGATTACCGTCGAAGGACGGATGGTAGGGCAGAACATTGGTGGTGGTCGGCACTTCAAGCTCGCGATGGACATGTCCATCTATGCCCGACCTTCCCTGCGCGGGGTATTGGAGCCCGAGCTAATTTGGGCTACTCCTGGACAGCGAGGATTCGAGGCCATGCGACGGGGAGAGGTTGGGGGGTCCAACGGCAGAAGATTGGGTATAGCGATAGATCCAGGTGGGAGTGGCGTGGGTGTTCCTGCCATGGATGAGGACATGCGGCGGCTCTTGGACAGCTTGAAGAAGGTTGAACATGATGAGAAACACGCCGATAATGTTATGGTGAGATTCTCCCATGCCACAGGAATGATAGATGCTGAGCAGTTTAGGACAACCTCACTGGCGACATTGATGTTAGCAATTTGCCTCTACATCCTTCGCCACCTGGGCTGGGCAATGGACAGCTTCTGGTGGACCTCTTACCTCATCAGTCCCAAGCCATTCAGGCGAGTCCTCTTCGGTAAAGACTCGTTGGCGAAACTAACACTAGCAGTGGATGCTTGGACGAGAGAATCCGAAACTCCCTTCCGCGCCATCAGATCCCCCCGTCCAGTTCTGGGTTCGCCAGAACCCCGAGGGCAAAAGCAATGCCAAGCCATACTGGCTCAACGTCGCCACGAGGACACCGCAGACAGAGACTCCTGAGCTAGGCAGAGGAGGTATCATTGCAGATGGTATGGGACTAGGTGGGTTGTTGCGAACATTAACACGTGATCAGGGGTTGATCGGGGCAGGAAAAACGCTCAGCACCCTTGCATTGATTCTCGCTACCAAGCACGAGAAGGTCAAAGATGGAAACAACAAAGCCACTTTAGTTGGTAAGCTCAAACAAATTCGACTAACTGACGTGCCGCAGTGTGTCCCTTGTCGGTTCTGAGTAATTGGGAGAAACAGCTCAGGGACCATGTTGCTCCAGGCCAGTTGACGCATTACACGTATCACGGTGCATCCCGTGATGTGACTGCTGCAACCCTGGCTTCTTACGATGTACCATCATCTTTGCGCCTTCCAGATACAAGTTACTGACCCGACAGGTCGTCCTCACTACTTATCAGATGGTGGCAGTGGATGGTACTGGTGTCGTCACTGCTGCCAAGGCCAGTCCAGTCAAGTCCAAAAAGGTCAAAACGGGCAAAGGGCCCTTACTCGCTGTCAAGTGGAAACGACTGGTGGCGGATGAGGGGCATATCCTCAAAAATCCTCGAGCAAAGAGTAAGCTGACTATACAACAGGGACACTGCTGATGACTCCAGTGACTCAAGCCTTTGCTGCAATCGAAGCGGAGAGAAGATGGATCTGCACTGGTTGGTCGCGTGATGCAATTGTGATTGCCGCTGAGACAACTTGCAGGTACTCCTATTGTGAACTCACCAGCCGATCTCGGCTCCCTCCTAACGTGTCTCAAAGTCTGCAAACCGCTAGATCAGGTAAATCTACATAGGACCGGAGAACCAGCGACAATCGTGCCAATCCAAGCAGAAGTAGCGCCTCAAGCTGATAGCACTCAGGCTCAATATTTCAAATCCTTGCTCTTGCGGCCCTTACGAAACGGAAGTCCCGCCGCTGGCAAACTATTGCAAGCTCTGGTTAGCCAAATCCTCATCCGAAGGACGAAGGAGACGAAAGACGCTTCTGGCAGCCATCTGGTCAGCCTTCCGCCTCTGGAGTTCTTCCAGGTGCCAATCGAGCTTGACGAGGAGACGCGTGCTCTGTACGACGAGGTACAAGCTGCTTGTGCCAACAGATTTCAGGAGACCGTGCGGTCGGGAGAGGTGAGATCCTGATCTGATGGGGCTGACCGGGCAGGGAACCCTTGGAGTGCTCTCCATGCTGACACGCCGTGCGTGCCATTGCCAATACATAATGTTGACAAGCTAACACGCAATCAGTACGGCAACTATGCTTGTCCAGACAGCTAGTCCCTCAGAGCTTCTTGGACGATATCAGGCGGCCGAGCTCCAGAGCTCCCAACCCACTTGCTGTATCTACAAGCTCTCTGGGGAAAGAAAAGATCGACGACCTGATAGAGAAGCTCCGTATAGCCGTCTCTGATGACGAAGAATGTCCAGTAAGTGATATAAGCAGCGCTCCAGCGCCCCGCTAAATCGCTCAGGTTTGCTTCGACGCTCCAATGGTTAAACCACGTATTTCAGTCTGTGGACACTCATGTGGGTCTTGTGCTTCAACTAGACGGTGTGCTAAGGCCTGTAGTCTGCCTCGATTGTATTGCTACTGTGATAGACACTCAAGGAAAGTGCCCCATGGACCGTAATGCTCTTTCCAACTCCTCTTTGATCGAGCTACCCCCTGAGAGTTCCGACTTTGTCGAACCGGATGACGATGTCGCCCCGGTCAAGTCCGCGAAGATCACCGAATTGCTCAAGTACCTGAAACTCTTTGACGACAACGACAAGACCCTCGTCTTCAGTCAATTTACCTCTTTTCTGGACCATGTAGCGGCTGCTCTGCGGGAAACGGGGATCCCCTACTGTAGGTTTGACGGCTCGATGTCGTCCAAAGAGGTAAGATATCGATCAGTGACCTTGACTGATCCATCAGCGTCAACAGGTCATTACGAGTTTCCAAACCCCCGTCACTGCCGTCAACAAGGAGCGCAGCGCAGTCGTCATGCTCATCTCGCTAAAATCTGGGGCTGTCGGGTTGAACTTGACAGCGGCATCAAACGTGTTTCTATGTGATCCTTGGTGGCAATCTGCGATCGAGGCTCAGGCGATAGACCGAGTGCATAGGGTAAGCCAGGGTTCCGCCGACATCCTGGGGGTGTGGTACTCATAGTGTTACAGATGGGACAACGTAAAACGGTACGAGTCTTTCAGCTTATAGCGGAGAATACGGTGGAGGCTAAAGTACTTGATATACGTGAGTAAGCAGCATCCATCTACAGCGCTGGACTCACGTCTGCCCGTTTGCTAGAGAAACGGAAGGATGAGCTGGTTGCAAAAGTGGGTTCATTGGTTACGTCCGAGACACAAGTAGACTGACGCGTTTAGGCTTTAGAAAAGTCAAGCAAAGGACAGACGCCACAGGAGAAGCGGCAAGCTCGCTTTGAAGAGCTGAAAGAGCTGTTTGGCGTGAAGTAAGCTCGGAGTGAATGCGCTGCGTTGTACTTGGCGTGCTTGGGATACTGGCCTGGTACCAGCGGCATTATATAGGTTATCGCTGTAGATCTCATGCAGTAACGAACTGGAGGGGAACCCAGTGTACATTCATGTACGTACATTCATGAAAGTGCATGCACATACGTCTTTCGCAAACAGTCGCATGTAAGGCCAGCAAGAAAGATAGGCACGCCAAATGTCCCGATAGGTGAGAAACCTGCCGCAGGCCTTTCAGCAGGCCTTCCCACTTTTATCCTCCCACGTGTTGGCGTGCCTGAAGGAACGCGCCGGTAGTTCCCATTTGCGTCTCTTGTGGTAAAGTTCTCCCACCGCATTAGACATTCTCTCACTGCAACTAACTGTCAGAGCTGGGCTCGACGGTCCAAAGCACGCAAGCTGCTCAGATAGACACGCAATGGAGCTGGACGCTCGCAGGTCGGCCACTCCGGCTACTTCTCCCATTCTGGTCGATACCGTCTTCCTCCTCTTCCTGCGGCTGGTTTACTTTCTCCTCTCACGACGGTTCCTCCTCTCCTCGCTGAGCCCGACACTGCGGGACCTGTCCAAGCCGGAAACACTGCTCCCACCCCCCGATGTTTCTCGGCCACGAAGCGACAGCCAACACTCTACCGGGAGCGGCCGGCCAGGGCTTGCTCGTTCCCGTTCTGGCTCTGGCACAGGAGTAGGCGGGGGGATCATTCCGATGTCCGACCTCGAGCTGGACGGCGATGTTGACGACGTATACACTGAGGATGGGATGTCTTACCCCCCGTCCCCGGTCAGATCGCCAGCCCCCCTCCCCCCGTTTATCCGTCGAGGCACGGACGATCAGCTCAATCTCTCCAGAGGAGAAAGCAGCAACACCCGCGGCGCAGGCGGGCCAAGTGGAAGTGGGTTTGGCTTTGGAGCTGCGAGTGGGAGTGGGGTGGGAGGAGGGGCCGGGAGTTCGAGTGCGGGGGAGGCAGGGATAGAGATGATGGGTCTCGGACAGAAACTCAACGAGGCGGCAGCGGGAGCCAGGGGAAAGGTCCAGGTACTTCAGCTGAGCCACGGGAGGAGAGAGGGCACCAAGGGGATCAAAAAGGCCACGAGGGGATTGAGCCGTCTCTCTAGGTGGGTTGATGTCTTGTCGGGACAGCCCGGGGCTGATGTCGCAGGACGCTCTTCTCGGCGTGTTTTGCAGAGTCGTGCAACCTCCTGAGCCTCGTCATGTTCCATGCGCTCGGCATCCTGCACTCCAGGTGAGCCATCCCTGCAGCCGCATCTGACTTGCAGATCACGGCATGTCAATTTCTCTGTATCTCTGCATGTACTGCTCGCCTTGGTGCTCCTCATCGTGCCCATGGTTCAGTGCCTTCTCCTCACATATCGTTCACGAGGCAAGTGTTCCACTGCCGAAAGCAAGACGTGGCGGTCCTGATACAGCGCAGAGTCATCTTCCGCCACAACCACACCATCTCGTACCACCTCCCTTCCTCTGACCTCTCGCGTCCTCATTGCCCTCATCCCTTTTTCCCTATACTGCTTCCTCTTCACCCGTATTCCCCCATATATTGCCGCAGTCCCTCTCCGCAGCGTGATCCCGCAGCCGACACCGACCGATGACGAGTCGGATGCCGAGCCCTCTCCGAGCAGCATCGACGAAGCCATTGCCAAGTGGACCGAGTCTGGCCCCGAGGGTTGGGAAGGCGAGGGATGGCTCGCACCCAGTCTAGGGAGGCTCGTTGCCCTCGGAGTGATTGTTCTCGCCACGCTGTCCGGCTTTGGTGCGGCGCGGACCGCTTGGGGCTTTTTTGAGCACGCCTCGGCAGGCACGTGAGTAGCCGTCACGATCGATTGGACCGAGTGGGCACTCATGAGACCAGTCGTCCTCTGACAGACAACGATGTCTTGCAAGCGGAACGATCTCTGTATCGAGTCCGGCAGGAGCTGGTGACGAAGCGAGATGAGCTGGGCCGAATCAGTGGCGGTCAGCCTGGATCGCCTTCCCGTGGGTGGATGGGCAAGGTGTTTACCAACAAGGACGACCAGCGTAAGCCTGGCATGCAGTGTCACGCAGGCAAAGCTTAGGTGATTTTAGAAGCCGCGTCACTTCGCGCGGAGCTCGAGGGACTAGAAGCGATGGAGCGGCAGGTTGCGAGGTCCATGTCGGCCATGAAGCTACGGCGGGTAAGTTGATTTAACGATGTGCTCTACTGTAATGCTTACAAGGCAGCGGCGACAAGATTTCGGCCAAACCCTGCGGGGCAAGATCTACCATATCATCGGCTACATCTTCGCAATCTACTGTGCTGCGCGTCTGCTGATGGTACGTGCCTGCTCGTGCTCGGTTCCATCTGCTCGACTGACAGCCACAACAGTGTCTCCCGTCCATCTTCTTCTCGCCCCTGTCGACATCCAACATCCCGTCCGACGAGACTTCCATGCCCGATGGGGAAGTGGACAGCCCCAAAGAAAAGGGCAACACCAATGGCGACTGGATCTCGTTTGTGCTTGCCCTTGGGCTCGCGCACCTCCCTACAGGCACGCTGGATATCGACGTCGCCGTGTGGTCGCGGACCATCTCGTTGCTCCTCACAGGGCTGCTGGTGCTCTCGAGTCTGACGCAGGTCATGCGCAGTCTCAACAAGGTGCTGCGCCTGACGAGCAAGACCGTTGGCGCTGGGTTTCTGCTCTTGAGTCTAGGCCAGCTCTTTGTGCGTCGGTCCTCTCCGTATCCAGTCCACTGATTCTACTCCCGCCCATTGCGCTCGTCGGGCCGTGTCCACCTCCTCTGGACTACGCTATTTGCTAACGCGCGTCCAGGCAACCTATACCATCTCGCTGCTGGTCCAGCTGCGCACCTCGATCCCTCCAGCTCCAGCACTGGACACCGACCCCTTCGCCTCGCTATACTACAGCAACAGCACCGGTTCTACCCCAGACCGCACGTCAGCAACCGACGCCGGGCGGTCGGGGCTGGCACGGACAGACGACTCGCTGCTCGCGTCGTTGCCTGATTTCAGAGTGTTCGGCCGCCTGTTCGACCTCGTCTTCCTCCTGGCCGCGCTGGGGACCGGCCTGTACCGCTACATTGTGATGAAGATCAACGGGGCAGACGAGAGTGGCGAGGTGTATAGACGATAGATGGGATTTTTGGTTTCTCGTGGATGAGGTCGTCCGCGACCTCGGCACCGGCACCGGCATCAGCGCCAGGTCGGCCAGCCGAGGTATCATCAGCGCCACCTCGGCCAGCCGAGGTATTATAGCGCCAGCGTCGGGCAGCCGAGTATCATCAGCATCAGCATCAGCGCAAGGGATCATCGGACATCCGATTGGGAATTGTACTGCCGCATGCATATGCTACATTTTGGCTCGTATGACATTTCAGCTTGTATGACATCTTCGCAGCTGTATTCCTTTTCACGAGCCTTCTACCGCTAACCGCTAGCTGCCGAGCGCCGCGCATACCTCCGACCGCAAGTAGGAAGATGTACCATTCGGGAGATCCAGACGTGGCGTGTGCTCGCTGTGAATGACTTTGTCTCCGGCGCCTTCACACGGGGTCTTGATCGAGTTCGCCACGGCAGCACAGCACAAATCGCCCGGACAAGCTGTAACCTCGCGGGGACTAGTAAACCTCGCCCATGCCCTTCCACTCCAACACCTCGAGCCACTCGACGACCTCGCCCAGCCGGCGTGCCAGTTCCCTGCCCTGCTCTTCTAGCGCCTCTATACTCGGCACGTACCCTTCCGGACGGACGAGCTGCAATAGCTCCTCGCGGGCTTTTCTCGCCCCGTCGTCTTCCTCTCCATCCTCGTCTTCCTCGTCGTCTCCTTCCTCGTCTTCCTCGTCGTCTCCATCCTCGTCTCCTTCAGCATCCGCATCGTCATCGATAGGAGAGATGCTCGACAGATCCGAGCCTCCATCCGCCTCGCCCTTGCCCTTGCCCTTGGCACCATCCTCCGCCTCTTGCTTGGCAGCAACGCGCGTAGACGTGCTCAGCGCTGATAATGCCGAGTCTGAACTGGCTTCAGAATGCGACTTTGAGCGGGGCCGCTTCGCCGAAAGAGGAATCACGACCTCGAGCTCGCGTTTGGCCACGCTCCTACTAGGCGCGACGGTTGATTTTGCCGCCGACGCCGGCGTCGATTTGGCCACGTTGGGCTTGAGCGTCGACTGCGTCAAAGCCGACTTTGACTTGGGCGTGGCCTTGGGTGTGGCCGTCTTCTTCGGTGTATCTTTGGCTGAAGCGGCCTTTTTGGGCTTCCTCGCTTCCACCGCCATGCGGAATCGATATTCGATCCACTTGACAAGCTGCTTCACCTCGCTCGCCTTGCCGAAATGACTCCAGCGCTTGACAGAGACTGGCAGCTCGTCGGACTCCGCAGCGTCAGAGGCTTTGGCCCCGATCCCAGAGGGCCGCGGAACGCCCGTGCCCCATACGAGCAGGCCCGATGCCCATCCCAGTGGAGGGCGAGAGTCGTCTTCGACCGGCCGGGGAGTCAGGCAGTAGTAGACCCTGCCGTCTAGGTCTTCGCCTAGCGCCTCGAATCGCAACAGCCTGCGTGCAAGCGCGGCTCGAAGACCGACCTGGGCAACGTCAGCTCCAAGACATCTGCAAGCAAACAACCCACATTGGCCGAAGCAAGTTTCATATCGTGCTCGCGCTGCTCTTGGTTTGTCTACAAAGGGTCAGACGATTATCTACGTTCATGATCAGCTTACCATCTCCTTGTTCGCCTTGGTCTCCGCAGCAGTCTTGCACTGTATCCGTAATTCGCTCAACTTCTTCCTCCTGACATCCCAGCTCGTGACAGCCCGCTTTATCTTGTCTGCATGTTTGCGCCGGGCGTCGGCCTCTCCAGCGGTCGCATCGATATCCGCTTTTATTGCTGGTGTTGCCAAAGTCCGCTCGGCAAGCGCAAGGAGCATACGGATCACCTCGGCCGGTTGAGGGACGCGTGATGCGCCGACGCGACGAGAAGGACCCGAATCAGCTGCCCAGGCTGGCACGGGCTCGCCGTCTGGGAGATCCAGCAGCGCGCGTATGGCTGACTCATTTGAGCCTCGATGATCCAGCTCGACCGCAGATGGTAGGCGGAGACGAAGTGGTTCCGACAGAGATTGGAAGATGCTCGAGAAGCGCGCAAGGTCGGCATAGTATTTGAGCTCGTCTCGGTGGCGCATCAGGGTATCGATTAGCTATAGAATGAGCTTCTTATTGTCACTCATACTTGGACTCACATCCTCGTCCTCACCGACCTGTTCCAACTGTTCTCTGATGACATCCAGCATTGCCCCTGCAAACAATCTCACGCTTGCCTCGGTGAGCGGCCGATCAAAGTCGTCCAGCGGAGGCAATGATCTCTCGGGAAATGACAAGACGGGTCGAAAGCGGTTCAGATACTCGCGCAGCTAACATGATTTCAGTAGGTGCAGGTTGCGCCTACGCCGAGCAGACTCACAAACATGCGCTGCTCGGCATCTTCAAGACTGAGCTTTGTGTCGACGTTCTCAAAGACTGGTGGTTCTACAGCAACCTCTTGCTTTTTGGGCTTGGGCCGTGGTTTCTTCTCCTTGACAGCGTCCTTGTCCCTCTTGGCCTTGAGCTTCCCAGCAGCCAGCTTGCCATTCGGCGTCCCCGTCTTTGCTTTGGCCTTCTTCGGCTGCTCTTTGCGTTTCCCGTTGGCCACATTGCTGTTTGTGGTTGCCTTGCCATTCGCTTTGATGGCAGCTTCGGGCTTTTTTGGCTTCTTTGGGGACAGGAAGTCGACTGGGTCGTGGTCGCTATCTATGTCTGAGAGACTCGAGTCGTCGTCTATGACAATTGTCGAGGAATCTGCCGGGGCTTTTGTGACTTTCACATTCGCCTTCGGCTTCTTTGGCTTTGCATTTTGCGATGTTGGCGACAGATCGGCGCCCTTCTTGATGACATTCCTAACGTGGTGTTAGATTACCACCAGTTTAAATTACAGTAGCAGGATGAAATGGCGCACCCAAGCGGTTCAAGACCTTTCCTGCGGCGACCTATGAGTTATCAGCAGAAGTTCCCGCTGACGTGATTGCGGACCTCGCCTGCACATCCAAGTACATCCGGATCCTGGGGTCTTTGGCGGCATGGAGGTCGTGAACACGACAACTCACACTGCGAGCTATCGCACGTCCCCTCACAGCACGGACAGCTCCACGTATACCCCCACTGGGCGTTCCTCACATGTCCCGCGTCAGAACCCGCTGCTGACCGGCCCGTCGCGCGGATCTCAGGCGATGCGATGTGGTACCGCTTTTGCAGGTCTCGATCGCAAAAGGCGAGGTTGCATGCGCGCGGCACGGCGTGTTTCGAGAACTGTTTGAGCTTGGTACACCGTAGGACCTCTACAAGGTGTCAGGTCTGAGCCCGCAGAAACCCATCCAGGATGTGTCTAGTGATACCGGCGTAGGTGTAGGAGACCGCACAGCACACCGCGTGCAGTACATAAAGTAGCAAGGTAAAGGCTTACGGTCTGGTTCACACCGCGCGCGACATCTTAATTGGATCAGCGTTACACGGTCGTGAGAGTCTCGAGGGAGGAAGAGCCGAGATGAGCGATGGTCATGTGCAGACGAGATGAACAAAGGAGACAAGGGGAGACAAGGGGAGGCAAGGGGAGACGAGGAGAACATACTGATGGCAGTAGATACCCTTTTCCCCCTCTCTGCCCGGTACATGCGCGTGCCCAGCCGCTGTCGACGCAGCAGCCGTCGATGCATGTTTTGCCTTTTTGCCGGGCAATCCGTCATCGCCTGTTCCAGACACAGATACAGCCGACGGGCGTTTCTTGCTCGACGCTGGGCTCTTTCCCGTCGCCGACGCGGTGGCTGTGGTTTTGGGCTGGGTTTTGGCGGCGGCGTTGGTCTTGGTTTTGGAGGCGGAGTTGGGCTTGGGCTTGGGCTTGGGCTTGAGCGTGGGCTTGCTATACTGCACAGCGCCGGTGTCGCTCTGGCTGTCGGCGACGGACAGCGCACTGAGATCTGAAGACGACGAAGACGACGACGAGCTGGAACTCGAGATGGTTTTGAGCAGTTGGGTGCTGAGACCGGAGGAGCCGATCGTCATTGGAGACGGAGGGTACGAGGACATTGAACGTCTCGGCGACACAGGGTTCGGTGCAGTCGATCTCGGCTCTGCAAGCACGGAGCTCGTCGGTCTGTTGCACCCCTTGACTGGGCTCCAGAGCACAATATACAGAAAGATGATCTCGGGAACAGAATCGACGCGACGCGATACGGGTCCAAGTCCAAGTCTGTTTACGATTCCTGTCGTGGCATTTCGCCCCTTGTTCGACCACTGACCCCTGCTGGTTACCTTCTGCTCGTCTCTGCATGACAGCACGTGTAAGATGGCCGCATGTACAACAACAATGACCATAGGAATGACAGACGTTCGCGCCATGTAACCTCGCCAGCCGCTCACTTGGCTTTGGACAGCCAAGCCATCATACCTCCGTTCCCGGGTGGATCCTTGCCCGCCCGTCTACCCTTCCTCTCGTCTCCGTCATTCACCTTTCCCGCCTGAGCACTCGTTTTTGCCTTTTTCTTTGGTGTTCGTTTCGCACTTTCTTCAATAGCCTCGCGATTGAGACACCAATCAATGTGCTCGTTCAAGTCTGTATTGGACGTGGCGGGCCCAAGCGCCTCGGCGCAAATCGGGCACACGGGGCCGAGCGTATGTGCCGGCGCCTTGCGTTTACCCAGGGCCGCACTTGTGCTTGTGCTGATCACTGCCGCTGCCGAGTCGGGTGTTGCCTCCCGCTCAGAATCTCCAGCCGGATCTTGGTGCTCCACGAACTCCTGCATCTCGTCCTCTTCATCCAGCTGAGCCAAGTCGATAAAGTCGGCGTCCGGGGGACTGGCTTCACGAGACGGCCCAGCATGTGGCTTGGAGCTGCTCCCCTTCTTCGATGGAGAGGTGAAGAACTAGAGGAGTCAGCGATACCACTCAGTCATAAATACGCATATAACGTACATTTCGAATCCCCTTGTCAGGCAGAGTGAGGTCCCGCAGCGTGGACATGCGTATCCCTAATAGGCGAATCCGGAGCGGCAATTCCTTTTTCAAGAGCTCCTGCGCGATCTGGACCAAATCAGCCGGGGAACGAGCTACGAGTGGGTCAGGACAAACCGGAAGGATCTCATCGGCTGTCGAAATCCATTTCTTGACCGACTGAGCTCGTGTTTTGCCTGTGTGTATCAGTGCGATGCGCCTCCTGCAGAAGCGTCGGCGGCCTACTTTCAAAGGTATGCAGCTATTGGTCTCAGCGGCGATCGCCCCACTGAACTCACCTTGAATTTGACCGTGACCGTTTTCCCGGCATACTTCAAAGACGTCATATCCTTCTCCAACTCTTCTGCAATATCTGCCAGTGTTGCTAGAATGTCTTCATCGTTGGTCTTGTCTCCAAAGGTCCTTTCGACGTGAGATCGACCTTTGCAAGTAGCTAAGCAAGGACATACCGTTCCACTCCCACACTTTTCCGCTCCTCACGCTTACCGGGGGCGACTTTGTTATCCGCTATGCCTAGATATGCCTCACTGATCGGATGAGCGAGTCCATACCTGTCGAGGTCAGAACATGAGAGCTCACCACAGGCCCCTAAACCCAAACCAGTGATTCATGACGAGGAGATCCGCGCGATGGGTGTAGATATCGCCGCAGGTCTATCCGTTCAGCTGCTATTCCGCCCAGAGACATCACGCTCGCTCACCTCGACCCCCAGACCCTCAAGGCACCGTTCTGTCACTCGCCCAAAACCTGGGATCTTGCGCACAGGCAGATCCCGCATGAAACGCGTGATGATCGCGCGGTCTTTCTCCAGCTCAAACTGGCCATTGGGCTTGTTCTTGTCTGAGCAGATCTACCAACGAAGTCAGCACCCTGCCCGCGATGCGCACCTGCTCTACTTGCCTTGGCTAGCATGCGATTCGACGCTATCCCAGCTGACATTGTGAGGCCGGTTTTCTCTTCCACTTGACTACGGAGGCGAGTGACCAGCTCGTTCGCAGTCATATTGTGCTCATTCATGTACGCCGTAATACTGACTCGTAAGCCCTTGGCAAAATCGCAAGGCTTGCTGTGAATAACTCACTTAAGATACCCCTCGTCCAGGCTGGCCATCATGAGGTTTGGGTCGTACTGCAGCAAGACCTCTCGGACAGACTTGGACTCGGCGATATAGAGATCAAAGTTCAGCGGGGTTCTGGGCCTGAATGAGCTGCTGCGACACGCGTTGAAATGGATGATCGTACAGGATGATATGCGGACAGAGTTTCTTGGCGATGAAGCCTGCCATTCCCGACCTACAACCGAATTTCCGCGCTTCATACTGGCCTCGTCAGCTGACGACTTTCGTCGTTGTAGTCGAGTAACTCACAGAAGCAGTGGTTAGGACTCCTTGTCCTACGCCAAAAGCTTTTCCCTTTAGAGACGGGTCGCGCTTCACTTCCACAGCAGCGTACTGCAGAGTCAGCTAGGAGTCTCGTCGGCAGGAAGTGTAGCTGACAAAAGCGTCCATATCAACATGTACGATGGTCTGCGTTAGATCGCGCGTAGCTTCGACCTCGATGAGCTGAGATATGAGCTCGCTTTCACCTTCGTCATTGGGGGTGGCGACGGGGAGGGACGTACAATCTTTTCAGCGTCCGCTTCGACTCGCTCCCGGTTTGCCGTGCGCATCAACTCGTCCCGCTACACCGGGCGTCAGTATGCAGCAGAGGGCCTCGGCGTGTGCAGCAGAGCGCCGACATCCGCACTGACCTTGTGCTGGAACCACGCGATCTTCTCGTTGAGCTCCTTGTCTTTCCGGACTTGGTTGTTGTAGAACCTGCGATACCGTCCGTCAGCTCGCGTACAACGATATCTCGGGGAACTGACTTTGATCCCTGCAGCAGCGTCAGCGCCTTCTCTTGAACTGACCGTATGAACCCATCCACGTACCTTGGAAGCCTCGGCGATGATCCGGTTGACCTCTGCTTGATCAGCCCGACCTCAAACGCTCCGACACCCGACTCGCCCGTCTGATCCCTCATGAGACCTAGAACGTCAGCGCCATTTCTACCGTTCTAACTCAGTGACATACCTGCCTTGCCGACGCTCGGCCCAGCGAGACTCCGCTCAAAGCTCCGTTTCCTCTTTTCCGCCGCCTCGTTGTCCTCGTCCTTGATTTCTCCCGGGCGGCCCTTGGCCATGTCCGACCCAGCGCACCCAGGACCCGGCGGCGGAATCATACCCCCTGTCATCTACTTGTATAGCCAAAGTCTCGTCTCATTATACACAACCAGCTCAAGATATCACGTATCGTGTCGATGTTGTCGTGAAAGCAACCAGTTGACTGTAGGGGCTGATTTTGATTTTGCTTCCGCCGGAAGTCGCGGACATCGGGGAGGGGCAGTAACCGGTCGGTGTCTCTCTTGTCTTTTGACGCCATCAGCGACGACGACAACGACGCTGACGATAGTGACGACGGTGACGAGCTCGCTGCCCGGGGTAGTTACGTCTGCATGTAGATTCTCGTACACCACGGAAGATGGACAACCGAATCCCTCCTCTATTACAGGCGACCTCAGGAGCGCTGGGGTACGTCTCACCCCTCCTTGCTTCCCCCTCGGCGGCGCTGACAGCGCCAGCTCGGCAGTCGGTAATGCCCTGGTCTTCCCTCTTGACCTGGCGACGACGCACCTGCAACTGCGTCGATCCTCAGCAAGAAAGTGTACGCTTGACAAGCTGTCACCTCCCAACTTCCCCCTCGACAGCCATCCCGTCTCACCCAGACCTGCCGGCCTTCTCTTCCCGCCGGCTCGACGCGCACGCTGACTTGATCGCTGACCTTGTCCAGTGTCGCTCATACAAACTCTCCACCGCTTGGTCCAGCGCCAAAGCCCACGACGGCTCTACGCCGGCCTGAAAGCAGATACGCTCTCGACCCTCATCTCGTCCTTTCTCTACTTTCTCGCCTACTCGTCTCTGCACAAACTCGCTCTACGTCGGCCACGCCATCGGAGGTTGCCCGGTGGGGCTAGCGGTACGATCCCTGGTACTAGTCTTGGCACTATTCCTGGCAATGGTTTGGGTACTGGGAAAGTTACTGCGAGTGGCATTGGTTCTGCGGGTTCACCCGCGGGAATCGGAGGCATGACAACGAAAGCTAGCGCGATGGGCTCTCCGCGGCCACTGGGTGCGATCGAGGAGCTCGTCATTGGACTTGTGGCGGGCGTCGTGTCGAAAGGTCTCACGCTGCCTCTCTCTGCTATTGCGATCCGACAGCAGCTGGGCTCGGCCTCCGACGCTGAATCTGATTCTGATACCCACCACGGCGGCCGTACCGAGACCAACCCCAATCACAACCACAACATCACCACCAACACCAACGACAGCGCCATCGGCAACACCACAACCAACGCCAACGACAAAACCAACACCACCAACGACCACACCAACGACAGAGCACCGACCACCGACAATGTCGCTCGAGCGAAATCGACAAAGAAGGACAGCTTGACGCTCCTCCAAGCCATTCAGGCAATGTACAACGACGACGGTCTCAGCGGCATGTTCGCAGCCCTTCCGCCGTCCATCCCACTCGCCCTCCTCCCCTCGCTGACACTGTACATCCACACCCTGCTCTTACGGCTGCTCGTGCCTGCCCGACACCGGGCCCACCCCAAAGCAACCACGACGTTCCTCCTGGGAGCCGCGTCAAACGCGCTCGCGACGGTGCCGCTGTATCCCCTCGTTCTGCTCAAGACGATAAGCCAGGCAGGACCGTCCAGACGATCAGGGCCCTCGGGACAGCCAGGACCAGGACAGTCACAGGTCAATCAGCAAAACCAGAAGCGAGACGCGAGGAATCAAGATAAGGCGACAGGGGGAATGCTACATGCACTGGAAGAGATCGTCCGGACCCAAGGCGTGGCGGGGTTATACAAAGGTATCGAGGGACAGCTTGTCAAGGGCATCGTACAGCAGGGCGTCATGATGCTTCTCAAGCAGAGGTAAGCTCATTCTCTCGGCTTGCTTGGAGCTGACAATGGCAGAATCGAGGAAAGCGTGGTATGGGCGTACCGCACTTTGCTCTGACATGTCCAGAATCAGCAAGAGTGTGTCTAGTCGTCATATACGTTGTATCAGTAATTGCTTGCAAGTCACACGGCCAGATCCCGCATCGCAAAGCATGTAATCAGTATGTGCGGCTGGCATCAGTGCGCATTCGATTCATGCGATCTTTTGCCTCTATCAAAAGCCCAGCTCATCCCTGTTGCATCATCAGTGATGGTCTGCAAAGCCCGTACACACAAAAAGTACTCACGCATAAGGCAGGACGCCGAGGTTTCCGACAGCAACAACTGTTGGCGTGGCCGAGAACAGGTCTGTAGCGGCCTGATGGGATCTACGTCAGCTGGGGTTGATCGTAGTAATCAGTGGGCAGACCTTGGTGAAAGATGTAGCGTCGACCCCATCCAGAGATCCGAATGACTCGTCTGGCTCGGGGATGGAGCCAGCAAAGAGCTGCGGTACATCAGCACATACACCCACGACGGGGGCCGGATTGAGATGACATGGGAGACTACGTACCGCTGGTCCTGCTATCTCGAGCAAGCCTCGGGCAGACTCGAATTTGGTCGCCTCTGCGAATTTTGCCTTGGCGATTGCCTTTTTCACCTCGTCTGCTTCGACGTTTCCGACCGCCTTGATGGCCTGCACAGTCTGTTTTGCGAGATCGCCAACCGCTGCACTTGTGGGTGCTGAAATTTCGACAGCGAACAGCGAGGCGTCAGAGTACGGATAGAGGGTGGCTTTGATAGATGATCCAGGGACCTTGTCGGCGATGAGAGCAAGAGGTGAAGTGCCTGGGATCCATTTGAACGAGCTCTGGCCGCCGAGGAGATGAGGCATGATCTTGAGCGCAGGTGTGGCTTGTCCCGTCGCGCCAAACGCAATGATCAGGGTCGGCTGTGCGCCTGGAGTAGCATGCACGTCGAGGGGCACACGCTGCTCTCCGCCGTAGTATTTCGCGGGTGATCCAGCGAAGCTAGACCTGCTGGCAGCGGAGCCGGGGAATGCGCGCTGAACGGCCGAAGCGAGCTTGTCCGTCGAGATGCCACCTCCCAGGACGGCGATGTTGGACTTGGCATACGCCTGTTGAGCGTATGCCTTGACGTCGGCGGCTGAGACGGGCGAGTGGGGCGAGGCGAAGAGCGAGTTGCCCAGACCGCGACGGAAGGCGACAGAGTGGGCGAGGTCGAGCGCCAGGGTGCTAGGCGAGGCGAGGGAGGCGAGGGTCTCGGACTCGATCGAAGGCAGGACGAGCTCGGCGTATTCGTGGGGGTAGTAGTGGGTGGAAGAGAGGACCGAGGCAAGCAGTTCGAGGAAGTGCGCCCTGAGCGGACGGGTTAGTTATCAACAACAGGCGTCGCAAGGCGTGAACTCACTCGTCGCCTCGGAGGAATTGCGCGGTGAGGAAGAGGTGTTCTCTACCTAAGGCAGACGAAAGCACACCGCCGTAGAGCTCTGTCTCGCGGGCGGTCTTCAACGCAGATCCTGCGGCAGTGCTCTGTACACATCAGCTGCGATCCCTACTATCTGGCGCGTCTGTCGGCTCATCTCCCCACAGTCCATGTGTTGGATAGAATAAAAACGGGGTCCGACAGTCGCGGGTGCCTTTCTTCAGGCGAGTGGATAACCTCTCTGGTGCCGTGCCCCGCATGCCTTGACCCCCACCACCATTCCTTCCAGAAACGCCACTGCCGTCCATCCGACACTGCATTCAACACTGCAATCAACCCAACCAAACCAGCGAACGCAGCCTCTTCTCCCAGCATCATTCCCTCTAGGCATCTGCACCGACACTGATCGACCGTACGTTCCGTACGCCGAAACACCCAACCCACCTTGAACGCAAAGTTCTTCAAGACATGCGCGACACCAGGCTTGCTCTCATACCGTGCTCCACCCTTGACGACGACGGTGATGCTCGTCGTGGCAGGGGGACTTCCGCCCTCGAACCCGGCGACTTTGACGCCAGCCGCCTCGGCGATGGTAGCGTACGTCCGGAGCGCACTGCGGCTCGCGCGCTGCAGCCGGGACAGGAGCATGCTTCGACACGGAAGAAGGGACGAGGGGAAGGGGAGAGGCTAGCAGCTGCAGACGAGGACTGGAGGGGGGCGAATGAGATGGGACGGTAGGAAATGGGATTTGTATGCTGCAGCCAACCATTGGCGCCGGGTTCCGTCGCACTCTGCGGAGATAATGATTTGATCCCGCTCCAAGCGAGTGTGGCACTTGGCACCCAGTCAAACGTCCGTGCGTAGTTCTTGCTATGAGGCTGTCGGTCAGGCATCACGGCGTGTAGCAACGATGGCGACAGTATTGTGACCTGCTTTACTGTCCCAAAATCCAAATGGGAACGGAGGGCTCCGAGTGTTTGGTAAGTGGCGGGCTCGAGAAATTCATGGCAAACGCCGGTGTTGTAGAAGAACGCTGCGTCCTCGAGTAAATTATACCGACTCCTAGACCATAGATACCTTTTGTCCCCTCTACCCGAAACCAATCTCCGTCTTGTCTCAAAGTCAAGCCAGAAGCGACGTTAGAGCTCCATTTCAATCTCATGATACGTCGGCGCAGTACAAGGTACCCATGCTCGTGGACATGTTCGCCGCCTATTGTGTCGGCGAGGTGACTGCTCCAGCGATTGTTCAGTCGAACCCCACACGCCTGGTAGCTCTGGCAGTGGCTCCAGCGCCGGAGAGCTTGGTCGAGCTGTTGACTCAACCTGTACCGGCGCAGTAGAATTCAAGGGCGCTTGGCGCTGTTGTTCCTGGTACCTCACAAATGGAGTAAGAGGTCTTTGGCTGTTTGGCAATCGGGACGGCGCGGTCCTAGTTGTCGTCGGAAGACTCGCCAGAGGCTCTGGGGACTCTTCGTCACGTGGCGGGCTGAATGTCGGAGTGGATGTCCTCGGCGATGAGGACTGTATCATCGGACTCCATGGCCGCGGAGGCTCTTGAAAGTGCACAACTCGACTTGAACCGAGATGACTAGAAGCTGACGCGATGTGCTTGTACACGCAGAAGTCGTAGAATGATCGCATACGCTGAAGTGTCCTTTGTGTCTGGACCGCCCGGGAATATTTGGATGCCGACCCCAGCCTCTCCAGTTCGCACGCCTCTACTGTATCGAATACATGGGTGGGCCCATCAGTCCCGACAGAGCCTGATTCATCGGGAGTATGGAACGGGTGGCCCTCGAACGAGTGACCCCCGTAGATGTAGGTCCCATCCTCCAGGCGCCGGATGGTGTATAGAGAGGCGCGATTGTTCCTGTATCCAGCTATGACAGAGCCGCCGCGCCCGAATTGAGGATGAGACCACAGACTCTCGAGAAGCAGAAATGTAGATTGGTCTGCGGACTCGACCCACAGATCGTGAAACTCGTCCGACTCACGTTGTGAGGTCACATACGCCATGACGAATTCGCCCCCCACAACCTTGTAGCGTAAGCTCGATCTCGACTCGTCCGGGTGCTCAGGTAATGCGTCGACACACGTGGCTGTACGCAATTCCTCTTCAACGAGACCATGACTCATTGGCACTGAGGATAGACAAGTCGGATGATGTAGCCTCGGGTGGACAATGTGGGACGTGTAGAGGCCGGGGGCTTCCAGCAGACTATCAGGGGCGATCAAAGCCAAGGCGGTGAAGGCGGAGAAGACGACTGTTCTTGGGACGACCATGCGCGACGGAAATGGATCTCACAGAGGGGATCTCGGCTAGGGCAGAATGGAAGTCCAAGCCCAGATCGTTTGTGGGGCGGTGCGATCGGCGACTTTAAAACTCTGTTCGAACAAAGGATGTCGGGAGAGACGGGGCGAACAGAAGGGAGAATTCGGTGGCATAGTTTTCGGCATATTCGACGACGGGAATTGCCAAGGAGGCGCAAGGGTTCAGCAGCTGTCAGGGCTGTTTGTTTTGTCCCCACCTCATCCTTCAGCCGGGAGGATACTCTCGAGGTAAATAAGCATGACACGGACCACGCTCACTGCATGCCAGGCATCCCTAGGAACTCGTTCCGTGACCCTCGCCAGCACCGACGGCTTTGTTTTCTCTCGCTGCCGGTCCTACCGCCACCTCCGCCGCTGCTGCCGCTGCCGCTGCCGCCGCCTCCTCCATCATCCTCACCTTACGCTTATGTTTCTTGGCTTTGTCGGCTTTCCTCGCTGAAATCTTCATTCCCCTCACTTCCTTCTTCGTATACAGCTCTGCCAACTCCTTTGCTTCTTGCTTGAAAGGTTTCTTTTTTCCTTTCCCCGCATCCACATGCCCAACATCTTGCACCGTCCTCTCCTTGCCCTCTGCCCTCTCGCCTGCCGGAGTCACCGAGCCTGCGGCATGTGAGTTGCTGGTTTGGGGTAACAGCCCATTCGCACGGAGGTAGTCCAGCCTCTCTGACAGGATTTTCCTTGCAGCCTGGCGATTCTGTTCTCTCGATCGTGTGGGCTGGGCCAACACCCGGATCCCCGTTGGGATATGGATGAGAGAGACCGCCGAGCTTGTCTTGTTGATCGCCTGCCCACCTGGGCCCCTGCCTGGATCATCGTCAGCACAACTATCATATCGCTTCTATGATTGTACACCGATGTGGATATCTAGGGTATCAGGCTTATTGACTCGATGTACCTCGGACAAAAGTCTCTTCAAGGTCTGACTCGGGCACAGGGACGGGCTTGTGGCTGCCGAGAATCCGGTTCAGCTTCTTCATTGACGTCGGTAGCCGGGGCCGTTGGATCTTGTTAACAGGGGGCTAGCGCGTTACTCAGCCAAACGGGAAGCCACATGGACGAGTGCGGCAACACAGTGAGCGAGCAGGACGTACGGGTAGAGCGTCGTCAGGAGCCTGGTCGACATCGATGCCTTCCTGCTCCTCCTCGAGCTCTGGTCCCTCCAGTTCTGAGCCATCGAGCAGCGCTGCTTCTTCCTTCCCAGCCTGACTGCTGTCCGCATCAGGGGCAAGATTGTTCGTCTCTGGCGTGCCTCTCTGCCTGAGTGTCCGAGCACTGGAAGAGAAGCGGCGCTCAAACTGCGCCGGCCGAACCCAATGACTGCATCCGACCAAGGCGCTCGACCGGACGTTTGGGTGAGTTCGAGCGCTTCTAGACGCGTGTAGCAGTGCCCTCACAGCTCTACCTACGCTCGGCGCGGACATGCCTGTTGCTGTTGTGTGGGCTCTTCTGAGCTTGGCAAGACAGGCCGAGAGAGACTCGTCAAGAGGGGTCACGTGATCCAATGTCCACGTGGATGCCACGTTTTGAGATTCCCGACTCGTAGTGAACCACCTACTGCTATACTTTTCGTTACTTTGCTCATCTACAACCAAAAAAGGATACATGGTTCAGCCATGTCCTCCTCAAGTCAGTCGCCCGGCTCAGAGTTCGACAAGAAGCTGACATTTCTCCGCAGGTACTCAAGCCGCCAACCCCTATTCCGCGCTCATCAACCAGACAATCACGATTCTTCCTTCGTTTACCCTCGAGTCCGGTGTGACGCTCCGCGATGTTCCTGTTGGGTACAAGACGTGGGGCAAGTTGAACGCGGCGAGGGATAATTGCTTGATTATCTGTCATGCACTCACTGGAAGTGCTGATGTGGAGGATTGGTATGTTCCGCCGCTTGTTCCTAGTCGGTCATCAGGCTCCGTAGTACCATCTTGAGATCTCTTTCTTCGCGTACCCTGTATCTAATCTACCTCCAGTATCTTCTGCTATGCCGTTTTGGCACCGTGACCTTCCTTTGCTCCTGATACCATGTCCACTGTGGACACGCCTGTACCCGGCTGACAGACCAGGTGGGGGCCGCTGCTTGGCCCTAATCGCGCGTTTGACCCCACTCGGTTCTTCATCTTCTGCGGCAACGTCATCGGCTCGCCGTACGGCACCATCTCAAGCGTCACCATCAACCCAGCCACTGGTCGGCCATACGGCCCTGAGATGCCCGGCTCGAGTGTCAAAGATGACGTCCGGTGCGTCACCGCTCACAGGTTCTGATGGCGAATGCGCTGACCTGACCAGACTGCACTATGAATTGCTGAAACTGCTTGGCGTGTCTTCGGTGGCCGCGGTGATTGGTGGCTCGATGGGAGGCATGACGACCCTTGAATACCCGCTCAACACACCTCCTGACTTCGTCAAAGCCATTATCCCACTCGCCACGTCGGCACGACATTCGGCATGGTGTATCTCATGGGGCGAGGCACAACGTCAATCCATCTACTCTGACCCCGACTACCTGGACGGATATTACTACGAAGTCCCAGGCTCCGGAACTATCGATCTCACTCGGCAGCCTACGCGAGGCCTCGCTGCCGCCCGCATGGCGGCATTGTTGACATATCGCAGTCGGGACAGCTTTGAGAGTCGGTTCGGCCGCCGGGCGGGACTGAAGAGCGAGATCTCCAAAGTCCCACGAGGGGGAGTGAGGATCATGGGCGGCAAGGAGACGACTGATCCGGCGGAACCGGGAGAGGGGGATTTGGTGCAAAGCCCAAGCCATAGTCCGGGCTGGAAGGCGTGGAGGGAACACAACGATGGGAACCGTAGCGCCATGTCGAGAAGGGATTCTGGCGCGTCGTCACGGGACGAAAGGGAGGGCTCGGCGGCTGCCACTCCAGGCGCAGGCGAAACCAACACTAATGGAGAGGACAAGAACAAGAAGGGCTTTGGTGCGGGTGTGGGGGCTGCAGAAAGTCAGAGTCAGAGTCAAAATCAGGATCAAGATCAGCCTAAAGTCTTTTCAGCCCAAAGCTACCTCCGGTACCAGGGCGACAAGGTGAGCGCGGCCGTCGAGGGTAGCCATTCGCGCGTGTGTCAAGGACTGGGTGCTAACGCGCCGTAGTTTACCGGCCGCTTCGACGCAAATTGTTACATCCACATTACGCGTAAACTGGACACACATGACCTGTCCCACCCCTCGACCGACACCACCCACTCGTCCCTCTCCTCGTCCCTCACGCCGCCGCCGCAAACAGCCGACGACCTCGCGCTCTCGCGCTCACTCGAACATGCCCTATCCCTGCTCCCGCCAGCACTTGTGATCGGCATCGAGTCGGACGGACTCTTCACCACTTCCGAGCAGAAGGAACTGGCGGCGCATATTCCCGACGCTGAGCTCGTGGTCATCCCCAGCCCGGACGGGCATGATGGGTTCCTGCTGGAATTCGAAGCGATAAACGGCTGGATCGACGGGTGGCTGAGGCGCAAGATGCCGCGCTACTTTGAGCAGGAGAGGGTGGTCCCCGTCGAGTCGTACGGCCAGGAAGAGGGCGGGTGGGGAGTCAAGAAGGAGAGCGTGTTTGGCGAGGCCGAGGCGGACGTCACGCGGTGGTGAGGGTGAGTGCTGTGTAACGAGATGAAGTTTGGGTGAAAGGAAGAGGGACACCGGAGGGATACCCCAGTGCTCGAATCATGAGCAAGAAAAGAGGGACACCCTCAACAGCATAGATGGACACGATGGAAGACGTAGCGGCTGGACGTAACATAGCAGGCAAGAAAAATTGCAACCAGCAATCTGCACTCGTGTGGCCAAGCTAGAATTATCAGGCATCTGTGCATATCATATCAGTCTACAGCGGAGACTACACATCTTGACCGTGTTTGTCGCATCCATGATCCAACTCGTTCACGAGTCAATCATCCATGACTCGAGCCTCATCCCTTCCACTCGAGCATAATGCTCCATCAACGTGCAGCAACGAACGCGCGGGACAACGCAAGCGAAGTACAACGAAAGCGCAGAAACGATCCGATAGAGTGTACAACGAAAGGCGGGTAGCACAGACACAGCATGTCAGGCTGCGGCAGCGACTCTGGACACCCGCGGCGTCGCATCGCTCTCGCCTTGGGTGTCCACAGCGCCCCACTTGGCTCCGCCCTTCCCGCCTTTCCATCCGGCCTCTGCGCCTCGCCCTCCTGCGCTTGCTCCTACTCCTGCTGCTGCGCTGGAACCAGCCGCCGTGGCCACACGCGCCAGAGCCAGACCGTCGCTGACCCGTGCGCTGGTCTCCTCCAGCCACGACTTGACGCCGCGCGAGAGCTGATCGTACCCTATCCCAAAGGACGTGTGTCTCTTCCCGCCGGCGTGCACTTGCATGTCGGCGCCGTTGGGTCCCGCGATAAGTGACATGTCCCGCTCGTCGGATGCCGCCGCGAGCTGGACGTGCAGGTACAGCCTGTGCACGAGGAACAGCGCAAGAAGGAAGGTGAGGATGCACAGGGATATGAGGGTCGTGACAAACAGGACTGGGAGGAGGAGAGTTGCTGAGCACGGTCAGCTGGGCTCAGGACCATCGACTCGACGTGGACAGAGACGTGGGTGGTGGAGTACGTGGCGGGAGGTAGCTTGGACTCACAAGCGAAGAGGACGGTGCCGAGCACTGACAGCAGGGCGAACACGAGCGCAAAGCCGACGATGGCCACAGTGGCAGAGAGGACGCACGCGCTACCAGGAGGAAGGCGTCAGAGTGGACCAACTCGCATGTCAAATGACCAAGGGCGCTCACGCAAAAATTCCGATAGGGACCATACTGAGGAGCGTAAAGATCGCCAGGAATGTCTGTGTCAAGCGTCAGCGACACGCTCATTCACAGATCGGTGTACATCACGAAACGTACAAAGAACACGGGCTTGTCCTCGGCGAACGAGCGAGTGGCATCGGCATACGGCGTTGCGGCCGCTTGCAGTCTAGGGCAACCGTCAGCGAACATTACCCGACTACAGACGATCGGCGCAGCGCGGCGCGCAGGGCAGTGCGTGCTTGGACCAAGTGACACGTCGAGCGAACAAGCGGCGACACAAAGAGAAAGGAGGGGATGGAATCCAAGAACACTCGCCTGTCCGATTGCTCTCGTACCCGCCTGACAGTGTCATCCACCATGGCCTGGACATCTGCCTTTTCCTGCTTGACCGCGACGTGAGGCTTCTTTTCATCCTCGATCGTCATGGGTGTCATCGCCGTCGATGCTGGCGGCGAGACCTTGACGATATCTCCCTCGTCTTCCGAGAACGTCTGAAGAGGCGATGGCATCGTCGTTGCTGTCGTTGCTGTCGTAGCTGTCGTAGCTGTCGTTGCTGTCGTTGCTGTCGTTGCTGTCGTCGCTGTCGTTGCTGTCACTGTCGCACAAGTCGTCGCTGTTGCAACTGTCAAGAGACGAAAGAGCAAACAGAGTCAAACCAAGGCCAAAAACAAAAAAAGTCAAAAAAAGCAAAATCGAGCGCGTCACTGACGGCTATGACGACGCGCCTGCCGATAAATCTATTCGATCCCCCCTCTTGGAGCCGGGCCTGGAAATGAGGTGAGTAGTGAAAGGAGCGACGACAACGACGACGACGACGGGCTCAGCAACATGGACCAGACTGTGTCGATAGCTTCGGAGCTGCTTAACCACCCTGACGAGGAGCTTCAGCAGCTCATGGGCGATATGAGGACGGCGGACGACGCGCGAACAGCGGTCAAGGAGCTCGTTTCTGGCTCTAGCTCTGGCTCGACCCTCAACGGATCCAGTGGCGTGAACAAGCCAGGTGACGGTCGACTCCAGATCGTCAACGAGCACCAGGAGTTCACGTGAGCTCTTCTTCACCTGTAAGATCCACTAGCTGAAGCTTTGGCACACAGCAAAGAGCTGAGTCCGTACTTGGCGAAATGGGGGATGCTGGACAAAGGGTTTGCGTACGATGTGGTCGCTGTCTTCGGGTCGCAGTCGACCGGCAAGTCGACCCTGCTCAACCGGCTCTTCGGGACGAGCTTTGATGTGATGGACGAGTCGCGGCGGCAACAGACGACCAAGGGGATCTGGATGTGCCCGTCGGCATTCAGCTCGACACTGGTCATGGATGTCGAAGGGACCGACGGGCGCGAGCGCGGCGAAGACCAGGACTTTGAGCGCAAGTCGGCGCTCTTCAGTCTCGCCAGTACAGAGGTCCTCCTCGTTAATCTCTGGTACGTGGGTTGTGTTGCCAGCTCGTGGCGTTGCCTCGGCCACAGCGGTCGCCTGCGAGTGTAGAGTGCTGAGATCCTTAGGGAACACCAGATCGGGCTGTACCAAGGGGCAAACATGGGTTTGCTCAAAACTGTCTTCGAGGTCAACCTAGGCTTGTTCAGCGGAGGCGGAGATGGCAGCAAACCACAGTGAGTGCTATGGTACCAAAGCGTTTGCCGTGCTGAGCAGTGTTCGTCAGGCCACAAGAAAAGACGCTCCTCCTCTTTGTGATTCGAGATCATGTCGGCTCAACACCATTGGACAACCTCACAGCCACCTTGACACAAGACATGGAGAAGATTTGGGCATCATTATCCAAAGTGAGCCTCCGTTCCTTTAGCGGATCCCTCCCCCCACTCTCGCCGCTGCAGTCATAGTCACTGACAGTGCCTCCAGCCCCCGCACCTTGCCGACGCCGTCCTATCCTCCTATTTTGATCTCTCGTTCGCCACACTGCCTCACAAGCTGCTCATGCCTGAGAAGTTTGAAGAGTCGGTGCTCGAGTTGCGGAAACGGTTCACCGATCGATCACGGCAAGACTACGTCTTCCAGCCCAACTACCACAAACGCATCCCGGCGGACGGCGTTGGTTTCTACATGGAGGGCATCTGGGTGAGACAATGCGAACGTCCAGGAAGCGATGGGCTGATGCGGTGTAGCAACAAGTTTTGACAAACAAGGATCTGGACTTGCCGACGCAACAGGAATTACTGGCGCAGTTCCGATGCGACGAAATTGCAGCAGGTGTGGTCGAGGCGTTCTTGGCAAGCTCGAAAGCAGTGCGCAGACCGGTCGAAGCTGGAAACGTCGTGGATGGGCTGGGATCGTTGATGCGGGACTGGCTCAGTACGGCTTTAGGTCAGTCCTTTCCTTCATTACGTACCACAGGTGTTGCGGATCGCCACTGGCCACGGTATGAGAGTAGTATCACTGACAGGGGCTTAAAGGCAAATTCGACCGAGACGCCTCGCGGTACCACGCCTCGGTGTATCAGCGGAAACGGCAAGACCTGGTCGCGTCTCTCCATTCGTCCCTCTCCCCGCTGTTCATTGGCCAGCTCAAGAACCTGCACAAACAAGTGGCGGGGCAGTTCTCGCGGGATCTCGCCGAGGGGCTCAAAGAACCAGGTTACGACTTTGCAGTGGTCGTAGGACGAGCGAACGACAAGGCGCGCCAGCGGTTTATCGACGGTGGGAAGGGTATGTCTTGTTTCTTGTGGCTCGGGAAGCTGTGACGCAGGCGCGATTCGTGGCTGATGCGCGTGTAGAGGTCCTGGTGGAAGATACGGATTGGGAGTACGAGCACGAGCTGGGGCTGTTGGATGAGGATCTGCGGTTGATAGCGGATAAAATGCGGGCGGACGAGACCAAGAAGATGGTCAATGCCATCGAGGTGAGGTTTTCTTCATTTAAGACACGTTATTTCTTGATTACCCAAGATGGTTGAAGGCAAGGCGATGATTGAGGGAGGGTAGAGAGCGGATGCTGAGGGCTGAGGGCGATAACCGAGGGTTGAGGGCGAGGCGATGATTTAGGGCCGAGGGCGATAACTGAAGTGTTGGGTGTGGCTGACGGGTCGTAGCGCACTGTCAAGAGACAGCTGTTGGAGCCGGTAGAGGTCGCTATGAGTCATCCAAAGCCGGGAATGTGGGACGAGATCCTGAGCACGTATCGCCAGGTCGGCGAGGCGGCTGAAGAGGCGTATCTGGCCAAAGCGAAGAGTGCGTTGATACCAGTTCCCTCTTTGCCCGTTGTCTGTCGCTCGGAACTCAGTTCTCATTACTTTCCATACTTCGTTTCTACTCACCCATTTCTCATCACTGGTTTCTTACTAAATTCTCATCACTCGTTTCTCATCACTCGATTCTCTACTCTCGTTTCTCATTCTCACCATTCGACGCTCTTTACCGACTTCCACTACTCGACGCTCATCTCGCGACTTTCATTCCTCGGGCTCCTATTCGTTATTTGCTATTCTTCGCTCATCTGCGGACTTCCATGGCTCATACTAAACCCCGCAGGCTACAACTGCACCTCCGAAGAGAACGAAGCAGCACTGTCAACCCTCCGCGCACGGACGTGGCTGTCCCTCCGCCGCAAGCTGGAGGAACAGACCGCGGACGCCACGGTACTGGCGACCTTACGGACGACTTTTGAAGATCGGTTCAGGTACGACGAAGCTGGTGTGCCGCGGGTCTGGAAGCCTGCGGATGATATCGAGGGGGCATTTACCAAGGCCAAAGATGACGTGAGTGGTTGTCTCCTCGTCTTTTCCCTCCCAGAACCCCCATACCTCTGTCATCTCTCCACCTCTCTCACCTCTCTCACCTCTCTCACCTCTCTCACCTCTCTCACCTCTCTCACCTCTCTCACCTCTCTCACCTCTCTCACCTCTCTCACCTCTCTCACCTCTCTCACCTCTCTCACCTCTCTCACCTCTCTCACCTCTCTCACCTCTCTCACCTCTCTCCTTCTCTCCCACCTCTCTCACCTCTCTCATCTTCGGCATCTCCTGCCGTTATCGCCGTTTACCACAAAGCTTACACCCGGCAGACTCTCGCACTCCTTCCAATTCTAGCCCACATCACCCCTTCCTCGCCCTCCCTATTGCCGGCCCTGCCCTCCCCAGAACAGAGCTACGACCTCGACTCTGACCCGACCCCGTTCGACCCGTCCACCGCCTACACCCTCCTCTCGCCGACGAAGCGCAACGCCCTCGAAGCGCGGTTCAAGCGCGATGCCGATGCGGCTTACGTCGAGGCGAAACGCTCGATGGTGTCGAGTATCGCACAGATCCCGCTGTGGATGTATGGCGTGCTGGTGGTGTTGGGATGGAACGAGGCCATGGCGGTGTTGTTCAACCCGTTGTATTTTGCGCTGCTCGCTGTGTTTGGTGCTTCTGCGTGAGTTTATCTCCATATCAGGGCCCGGGGCTATCCCCCATCAATGTCTCGCTATAATTCCCCCACAAGTTACGATAGCTCCTCGTCTATGTCTCGATTTTCCTTCGAGGAATTGGGGATGGTGCGGAGAGGGGGAAAGGCTGATGGTGGCGGGATGTCCGGCGGTCATTGACTCGTCGTTCTGGATCATGATTTCCTAACTGTTCATAGATACATCATCCTCCAGCTAGGCCTTGCCGGCCCGCTGGTCCAAGTTGGCCGCACAGTCCTTGGCGAGATCCGGAGAATAGCAACAGACAAGCTGCGCGAGGCGTTCCGAGAACTCCCCGACGACCTCCAAGCGACTGGGAAACGCATTGGCGTCCCTGTTGAGATCTCGGGGCCGGGGGCGGGGTCAGTAACGACGAATGGGAATGGTACGGGTTCTAATGGTGGGTTGGGTGGCAGTGGAGGTGGAGGGGGGAGCGGTGCCAAGGGGGCGCTAGGAGGAGATTTGTTGGAGAAGTGAGGGTGCTTGTGAGCGCTCTTGCTCTTGCTCTTGCTCTTGCTCTTGCTCTTGCTCTTGCTCTTGCTCTTGCTCTTGCTCTTGCTCTTGCTCTTGCTCTTGCTCTTGCTCTTGCTCTTGCTTCGGGTGCCGCTCTTGCTCTTGGTGTGATGTGCATATGTGCATGTATATGTGCTTGTTTTTGTCTGTGTACGTTCGCATGACCTAACAAGTGTGGTGTCTACATGATTTTCGGAAGACTGGAGAATTGGAGGACAGCTACCCTGCCAACTTGGACCGACTGCCCGACGTTGTCCAAAGATGCAGGCTTACCCAGACTCCCGATTTTGTTCAGAGACGCAAACCACACGGCAAATGGGTATAGATATGCATGGTGATGGTAGTCGGTCCCGGGATATCTTGGGTGTAAACAGAACAGGGGAGCCGTCTTCGTCTGGATCATTCCGGAGTCGTCTCGAGGTTGATCTGCTTGCCGAACTTTGCGTAGCTATGAGGGAGGTCAGCGGACTTGGCGATCACATCACACGATAGTGTGAGTGCAATGAGAAACACTAACAGCACGACCTTGAGCTCCCGCATTCCGTCCTCGCACTCCCCGGCCCTAGCTTGCAGGCCCTCGATTTCCGCCTCGTACCGCTTCAGATCGGACTTGAGCTGCTTCCGCGCAGCATACAGCGAGAGGTAGAAGAACGCTTCGCCCATTTTATACAGCACCGGCTCGGACTCGTCCGCCAGTTCGAGGTCCATCGACAGGTCGTCGTAGTATTCCTTCTCTTGCTGCAGACGTGTCAGTCAGTTCGGTGCTGTCCCCATTATTTGTAACGACGGATCTTGCGTCACGTGCTGTCAGCACTCAGAACGCACCTTCTTGGTCTTCAGTAGGTCCTGGATATCTGTTAACCGGTTGTTAAGCTTGGAGAACGTATTGATCCGCTGCTGGTCCTCTGTTCCCTGTTAACCAGCTGAATCCGGTCTGAAGTGGCAGAACCCACCCCAAGCCACCTCGATCCCTTCGTTGTCCTCGTCTTCTGGGGGAAGCTGGGCCCGTAAGCTGCTGCATGGACGATCATCCAAGCGTATATGCTTACCAGACTCATTTTGCTTTAATGCGTGCAGCAACCAGAGCAGCACACCTGTGGCAGAGTATCGATGAGTGACCGGCTGAAGAGAGCTGATAAGCGCCTTCCGTATAATCCCACGTCATGCCGGCGGCTCAAGCGCGTCGCGTCTCGTCCAATCTGCTACGTCGAGCTCTGCAAACACTCCATCCACCCACAAGGTGTCTGTCTCCATGTCATCCCGTATACCCATCCCCACTCACAACCACAACAACTCCTTCCCCGAGTCGCCCAGCATGAACAACATGTCCCCCGCGGCTGATACGCGGCGAAAGCAGAGCAAGCGAGACGAGGTGAGCTTTGTGTTTCTTCCTTCCTGGTTTTTCCTGCTATGCATCAAGTCGGCATGCATCAAAGCATCATGCTTTATAGTCCCCCCTTCTTGGTGGTGTGCCGCCGGGATGAGCGGCGAGGAGGATAGTCGGAGCGGTGCCGACAGGTGTCGCGGTGTCCTCGAAAGACGCTGGATGCGACGAAATGGTCCATCCCAAAGGCAGGGTGGCTGGATCCACGATTGCCGTCAACCCGTGTTTTGCTCTCGGTCGTTTTCGACCCCTTGTCCTTTGTCTTCTACCATCTTTTGTCCTTGTCTGTCCCTCTCTTTGACCTCGTTGGTCTCTCTGGCTCTCTGGCTCGTTCTGCGACGGTCCACTCCCAGCTCCGCTCCTTCCCGCTTATCCCGTACGATGTCCCGTGCTCAGACCACATCTTCCGCTCTGCCCCGGCCTCCCTCGGACACCCCACGTCAACAACCGACTCCGCCATCATCCCAACTGTTTCCCCCTAAACCGCCCACAAATACCGTCTCTGCCGGCCAAATCCCACTCATCACACCGCCGTCCTCCATTCGGTCCCCCTCGCCAAACATGCCTGCTGCGACACCCGCCCCCGTACCCGTACCCGCACATGCGCAAAAACACAAATCCGGCCGATCCGTGTCGTCCAAAAACATCCCTTTCCCCCCTGCCCCTAACCCCGACGCAACCTATACGACACCCATGCCTGACGACGATGATGCTGCCGCTCGACCGCGATACCACTCGTCCGTCTCGCATACCAAACTGGCCCGCTCGGAATCGACCTCGAACTTTGCTGGCAAACTAAAGTCCCTACGCAAGAAGATCGAGCACGAATTGTCCCGAAAGCGACCTGGATCCAACCCGGCTCAGCAGGGCAAGAAGGCGGAGAAGAAAAAGCCCCAAAAGGGAACGGTGGCTGGCCTGCGCCCCAGTCCCGCGCTCACCGTGCCAGAGGGCATGAGCGTCGCAGATGCCAGTCAACTGTGTGCTGCCAAGAGAACCGACTGCGTTCTGGTCGTCGACGACGACGAGGGACTCAGCGGTATCTTCACCGCAAAGGACCTCGCCTTCCGCGTGCGTTGTCTCGGTTTCTCCTCCGCGATCGAGTGCTAACGCTAGGCAGGTCACTGCGGAAGGCCTCGACCCCAGAATCACACCAGTGGCGCAGATTATGACCAAGAATCCTATGGTCACGCGAGACACGACAAGCGCGACTGAAGCTTTGCAGCTGATGGTCAGCAAACACTTCAGACATCTGGTCAGTTACTCCATCAAAGTCAGTATGAAACTGAGATTCCGTAGCCAGTCTGCAACGAAGACGGAGATGTCGTCGGCTTGCTCGACATCACAAAAGTCTTCCATGAAGCGCTTGCCAAGGTCGAGCGTGGCTCGACAGCCACCTCTCAGCTCTCTGCCGCCCTGGCTGGCGTTCAGTCAGAACTGGGCCCCTCACTTGCGGCCAACCCGCAAGCCGCTGCCATGTTGGCTTACGTCGACTCCTTGCGGGACCGTATGGCTCAACCTGACTTGACTACCGTTCTCGACACCAGGTTGCCTCCGCCAACCGTGACACCGCGGACCAGCGTGCGAGAGGCAGCCAAGATGATGAAGGAGCGCCGGACGACGGCGGTCTGTGTCATGGAAGCTAATGCGGGCACATCCGTCGTCAGCGGTCTGAGCACAGGCAATGCTATCCCGAGGATTGCAGGAATCTTCACTTCGAAGGACATCGTCCTGCGTGTTATTGCTGCCGGGCTGGACGCGCAGAGGTGTAGCGTTGTGCGGGTCATGACTCCCCACCCGGACACAGCTGCGCCCACAACAACCGTTCAGGATGCGCTAAAGAAGATGCACAGTGAGTTGAGCGAATTGACCGAGGCTGACTGCAGACGGCCACTATCTCAACCTACCTGTCGTCGAAGAGGACGGCAGACTTGCCGGTATCGTCGATGTGCTCAAGCTTACTTATGCTACTCTTGAACAGGTCAGCTTTGCCAAACCAGGTGTATAGAAGCTAATCCTGCCAGATCGAGACGATGCATGAGGACAAGTCCACGGATGGCGGACCCATGTGGGGCAAATTCTTTGACACGCTGAACAATGCGAATGACGACGATACGGCTTCCGTCGTGTCCCAGTCTGAGCGCCCAGACACTCCCTCGCGGCCCATGCACCATCGAGGGATGTCCAGCATCACCTCTCCGACTTCGGAGGTGCACCCCAACGACTCTGCCTCTGCGGCTGATGATGCTTCCGAGGCGGGCAAGCGAGTAGCGACCTCATCTGTCGCTCCTGCGCCACTTCCGGTCGATGACGGCACGTACATCTTCAAGTTCCGCACTCCGTCTGGGCGGACGCACCGGTTCCAAGCGCGTCATGACTCATACGAGCTCTTGCGAGACATTGTCGCCGGCAAGCTGCAGAGCGATCCGTTCTTCAGCGGCGAAGGCGCGGTTGAGGGTAGCTTGGTGCACATTCCCGACCCGAACGCTTTCAGTCTCAGCTACACGGACGATGAGGGCGACCTGGTCACCATGACGGCCGACGGCGACGTGGCTGACGCGGTCCGCCTCGCTCGAGGACAAAAGTCTGACCGAGTGGTGTTGCTCGTAGACGGGGGGAAAGTATGGGAAGAGGCAGCGCGAGATATCGGCGGTGACAAGGCTGTTGAGGCGTTGAAGGTCGTAGAGCACGAGGTGGCAGGCGTCGAAACGACCGAGGAGAAGATGGAGGCCCCGCTAGCGGATCCGGCACACGAGCCGACCTATGGGAAGAAGGGGGTAGTGCATGCCCATCCTCAAGAGCTGGTGGGCGGTGTGTTGCCGAAAGAGATGGTCCTCCCTGCGGCGATTGGGTTTCTGGGCGTGGTCATCCTTGGTGTGTTTATTGCTAGCCGGGCCAACAAGGCGTAGGCGCAGAGCACGTCTACGCCGAGCAGTTCTGTGTAGGCGGAGAACACGTTTACCCGAGCACCTCCGTGTAGGCGCCGCGTATGTCTGCCAAGCACGTCGGTGCGGTAGGGTATGTTTGGGCAAGGAAGGGGATGTGGCGATGGCGAAAGTGAGAGAAGGGAGAGCCCGAGGCAGTCGGGAGCAGAACATGTAGTCTTGGTGTTTGCATGTACGATATTCACTCATCTCACTTTAGACGGATTACCATTGCTCCTAGGCAACCTAACGGGGATCTACGAGTCTGCCCGAATTGCCGGATATGCAGAACTGAACGTCTGGCATCGGTTCAGTCTTTCCTTTGGGAGTGGCCCCCGGTAGAGGTGGAATGTACAAGGTGCATGCAGGTGCTAATGCTATATACGCGATCGTGACAGGGCATCGAGGACGGGCGAGCGAGCTGGTCCAGCGTATCTATTGGGGTCAGTACACGAAGCGAGATTAACCTGGAGACGACGCGAGCGTGAGAGCCCAACGACACTAGTTTTGGAGAAGATTGTGTCGATGGGAGGTTGAGGAATTTGGTAGGTAGGACAGGGACGAGTTGAGATGGGCAAATGAAGAGTCGGACCGAGGAAGAGGATGAGGATGACGATGACGATGACGAAGAGGATGAAGATGAGGATGCAGATCAGATCAGGATCAGGGTGAGGAACAGGATAAAATGAAACCCAGGCATGCAGCCGTGAGACGCCGCCGCTCAAGCCTCGACTCACGTGCAATACCCCTTCCGCTCGAGCTTGTTGAGCATGCCGGCTGTCTGGCCGTTGGTCTTGGTGCGCTGACCGCGGACTGGGAACCCGCCTGCGTGTCTGTCACGTGTTAGCAGAGGTACGATAGACAGCACGGCTGAGTGCGCGGGACATGTGCGCTATGCGTGGGGACAGACGTGCCAAAGGGTCCAACGGGAGCAGGAGAATGGGCTAGGAAAGAGGTGGAAGGGCCGCTGGTGAGGCAACATTGGAGTCGATAATCACGCCGGAAAGAGGACGAGTAGTGAGTAGTGAATGAAGAGATAGAGAGTGAAGCGAGTAGAAGGTAGAGAAAGAAGGAGATCCGAGGGCCCAAATTGAGGAAGCTTGAAGATGATGACAGTGGGACGGTATGGAGATCCGCAGACACGCACCGTCTTCCGCGATACGTGCCAATCTGCCGCAGGTGCGCAATGTTCGTCAAGAGCTGCTTCCTCAACTCAGTCTCAATCTTGAGGTTCGCGAGCGGATCACGCTTCTTTTCGATCCATCGATCTGCCTCCCAGAGGGGCCGGACCGTCGAGGGCGCGGGTGACACAAAAGACGAAGCAGCGGAAGACGGCAAAATCGACGAGGACGAAGATGAAGATGACGAGGAGGACGAGGCGGAGGCAGCGGAGGCGGCGGGAGGTGGAGGCGGTAAGGCGAGAGGCGCGGGGGCCGGTGCAGGCGTGGTGTTGGGTGATGAGAGGTAGGCTGATAGAGCAGTGACTTGCGGCTCGGTGAGCTGGTTCACCAGGCAGGTATGGTGGATCTGCAGTCGGGCCAGGAGACGAGCCGAGATGTGGTGCGAGATGCCGTAGAACGACGTGAGGGCGATCTGCACAGGGAATCACAGTCGGAGTCGTTGAGACGACGAGGCCATGGCACAAGAGGCGAAGGTTGGCCAGAAGATACGAAGAGGTCCTGAGGTCAGCGTCGTAACAAGGAAGGAAGGAAGGAAACGGCTCAAGACCAGCCAGACGCGCCGACGCCAGACTCACCCGGACAGGCTTAGGGTCTGGCAGATTGTGGCCGAGCAAGTACATCTCGTCGTCGTCCACCCGTCGCTGTCGACCGTCGATCGTCTATTATGTCGAGTCAATGTATCGACTACTCTTTGTGCGTAGACAGACACTTTCACAGCTTGGGCCAGTGGACAAATCGCTTCCCGTACCAACGCCACATGTTAGCTGAAACGCGGCATTTCGGCGATTTATTTCCGCTCGCACTGTGGGTTTCAAGAGAAGCGTCGAGCAGCGACAGATCACAATCCTCAGCTCGAGACAAGAAGTCTGGGAGCCGCAAGCGCTCGCGTAGCTCAACATGCGCGTCAATCTCAACCCCTCGAAGCACACCGACATGCCCACGGCCTTCCGGCTCGTGCAGCAGGTGCTCAAGACGCAGCCTCGTTCGGTTCACGATATCGTCAGCGCCGGCGTGCAGCTATACGAAACTGAGAACCCCGACTTTGCTAGACAGCGCCACGGCGCCGGGTCGGGAAAATCAGGCGTGAAAGCTGGCTCGACGTCAGCATCGACTTCCGCCTCTGGCTCAGCGATGGAGCGCATGCTGGTGCAGGCGAGGAAGACGACGGCACTCAAGCTGCAGCCCAAGCTTGAGATTGTGGTTGGCGAACACGCCATCCCACCAGGACATCCCTGGGTGTCTACAAAGTTAGTCCGACCTGCGGGCTCTGCGTCTGCGGGATCCCCCAGCTGACGAGGTTAGCTTTTTCAAACGCTTTATCCTGCCTGTGCTTTCATCACAGAATCTCATCACGCTCCGCCCACGGGCGCTCACTTCGCGGCGCATCGACCGCCGCCGCCCGGTGTTCGAGTGGCACTTGACCCCCAAAACACGGATACACGACCCCGATGATTACTGGACCAGGCTCATCGCTGGGGTACATCCCGGCGTTCTCGGACGGGAATACAAAGCGTCCGTGGCGAAACACGAAGCTGAGCAACGCGACAAGGCATTCGACGTGAAACGTGTGAACCGGTCCGACCGCGACGTCTTGGCTTGGGCAGGACGACCTCAGGAGCTGACAGTCAAGGTCCAGCGGATGCACCTGAGCACACGGCGCCGCCGGAACCGTGATGGGAAAGAGATGCGGGCGATCCTACGGCGATACGAGTACGATCTGGAGCACGGTCTGGATCCGAAGAGCGAGGAGGGGCAGCAGAGGCGCTTGGCTGTGGACCTTGCAGTGCGGCGGCTGAGCGGGTATGAAGGGTCCAAGCGACACGGCAGGGATAAGAGGGATGCGATCAGGACGAGGAGGCGGTTGGCGGCAGAGCGGAAGAGTAAGAAGCCAAAGAGGGTGCAAGCCCCTGTGCTGGGCTCTCTGAAGGGCGTGACGACTATCGACACGCACAGCCGTACTCCACGCGCGGCCCGCGGTGTGTCGAAAGCATCAAAGGGGAGCGGACAGAGTGCTCCTCTCGATAATAGTGCATGAAGCATTTATCGAGACCGCATAAGTCTGGCTCGTCTTGCTGGTGCATCCGCATGTATCTGGCATATAGCATGCTTCCCAGCTTTCCAGCGGGGGTGCTTCCAGCGACTCTTGATCCCGACGCAACAGTGGTCGATGAATGCAACGGAGAGTGAGGCCTGCCATGAATGCATCCGCTACGCACGGTGATCAGAGTACCTAACATTGGAGACATACGAGTATCCATTCGACTCATGTAAGGATACTGACTGGCAAGGTTCAGACTGCTCAACAAATCCAGTCGCCGTCGAAAGACTAGTCAGAGCCAAGAAGGTTGGGTCTGGCATTTGCTGCTCTAGATACATCCTGGGTATTAGCGCGAGAAGAGCAGCGATGATTTCATCCCTTCAGCGTCGCGAAGGAGCGTTTTCCGCTTCCCCATGACGTCTTGAGGCGTTCATGCATGAAACACATCGTGATCCTTTCAGAACAGCTCGACTACCTGCGTAGCCCTTGTTGTCGAGCTGCGGGTGAACACAGGGATGCGACAAATTGGTGGAGCAGAGTGCTGTTGCGTCCTATAGTACGCGGCAAGGTATAATCGCCATTGCCGAGGGAAGCATGTGTGTCACCGCAGTGCTAACCAGTACACTACTGTACGATGGCTTGGCTCAAAAGGCACAATATTCAACCCGCTGACTCGGGTTGAATCTGGTTATATAGTAGCCCGTACCAAAGACGGTGAAGTGTTGTCATTCCATGACACTGGGGGAGTCACGTTACGCTGCGTCGTTGGCCACGCTCAGCACTGCCATCGTTCCATCGGCCTAACAGTGTCTTAGATACCCGCTGTGCCTCTCCTTGCGCACACGCTGCCTTGCCGAAATTGACCCAACAGTCCACTTTCACTACAGAGGCCCCGCTTCGAGTTGCCCCCGGGACATGTGAGGTCCGTGCGGCCCCAGCTGGTGCACGCCTGACCTGTCTCAGATCAAGCCAAGAACCTGCATTCCGCTAGTAGACAGGAGGAGCGAAGACGAAGAATGGGAAAGGGCAGAGGAGTTTGGGGGTGGTATGACAAGTCCAGGGGGACGACCGCGCGATTTGATCTAAAGAGATGTGAAAGAAAGAGGTCGGTCACTGAAGCGATGTGCTGCCGGAGTCCTGGAGACGCTGCACACAGTTTCCTGCGTGGGGTGCCGCGCCGATGACGCTTCTTGCCCATGTTGGGGCGAAGACGAGTTGCCCGACGTCGACATGTCTGTATCTAGGTCCTTTAAAACGAGAGCCGAGACTAGTGGACGATTGACGCAATACACTCTCTGGATACTACTCACGACGTCCTCGGCGACCTCGGACTGCTCGGACGAGATCTGCAGGAGAACGCTCTCGATGCCTTTCATGATGGCCCCCATTCGCGGATCCGCAGCTCGAAAGGGCTGGCACACGCTGGCCGATTTGTACATACTCCAACCGCCGGTGCTTGTCAATAGGGCCTCAACCGTGGTGGTGCAGTCGGGGTCCTCTGTGACTCGGAACAGGGCGCGAGTGTCGATTTCCAGAGCGAACAGCGCGCTCTTGCGACTGTCCTTCGGGGTGAGAACACTTCTGCTGTCGAGCGCTTCCAAGCGGGAGATAGCGTTGGGGACGGCGACCGGAAAGCTACCGACCCAGCGGGTGACGAACGTAAGCAAGCTGAGGAGATCACCCCCATGACCGTGCACAAAGTGAGACAGCAGATCCAGTATGGTCAAAGTGCTGGTCGAGGTCCGCGTGCTGTTCCGTATAGTCGCTTCGCTGATTTCTCGCACGAACGACGCGGAATGCTCGTATATGCGAGACTCGTCCATGGCTTTAGAAACGGCAAACACGGCTGTCCGAGTGGCTTTGGTTGAAGAGGCGATCAGCTTCAAGATAGAGAATTTAGGTTCTTGCCTCGGGTTTGCCTCGGGTGGAAGTCCATCAAGCCGGCCGTTATGGTATCATAGTGGCCATTTCCTTTCGACACTTTCCCCCTCAACCCTCGAGTCAAACAGAGGGCTAAAGGGGGGCTATCGTGTTCCCTCTCTCCACACTGACTTGTCTCAGAAGCTCCACACATCGCGCATTTCTCCTTTCCTTGGGGAAACTATAGCGACTTTGCCACCGACAGAACCGCCACCCATCACATATGAAGCCGCCACGGTGGCAAGAGAATGGGCAGACAAATTAGCAGCAGGGACGATTGCCGTCATGAGAACAGCTTTCCACTCTGGTTGCATGCCCTGACTGGACTATCTATGGGGTACGACCCTCACCGACTCTGCGACAGACTACCCCCCGCCGTATAGCCCCGAGTAGCACCGCCCTCCGAATCCTCCTCGGGATTGCGCCAGCTGTCTTCCGCCATGCGTATCAGGGAGGACCACAGCGCGGTCTCAGACTCAGTCAAGTCAGACAGCAGATGCATCGCGATGTTTTGTGGTGCACAGAGCCTCAATTGCGAATTGAAGGGATGTCCTGCTGTCCCCGGGGAGGTCACTGCACCGTTCGAGACTTCCATGTGTATCATTTGGGCACAACTCCGCATATCCCTCCAGCGGTCCCCGCTTCCCTGTACCCTAAAGTCGTGGAGGGCTCTGCTCTCCAAGCAGGATAGAATCACCACCTCGAGGCGGTCGTGTTCGTCCAAAGTGACTATGCCCATTCTACTCGGTTCACCGGAGATAGCAAACAGCGAGGTGGGCGGTCCGAGAGTATCCTCCTGAGGTACGCAGATGTGAAACCTCCTCAACACAGTCTCCAAAAAACTGACATCGGTGGGGTCGGTGACCCACTTGTGCATGAACTCTGAGAAATTGGACGCAGTGCCCCCGGGGCCGTGTACGAACGTCCGATCGAAGTCCAAGAGGAAGGTTGCTTGTTGGTTCATTTTCAGTGCTTGCGTTATTTCGGTGGCCAGCGACCTGAATCCACTTCTGGGGGAGGAGGGTGGGACGATTCAGAAGGACAGAAATACTCGAGCATGCCTTTCTACCTGCCAGAGGCTGGGAGTGAAAGAGGGTCTGCTCTTCCATCATTCCTGGCTCGCCGAGCGAGAAGAGGGTAACACCCTGAATTCCGTTCAGTGAAGGAAAGGAGTGAAGGCCGTATGGCCGGGCCTGTGAGTTGAGAAAGATCCAGACTGCACACCTTTGATTCGACAACAGAGGCGCAAGCAGGATTTGCAAATGGCCCAAGTGGCGAAACAGTCTTGCCGCCTCCTTTTTACAAAATGTTGAAGGAAGCTTTCGGGCATCAGGACTGGACTTGAGGCGCATATACAGGACAGTAGCTAACGCCGAGTTGGAAGTTCGCCGTAAGGCCGAAGAGACAGAGACTCAGGAATGAGACCGGGTCCGAACCAAGGCAACCGGGCGCGATATGGATTGACCACGGCCTTCGCCATGCATATGGACTTGACAAAGCGATAGCCGCAATGCTCCCAGCCCGACTTGACAGCGTGAGATATACGAGACAGCATACCTCTCGCCTACTACCCAAAAATATATTCTAATTCTGCTGCAGTCATCGTGACTACAGTAAGGCTCGACTTCACGCTGTCGCTGTACCGATTCTGAGTTCCTCTCAGTTTCTATTCAACTGACTCCTGGCATTCCTGTTCCAATACAATGTTGCCAGAACCTGTCTCGGTCTTGCCGCGCTCATTCAGGCGATCGTGTCCCTCTATGATTACATAACTGGTGTTCCAGTAAGTCGGGATTCCCAATGAATGCCGCTCGATTGCCATGAACAAGCCTCTGGCCGCGACATGCGAGCTTGCGCTCTCCAAGACGAACGCGAGGCCGTGTCGAATGGCAGTCGCCCTGTCGGTGCGTGCGTCACTCGCCCTTACTTCTTGCCGGGAGCTCTCGTCCATATCCTGTGGTCCCTTCCATAGAATGCCCGTGACCGTCGTGATAGAGTCATAGTCCTCGGTCACGGCCAGCAAACAGCTGGGCTGGTCCTGAATTGCCAACAAGGTACAGGGTCCGCAGTCCGTGGTATCGCCATGGTGGCGAGTCGCTGTCAACCTCGATGCTTTCAGCTTCTCCAGCATAGTTTCTGAGATCTCACTGTCGGATCCTTGCTCGGGTACCCACTGGCGTCCAAAGGCCAGAATGTCGTCCTGCGGTCCATAGGACGCAAAGAGGAGTTCGTTCGAGGTTGTCACTCCGAAATCGGTCCAGCATACCGCCCGCTTGAGCGAGGCTAACATGTCTTGCATGTGCCGAAATTCCTAGTTGGGCAGTCTCGCTACATGGACGAAGGCTCAAGGTAACAGGGGGTAGTCCTGTGAATGATGATGGTCTTCGTAGAGGGGAAGTCGCGGCTCACAACCTTTCATGAACCGCCCGCTACTTGCAGAGCCGCCGCAAGCTCCGAACTCTTACCGCCTAGACAAGGGGCAAAGTTGTTCGAGCTCGGTTCGTTTTGTCACCATAACATTCATGAGACCATCTGAAAATATCTCGCTGGCATGCAATAGACGAGATAACACCCCACGCTGGAACGCTGACGGAAGCTCATCTGACTCTTCAATAGCAATTTCACCACCTTCTGCTCGTCATTCCTCTCTTGAATCCCGCCACACTCCCCGGAATGGAGTCTACCATGCTCTTCGTGCCTGCTACCTGGGGAGCACTCGCTGCTGTTCGCGGAGCCTCCACAGCGCCCATCCGAGGGACCCCAAAGTCGGTTTCCCGGCCGCGCCTGCAGTCGCACCGAGCGCAATCGGAGCGCGGGCAATAATGCCACAAGTCGTCTTCGTGCAACCGGCCGTTGATCTCTGCAACGGCGCACGCCGTGTTCCAGTACGAGATCCCGAACGACGTGCGCCTGAGCGCCGCCCAGAACGGCTCAGCCGCAGGGTGCGGTGTACCGCGAATGGTCTGGCGAAGGCTCTCGATGCCTTCCTCGATCGCCTTGGCTCGGTCGGGCAGCGCGCGCGAGTGCCTCGGTTGTCGCCATTCGTACGAAGTAGTGACTTCTGACCCTCGCCACAGAAGTACCTCAAAGTGGGTACACGGGGGCTGCGTGCCACTCTCTGGGTACTCGGTCAGTCTCATCAGGAATGTGGGGTCGCCTTCAAGCGCCAACAGAGCACAAGGTTGCGCAACGTCGGGATCGGCGTCCTGGCCCCGCAGGCGTGGGAGCTTGCTCAGCATGAACCCCGCCACGGACGTTTCTTCCTCCTTCTTGTCGGTCGTGAGGCCCGTGATCCATCTGTGTCGAAACGACAGCACGTCCTTGCTAGTCCTTCCAGACCCCAACACAAGTTCAGGAGCTCGTGTCGCTCCGGGCGGGCTGTACCAGCGTGGATCTGAGGCAGGGCTTTCTGAATTGCCCACCGTGGAGGCAAGGGACTCGCCCGCGGTGTTTGAGGCAGTTTGGGCAGGCACTGCCGGTGCAAAGAACCGATTGAACCGCATCGACAGCGACCGAGGGCTGGTGCCATGATCAGAAGAGCGGTGAACGGTGGGTGACGAGCCCATCACGCCGGAGCCTGCCTCTGTGTCGATGTTAGGCGGACTCATGGTCGGAGCGGCCCTGTGCTGGAAGCAGCAGGCCGAGGGCCTTTATATACAGTATATCCTTCCTTGTCTTCTAAAGACGACTCTGAGGTGGTATCCATCCTTTCATGGTTCATGCAGCTCCAATACTTGCTGACGAGCGACTTCCACTGCGATCGAATCAGGTCGGCTACTCTATGACGTGCATACGGTATATGTACAGAGAATTTCAAGACAGGACACATAGACAAACAGACGACGCATTCTCAGTATACACAGACGAACAGACGACGCAGTACTCAGTATACACAGACAAACAGACGACGCATTCTCAGTCTACACAGACAGACAGACAGACAGACGACGCATTCCTAAGAAAACTTGACCACCACAGTGGCCCTTCCCTTCTCACAGAGCTCGTACTCTACCACTCCTGCGGAGCCTGCACCGACACCACTGACACTGGACTTGACACGACGCTTCACTTGGAGCTTTGCCGGGAGAAACGTCGGCCTGCGCATTTCGATCTCGATCCACCTCGCCTTTGCTGCCGCTTCGTCGCCATCCCTCTGGCCACGGGTCGCCTCGAACGCTTTCGCCACCACGTGAACGCCGTGTGCGATTATAGACCTGAACCCAAAGGCTTTTGCAGCGATATCGGACACGTGTATGAGGTTGTAGTCTTTCGACAGGGTCGCCCAGACGTGGGGATCGCGTTTCGACATTGTGAACTCGGCGACCACTTCTTGCTGAGGCTCGGTCGCTCCCTCACCCAACGCCCGGTCCACTGCCTTGGGTTCAAACCGGGGACTGTGTTTTTCGAACTGCAGCATCGTGTAGATTTGGCGAGACAGGACGTCATCGCCCGAAAGGACCTCGAGGGCCTGAGAGTACTCCCAGCCCCGCTTGACCTTCTTGGCGCCGTTGCCGAGGCTGGCGCGGACCCGGAGCTCGCTGGCCGCAGGGGACGAGAGGATCTCAGCAAACTTCTCGGGATCCACGAGGAGGTCGAAACGGTTTCGCACAGCCACTGAACCGAGGGGATCGATCAGGCATCCGCGCTTCGACAGGAGAAGAAGG
The DNA here is from genome assembly GCA_021527695.1 of Naematelia aurantialba. Classification (NCBI taxonomy): domain Eukaryota; kingdom Fungi; phylum Basidiomycota; class Tremellomycetes; order Tremellales; family Naemateliaceae; genus Naematelia; species Naematelia aurantialba. The sequence continues at coordinate 1,289,360 of JAKFAO010000007.1, forward strand.
ATAGCGGGCTCCGCCACGGCCGAGAGCAAGACCTGCAGATGCAGCGGGTCCTTGAATAGCGATTCAGCCGTTAGGGGAGGTGTGGAGTCCGGCGGCGGGCCAACGCAGGAGAGGTAGGTGTTGATCGTTGTCTGGGTGATGCGGAAAGGCATCTCGACCGAGTTGGGTTCGGCTCCTTTGATGATATGCGTAGTATCGTCTGTCCCCCCGCGGACAAGTGAAGAAGAAGGTGTGGCCTCGATGTACTGGCGTTTCGAGGTGAGGCCCAGTCGAGTGACGAGGCTGCCGAAGATGATTGCGACAAAGGTCACCCAGAAGCGCAGCCCGACGAGTTCATCGTGGTAGAAGCTGAGCTTGATGTCGGGAGAGCTAGATGACAACGGGAGCATGGAGCTGAGCGCCCGTTGCTTGGTATATAGGAACGAGGCGAGCAAGCCCCCGACAAGGGTTGAGACTGTCCCCAGCATGTTTGGCAGGGTTGGTCAAGAGGTCGAAGTTGAATGTCGACGTGGCCTTGACCTTTCGCAGACAGACACGGACCTGGGCAATAGCCGGGCGACCGGGTGACGGCGTTCTCGGCGACCCCCGGGGGGAACCTATTAAACGTGCCAAAACCCACCACGAGCGAATCGAGCGTCGCAGTCGCAACTAGCACTCTCTGCCTATTGGTATGGATGTTGCGGTGTTGTGTGTAGCAGAGAATGAAGCTGGCAGACCGTGTTGTGAGTCTCGCTGCACGGCGTACCCAAGCGGGTGACTACCTGTTATCTAAGCGAGTCAAAAATCGCCAGGTTTTTGAGAGTTGCGGGACATTGGTTGGATTCTCAGTCTCGCTCTCCTGTCCTCAGCATTGCAAATCGATTTGTCTAGAGACGTAGGGCTACGTCGAACACCTGGGAGTATTGGTCTCTAGCATCATGTCAGCGGACAAGAAGAATGTCGTGATTGTCGGGACTGGTGAGCTGAAAATCGCTAAATGTCTCTCCGAGCACATTTGAATGACGCTGGGCAGGGATCTTTGGCACCTCCACTGCGTTGCATATGCTGGAGAACGGCGGGTACAATGTAATCATGCTGGACAAGTGCGGCATCTTGCCTGCACCAGACGCAGCTAGCACCGGTATGCCACATTCTTCGACTGTTCATCTACGGACAGCAAGCTGATATGCCGCAGACTTGAACAAAGTACGTCCACGTCTTCGCTCACTCTCGTCGGCAATCACCGCCTGACGACGCAGATTGTCCGAGCGGGCGACTACGCCGATCCGGCCTATGCTCAGCTTGCCATCGAGGCGGTCGAACTCTGGAAGAAACCAGAATGGGAGGGTTGCTACCACGAGTACGTATTTGTGGCGACTACGGTCGGAGTAGCCAGCAAGGTAGATTCAGCTGATAGAAGCCTCTAGGTCAGGGGTGATCTGCCTCTCTTCGCCCGACAAGCCTGAAGGCACCCACTTTGTCAGCTCGGCATTCGCCAACCTCAAAGCCGCAGCGATCGACGCGACGGTGGTCACTGACACGGCGGCTATAAATTCCCATTTCAGCGACTCTGTTCCAACAGGCTCCTTTGGTGGGCGACAGGGATATGCAAACCCCGTGGGCGGGTGGGCCGAAGCGGGCCGCGCCGTCGAGGTGGGGCTCACCAGGGTGCGCCAGCTCGGAGGGACAATTCGTGCCGGAGCCGAGGTTGTTGGGTTGCAAGTCGGAGCAGACGGCAAGACGGTTGAGGGTGTCGTGCTGAAAGACGGAGAGATGATCCCGTGCGATCTGGTTGTGGTTCGTGGTAGAACGTTTGTCAGAATTGGTTGAGCTGAGCAGGCAGTGTGCGGCAGGAGCGTGGACGCCAAAACTGTTCGCATCGTCCGGCGTCAGAGCACGGTTACCACCAGTGCAGGCGACAGGGTGCGTCCAACACCCACACTAGGCTTCTGCTACTCATGCTCATGGCTTCCAGGCAGAGTGTGGCGATCGTGCAGCTCACACCTGAGGAGATGGAGACGTATTTAAAAGTCCCTGTTGTGAGTTTGCAGCAAGCTCGACTCTACCAGAATCATCAGACCCAAGAATCCGCCTTTCCTAGACGTATGAGCAGCAGTGGGAGCTAACTTTGCAGGTATTCAACCTCGACGACGGGTTCTACGTCTTCCCCCCAAACCCACAGGGACTCGTCAAGTGTGCGATCCACGCTGGGGGATACACCAACTCCTCTGCCGAGGTTGACGGCGTCTCGGTTCCCCGGACCAAGCTCACGCCGGGAGCGGAGGACGGGATGATCCCGCTTGAGAAGCTGCAGAAGCTCAGGGCGGGACTGGCGGAGGTGTATCCCGAGCTGGCGAAGAAGGATCTTGTGTCGACCCGGCTATGCTGGTGCGTGTCGCTGCTCGCGGCTATCGTCTCATCTTTCCTCCCTCTTCCTTCCTTCCTTCCTCTGAATACCTTTGATCCATCTCAGATTCTTCATACTCCACTCCTTTGTCCTGAAGCTCACCTCCCCCCTCTCTCGGCTCTACTGAAGCCTCTCTCGTAGGTATTGCGACACCGTCTCTGGCGACTGGCTGATCGACTACCACCCTGACTACACCAACCTCGTCCTCGCCACGGGCGGGTCCGGCCACGCATTCAAATACTACCCCATCATCGGCCGCGAAATCCTCAAAGTGATCCAGCACGATCCGCCCAAGGCATTCGCGCACCGATGGTCGTTTGGGTACGACGGGGCCGACGCAGGAGCGGATGTTCGCGTTGATGCGGTCAAAGAACTGAGCGTGGACGATCTGGCGACGGCGGATGATCTGCGGGTTTCGGTGACTGCGTAGATTTGCTCCTCGTCATAGTACCGAATGCATATATACATATACACATAAAGGGCCATGTAGCTAGCTCTGGGTGATACCGAACCATCCTCGACGTACCAGATGTTGCTGCCAGAGTTGCCACCGAGACCTGTGGCGCGTCGCCAAGACGATCGCCATTCCCATTCGCGATTCCGTCGACCGTGGGACCTTGGTTTCGTTTTCCCACTCCTTCTTTCTCCCCTCAACCCCTGGTCCGCTCCTTTGACTGTTCTCAAGGGCGGGCCTGTACTCGAGTCGGCGTGTCAAGCACGTTCTACATGGTCTCGACGGTGACAGCGTAGTCTGGCGAGTCGTTTTGGGTCGTCTGAGCATCTGGCAGCCATGGGAGGCATCTCGGTCGCAGCTGCCATCATCGTCGGCTTGGTGTCGTCGTTCATCCAGTCTTTTGGTGAGCCCTCGTCCGCCCCACCACCTAGTAGACGAACCGCGTTGGCGCAAGTGGAGCAAGAGTCCCTGTTTATCATAACGATGCTGGCAACTCGCGCACCTCTGGGGGTCGCTGACCTCCTTTGCAGGGTTGACGCTGCAGCGCAAGTCGCACGTCCAGACGGCCCTGCTGCCGCTGGGCCAGCGGCGGCGACCGCATCGCCGTCCGCTGTGGCTGCTAGGCTTCGGGATCTACATGACCTCCAACGTGTTCGCGACCATCTTCCAGCTCGACGCGCTGCCCATCGTGATTCTCGCGCCGCTCGGCGCCGTCTCGCTCATCTTCAATGCCCTGCTCGCCCGGCTGGTCCTGGGCGACGTCTTTGGCCGAAGAGCCGTGGTCGGCACCGCCCTGGTGGCGGCTGGCGCTGTGCTGATTGCTGTGTTTGGGGTGGTGCAGGAGGAGGAACATACCGTCGAGGAATTGATGAGGCTCTGGGCCAGGCCCCCGTTCCTCGCCTTCTTCTCCATCATTGGGGCAGGAACAATCGGGGTGCTCGTCATGGTGAGTGCTCTCTTCTCTTCTTCTCTTCTTCTCTTCTTCTCTTCTTCTCTTCTTCTTCTCTTCTCTTCTCCTCTTCTCCTCTTCTCCTCGTCTCTTCTCTTCTCTTTCTCTCTCTTCTTTCTGCTCTTTGTTCTCTAAATGTCTTGCTCCAGAATGTTACGCCGCGTGTGCTGATCCTCAAGGCACACATCGCGGCATGGCATGTCCACAGGCAGCTGCATTCCGGCCGTATAGCACTACGAACAGACACACCGCCCCTCTCTTCCCGCCCACCAAGCAACTACGCATCACCCCATGATCCACCTTCGATCCCTTTCCGCCCAACGCAGCACGCCACTCGCCGATGGTCCGCTCCGATCCTAAGCTCGACTCCGAACTCGCCCTTCGTCCAACCCATTCAGCTTCCCCGCAAATCAGTCGCCTTCCGATCTGACCCACCAGCCTCATTCACACCACCGTCCCCGATCTCTGGGCTCCCACTGCCTAATCCAGCTCAGCAGCATACGTTGACGCTGTGTGGCCTAGCGTTTGCTGCGGCGTCTGGAACGCTCAGCGGCATGTCGCTCGTGCTTGCCAAAGCGGCTGTAGAGCTCCTCGTCATTAGTCTAGAGCACGTAAGGACAGGCCGAGGCTCGAATCAGTTTGCCCATGCTCAGGCTTGGCTGCTCGTCGCTGGCCTTGGTGTCGGGGCGATCTTGCAGCTAGTCTATCTGAATTATAGCTTGACGTTTGCCAGCCCCGCATTCATCTGCCCACTTGCATTCTGCTTCTTCAATCTGTCCTCTATCTTTGGTGAGCCTCATTTCCCTTGCGCCGTGTCGTCTCTGCTTGTCTGCGTTCGTCCCACCTCCTATCTCCGACACCACTTCTTTACCGTTCTGGCTGACACATGAAGACGGCCTGGTGTTCTACGACCAAATCGCTCGCCTCTCAGCTGTGCAAATCGGACTCGTCGCACTCGGCGTTGTTGTACTGCTCGTTGGCGTGTGGGTCGTCTCGGCCGTCCAGCCTACAGGAGATGGTGGTGTCGAAGTTGGTACCTGGGCAGAAGAAGACGACGATGTCTGTTCAAGCGATGAGATTGAGGGCGCGACGCTCCTAGGTGGAGATGCGTACTCTGACGAGCCGGCATCTACGCCCGCCGTCTCGAGCCCGAACCCGCTCTCTCCAGGATCGCCTCTGTCGCCTCTGTCGCCTACACGAGCGAGACACCGCCATCGTGCGCCGCGGTACGGGACGCTTATACCCGAACTCGCTCCGGCGGGTTTCAGTATCGGTCTCGGCGCGGCTAGTCCGGGCTTCGCCCTGCGGAGCGGGAGTATCAGTCTTACCAGGGACCGGGAGGGGGTCGAGCGTAGAGCGAGGAGCAGGAGTGAGGGCCAGAGAGGGATCGAGGCGATCATGCGTGGAGGAGCTGACGCGGGTGTGGGGCTGGGGCTCGGGATTGGAGAAACAGTAGCTGGAGCGGAAGCAGGCCCTGGCGCAGGGGAACACGAACGGCAAGGTGGAGGTGATGGTGGGGCTGGAGAGGAAGAGGCGGGAGCGGAGAATGGAGCAGAGGGTGATCTCGGGCGGTGGGACGATGTCGAGAGGGAGAAACGGCGAAGGGGGATCTGGGGCTGGTGGAGACGGAAAGAACGCGGTATCAAGCTGGATGAGGAAGATCCGAGCTGAGTTTGTGGTATATGCCATCATGTATATGCCATTTGCAGTGTATAATACGTGCATGGCAGTTGGTGTTGCGACGTGGCTGTTCTAGACACGACGGTGGTTGGGTATGGAGGTGCTAGGTATCCTTTTTCGACTGTGTCCTTTCTGTTTCTGTCACTTGCGTCGCATGTGTCCGTCTCGGACTCTGGGTCCCCTTGAGCATGGTATTGGATGTTGATGGAGCGACCGGTAGCGGCGTGGTACAGTTTGTGCCGGTGTTTGACCCGGCTGGTGTGGTAGTAGGATAAGAGAGTCCGGCTGGCGTTGGAGTAGGATACAAGAGCAGCCCGAGGAGGACCACGATATGTGAGGCGAGCAACGCTCCAGAGCTGAGGACGGTGGACGGCGCCGTCGCCCATGCGTACTCTATCGCCAGCCAGAGTGCGATCCTGCATGAACTGGTGTCAATAGAGTTGATTGAGAGATCGCAGTTGAGGTGGTAGTCGCTCCGCTGAGGCGCCACGCGCCACTCACCCTAGAGGAAGGCTGCCCCACGCGCCGCCAGAGTAGAGTAGTAGCGGGATTTGGTGAAAGTACCACGCATGGAATTGGTAGTGCAGCGATCGGGCGCAGGTCATGCCGATCAGGTTCGACGTGAAGAGCACGAGTGGGATATCTACGGGATTGCCCATCAGCGCGAGGGCGTCGCGTCATTGTACGGCATGGAGTTTATGCTGCTGGCGCGATTGGGTGATCGGCTTGGGTAGAGGTACATACCGTGGAAAGGGTAGAGGTTCATACCGTGGAAAGGGTAGAGGTTCATACCGTGGAAAGGGTAGAGGTTCATACCGTGGAAAGGGTAGAGGTTCATACCGTGGAAAGGGTAGAGGTTCATACGGTGGAATACGGTGGAAAGGGTAGAGAAGAGATACATACGGTGGAAAGGGTAGAGGACTTACGGTGGAAAGGGAGACTGGCTTGAGGGACAGGCGCGGTGGTCCAGGGGCCGAGTAGACCTCGGCGGAGAACAGCGAGCGTGCCTCCTGGGACTGGACTCCATCGGAACCACGCAAAGATCACTAGGCAGCCCAGCTGCGAGGATCAGTATTCGCTATGAGACATTTGTGGGTCCCGAGGAGGAAGGAGGAGAGGGGAAGTGGAAGGAGAGAGGGTGAAGATAGAAGAGGATTAGAGGGAAGAGAGCAGACGACAAGAGAGAAGAGAGAAGAGGACAAGAGGGAAGAGGGAAGAGGGAAGAGGGAAGAGGGAAGAAAGAAGAGGGTTGAAAGAAGAGGAAGGAAGAGGAGGGAAGGAGAAGGAGGAAGCAGAAGGGGGAAGAAGAACAGAAAGCACAGCGGACTGACCTGAGCGCCGAGGAGCCCGAGGGCAAAGTCTCGGGAGAGGAAGGTGCGCGACGAGACAAAACGCCAGTTGACGGTCCATTCGTACAGAAATTGCCGGGAGAGGTCAAATGCGGACGAAAAGTAGGATCTGTACAGGTACGAGTCGGTGAACGAGAGGAAGTACGGCGCGGGGAGAATGAGCTGTGCCGAGGGGTCAACATGCCATCAATCAGTCAGGTTTGGCATCCGCCACCACGGGAGCTGCCAAAGCAAAACGTACCTGTATCGATGTGATGATTGCGATGTTCTGCAGGGTTCTCAATAGTCCGCGAGACTGAAACGATAACACCAGGAGACCAGGAAGGAAGAGGAGGATGTTCATCTTGACGCCCAAAGCCAGACTACGTGTGTTAGCTACTGGTTCAGAGCTCCAGTATGAATATGAAGGGATATCGACGGCTGAAGCCACCCAGACCAACCTGTATATCACGGATCCTGTCCTCCATCGCCCAAGCATGAGACTGACAACAGCAGCGTACAAGAGAACCATGGCGATGGGGTCATTGAACAGCCGCAAGAGGTATATCGAGTGCGCTCGCTTTGATAGCGCGAGCGGGACGAGGAGAATCTGAGGTGTCCGCCTTGAGAGGAAGTAGATGGCTGCTACGAGGAGGAGGGTGAGGAGGTAGATGGCGAGGAAGATGTATTGTGCTGGTCGGACGCGGTCTGCATATGGAAGGGAGTGGAAGGCAGTGTAGATGTAGAGGTGTAATGCGGGGTATCTGGTTCGTTGAATGTCAGCCAGAGGCAGATTAGGGGCAAGAGAGACGGTCTCGGGGCTCGGGTAGACCATCGTCACCTCACCGGAAGGAAAGAAGGAAGGAAGGGGGAAGGAAGGAAAGAAAAAGATGGGAAATCGCAGAGGGACGCGTTCCTCGGGGACTCCACCAGGAGACCTGCAGAGAAGGCAGTCTTGGGAGGTAGACGAGAGGGTAGTCGCTCTGATATTCGGATGGAAGACAGGATATAGGAGACATACACCAGAGGGCCAGTCTCGCCCTCGATACGCGAATAGTCCCGCTCGCCAGCAAGGAACGCCTCGACCTGCTGCATGTACGCCGGCCAGTCAATTTTAGTATCTGTTACGTGAGCTCATAATCTCCAATGACGATCCGGAGAGCTCACATGGGACTTTATGAATGATCAGCAAGCCGAGGACGAGCTCGCCGACCAAGAGTAGCGAGACGAGGGGCCAGTAGTACCGCCTTTCCAGAAGGAGGGCCCTGACGAAGCGCGCCACCTGCCTCACGGGCTGCATTCCGCTTGCCAGTGGCTTAGTCCCATCGCTCTGTCTGACTGGCGGCATCGTTGTCCGGTCACCAATGTCTGGTCAGAGTCCAGGTTAGCATCGTTGAGCTACTTTATGGACCGTGCTCACTGTTGTTGACGGAAGCAAAAGGCCACGTGCGTGGTCGTCATTGAAATCATCCAGGCACCACGTAGAGAGAGATCGTTCGGCGGGTGGTATTTGCTTGTCCATTGACAGAGATCTACCACTCGGTATACCCTATGGCGACCATAACCACTTACAGCGATGCCACAGCGGCCATCCCTTGCCAGCGTCCCCCTGTCTAGTTCCTCCTCCCAGGTGCAGCACCACCGGCCCTCTCCGCTCTACCCGCTCTTTGCGGGACTGTCATTTCATGTCATACCCGCCAAGCTGGAGGACGACATGACGAGGATATACCAATGCATCGACGACCTCGGCGGCCGGTGTCTCGCCCTAGAGGACTCTAAAATCGTGATCAGCGCGCTGGTTGGGCGGCCGCGGCTCGCCAGAGCTATAGGGCGATGGGTCGTAAGTCTCAGGCTACCTGTGCCAGATATCCGGCGGGGGAGAGAAGGAAGTCTGACAGCAGTAGGATGTGAAACCTGTATTGTCGCCGGAATATGTCTACGATACCTTCCAAGCTGCGCTGGAAGCAGCCAACTCGCTCACTGACATTCCGCCTCTGCTCCCAGATCGGCAAGAATACCTCGTGCGGACCGGCGCAGCTCGGACTCTGAAACGGCCCAGAACAGCGCTGGAGGAGGATATCTTCGAAGACTTGACGGGGGAAGGAAAGAAACGGAAAATAGACAAGATCGAGGGGCTGAAGTTGATCGACTACCTGCCGGACATGGAGCCTTTTCCAGAAGATATCAAGTTGGAGAGTATACCCAAGCTCTGCGTCGAGCGGCCCAGTCCGCTCATATGTGTCAACCAGGATATCGTGAGTGCCCCATCCTGCGGAATGAAGACTCAGCAGTGTGCTTGAGAGCTGGTAAAGGACTGACGTGGGGAAGATAGACGCTATCAAGCCTATTTATGAGTATAGAGAGTACGAGGAGTTGCAGCAGAAGAATTCAAACGTTCTCAGTTATCGCCGGAGTATGAGCGTGAGCCTTTGCAGGCTTGTGGTACCAATAGGAGCTGATGGACGGCATAGATGTTGAAATGTCAGTTTCGATCCTGCATAGCCGGTAGCGATCCATGCTGAGGACGGCAGCTGTCCCGAGGCGTATACGTTCTGGAACCGAGGCGAGAAAACTCCTGGATGTTGGCGAAAAAGTGGCTCAGCGGGTGTGTCGCTAACTCGTGTCAAATGTGTCCTTCGCGGTTCCATCAGCTGACAGCGCATCTTCTTTCCTGCATAGATCGATGAGTACCTTGCGACCGGGACAATCGCCGAGTCGCAGGCGATCCTTCAGTCCGAGCGATACCAGACGCTCAAGCTGTTCGCGTCAGTCTACACTATAGGCCATCATACTGCGCGAGATTTGTATGACAGGCATCATTGCCGCACGCTCGAGCATGTCAGGCAGTATTATCAGGGAATCGCGGAAGAGAGCGAGGAGGTCAGGCTGAATGAGAAGCTCAGGCGGCGCATGAAGGGCGGGATGACGCGGGTTGATATTGTAGAAGAATGGATGGGGTTGAAGGAGGAGCTGGACACGCCGTGAGTGATCTCGGTGCTCATTGAGGAGCTGTTTGCTTCAGGACGAGTCGACATCATGCACTACATGTTGCCGTAGCTTACATCATCTCACCATTAGGATACCACGAGAGGAGGTGCAAGAGATTGCGGCCTGCGTAATGAAAAACCTCGACGCATTTCTTCCTGGCTGTCAGCACACACTCACTGGCGGGTATGTCGTTAATGTTGTCATCAGTCATACCGCAGCATCTGATGCCCACGCTATCGTAGGTATCGCCGAGGGAAACCGGCCTCGAACGATGTCGATATCGTATTTTGTCCGCCGGAGGTGGGGCAGGATATCGGCCTGCTACGAGACTTGTATCTGCGCCTATCAACTCTGGGCATCATTACTCATGTTCTTTGTAAGTCGGCATCCCTCTATGGTACTGAGTGTCCCGTATGATGGACCCGCTGACAATATGGCAGATGTGACGCAACGCGAAGCTGGCTCACGAGTAGTCGCCGCCGCCAACAATTTCGACAACCTAGACAAGGCATTTGTGATCTTTAAACTTCCTGGGAAGGGACGTCTACATCGGCGCGTGGACCTGATCTCAGCGCCCAAGGAGCGGTATGCAGCGGCCGTACTCAGCTGGAGCGGGAGCATGATGTTTGAGCGAGACCTGAGGTCAGTGGCGACTACCCTCATGTCTGGTCTGTACCGAACACTGGCTGACCATACTAGACGCTATGTCGAGGGGAGGTAAGCTCATCAGTCATAAGAGAAGTTTAGTTGCTGATGAGTGTAGAGGGCTAAAGTTCAAAGCTGGAATAGTCGAGCCGAACACAGGAAAAGAGATTAATCTGGAGACGGAACGGGAGATCTTCCATTATCTGGGACTGCGGTATGTTCCGCCCGAGCTGAGGAATGGGGATGGGTAGGGAGAGCGGCGAGAGGTACAATGCACAGAAGGTGATTCTGTCTGTGTGAGATGTTGTCTATCGACCATAGTCTATCTGCCTGTAGGCATCTGGCATCCCTGTTGTATTGCTTGCAAGACGCACGGACAGACCATGAGTTGTCCACGTGGCGGCGAATTCCGGCGTTTCGTTTTCACCATGTGGAGGCACCGACTTTTGCTGGGTTTTGTTCGCGTTTTGACGACCAGATTCTCGTATAAGACATCTAAAAGCTCGACAGTCAGCACCTCTCTGATAACCGTCCGTGCTAGTGGTCAAGATGGCAGACCCAACAGCATTCTACGAAGCGGAAGAAGAGGACCTCCTCCTGGCGTCCCTACCTGACCAGGCCGGACTGGGGCAGGCTCTTGCTGCCGATGATTTCATGGACGATGGGCACCGGCTTGATGTCGATGTCGCGCAGCTGGAGACGGTGCCAGAGGACGTGAAGCGCTTCCTGGTGCTGTTCCATCAGGCGATACTGGAGGGGGATTTGGCTGGGATGGCGGGGATGTATGAGGGTGGGTGGAACAAGTTGACGCAGGTGAGTTACCACGGGGGAAGGGAAGGGGGGGGGGGGCACGCATTTCTGGTGTGGGCGTGGACTGGGCTGTGGCGCCTGTCTGGTACGGGCCTGGAATGGGGCGTGAGCTTGATGGGTGCGAATGAAGTCTCAGAAACCGACAAGGTAGAATGGGGGACTATCCTATGACGATGCGGACACGCCGACATTGCTGCCCCGTTGGGAGTTAAGAAGAGATGTCCGTCGCTAACCTTGCAGGCCCACTATAGCCAATCCGAGTGGCCCGAAGCCGAACTCATCACTCCCCTGGTCCAAAATGGTATGTGCAGACGGACACATGTTCCGTAGACGCGGCGCTGACACACCGCAGACCAAGTCTTCCTCACCCTCTACCGCGAACTGTACTTCCGCCACGTCTACGCAAAGCTCCAACCGACCATCGACGACCGGTTCCAGTCGTACGAAAACATCTGCGAGCTGTTCAACTACTTGCTCAACAGCGAGAGCCCTGTCCCGCTCGACCTCCCGATCCAGTGGCTCTGGGACATGCTCGACGAGTTTGTGTACCAGTTCCAGTCGTTTGCGCAATGGCGCGGCAACCCCAAAAACAAGACCGAGGAGGAGCTCGACCTGCTCGCCGACGCCCAGCAGATCTGGAGCTGCTACTCGGTGCTCAACGTCCTGTACTCGCTCGTCCAGAAGAGCCAAATCAACGAGCAGCTCCAGGCGGAAAAGCAGGGCAAGAGCCCCGAGGAGGTTGCAGAGATTGCCGGCGAGTACGGGTCAAAGCCGCTCTACCGGAACCTCGGCTACTTCTCGTTGATCTGTCTGTTGCGCGTGCACGTCTTGCTGGGAGACCCAACCCGTGAGTCGTAGTACTGCTTCTGTGTCCTTGCTGACAGGACAGTGGCATTGCAAACAATGGAGAACGTCGAGCTTGGTGGAGCCGCATTCCTCACTCGCATAACAGCATGCCATGTCACCACGTACTACCACGTTGGGTGCGCTTACATGGCTCTGGGACGTTGGCCGGATGCCATCAAGACCTTTGTTTCAGTCTTGGTATTCTTCATCCGCATGAAGCAGTACCACACTCGAAGCTACCAGTATGGTTCGGTAAGTTGTTCTACGTCTTCCCCAGTGTTAGTCCTCTTCTAACGTGGTCAGATCACCAAAACCTGCGAACGCATGTACGCCCTCCTCGCCATCTGCACGACGCTGTCTCCCGGCCCATCCGACGAGAGCATCATGTCGATCGTCAAGGAACACTACGGCGACCAGCTCGCTATCCTTCAGCGTGGCGGTCCCGAGGCCGTCGACACCTTCAAGGAGTTGTACCTGTCCGCCTGTCCCCGCTACCTCTCGGTCAACCCGCCACCGTACGAGGACCCATCTGCGCTCGAGTCGTACGTCCCGCAAGACGCAACGCAACGGCATCTCGACCTCTTCCTCTCCGACGTGGCGGCTGTGTCTTCGGCACCGTCGACGCGCAACTTGCTAAAGCTGTACACCTCGATCGACGCCGCCAAGCTCGCAGCGTTTATGCAGGCGGATTCCGAACCCGAGGACGCCGAGGAAGAAGTGCTGCAGCAGTTGATGTTGCTCAAGTCGGCGAGTCGGACGTATGCGAGACAAGAGGGGACTCTGCTGGACGGTGACCGTATCGTGACCAACAACCTCGACTTTACGATCGAGAAGGTAAGTCTGCCCGCTCTGCACACCCGCTGGAGACTGACAGGGGCAGTCTATGGTACATGTGGAGGAGACGACGACGCACAGGCGTACGGCCGGGTTCTTCATCCGCAACGCCGAGCATGCTCAAAGAGTATTCAACACGATCCGCGCCTCGCCCTTGCCAATCCAAGCCCGTCCTCGTCAGCAACAGCAGCAGCAGCAACAGCAACAGCAACAGCAGTCGCAGCAGAGGGATCAGCCTAACGGGACGGGAGGTGCCAAGCCGGGGGGTGCGTGGCAGCCTAAACGGAGGGTGCAGATTGCTGCGTGATCTTTGCTTCGGCGTTGTGTGGTGTGTAGGATGCATTGCGTCATTTATCATTCTTGCTGGCGACTGCTTCGAGTCTAGGCCGCCCCTTGCACTGAAGCGTAGATGGCCCCTGGAGTGATTTTGCTGTTTGAGGCTTTAGTACGTGAGTGAAGGGATGGCTCGAGAAGTGATACCGAAGCAAAGGGTGGATGAACGCACGTTCTTTTGTGGCTCCAGCTGTGTAGGTGGCTTTTCGTGGAAGAGTCGAGATGCAAGGAGGGACATGGTCGTCACTTCAACGCGGTGAGAAAGGAAAAGGCCACATGGAAGGCCATGGTGGGCAGAGTGGTGTACTCGAGTGCAGTGCTGCCCAGTTGCCACCCTACCCCACTCAGTCAAGTCGTATTTACGAATCCGATATCCCACACACCACACATTTTTGCACTTTCAGCAACATGTCGGCATCCACTTCGCAAACAGGACCTGTCAATTATGAGACTGTCCCACCACCACACCCCGCAACGCTAGTCCTCTGGGAGGGCACCAAGGGCAGAGACAGCACAACGCTGGATGCCTTCCTGACGAGCTGGAGGGGGGAGGGCGGTAGCCAGAGTTGGAAAGCGGAGCAGTCCGCTGCCATAGCTCTTGAGCGATCTGCATACGCTCTGCGCCACACTGAGGCCGATCCTCTCTCTTCGCGGCCGCCAGACGCGGGGAGCGTGCACATCGCCATGAGGGGCGACGCCAGCCTCGTGTGGGGATTCAGCACGTGGGCTGGTACTAGTGGGAGCAATGGTTCCGGCCTACGCCGGATCTGCGTCGCTGCACTTACCCTCCTAGAGGACGGCCCGCTTAGGGCGGGCTGCACCCTGCAGTCGGCATGTTCCTTCCGGACTCGGTCGGAGCGGTCCACCCCGGGCGAGCTGAAAGAAGCCATGACGTGGCTTCTGCAGACGAGCTTGGACGACATGAGCCAGCATTTCCACCACGTTAGCGCAGCCTTCCAGCCGTTCCAAGAGGCCATTGAGCACCAGGGGCATGCGGCGTTGGCTGCAGCTGCAAAGCGCTTGCTCCGGGCCGAGCCTCAGACTCAAAAGAGCGAGAGCCCGACAACGCAAACCCAACTCACTGCGCCTGAGCCGTGGCTTCCGGGCCAATGGGCACCTGGCTGGGTGACGGTGCAGTCCGAGACCACCAGTCGCGACTTACCCGGTGCCAATTCGAGGAGACCGGTTGGCCCAGAACTAGCACAGTACATCACTATCTACCCCTACCGCATGTTCGTCTCCCAACGGAGGGAATGAGGTCGCAGTCGCGGTCGCGCCAGGACCGCGGCGGGTGGCAATATCGGAGGACGGTAAAGACGGGTACAGGATGGACGACAGTGCTCCGTGTCTGATCGAGGGGCTATCGGTTCTGTTTGCCGATGTGCGTCTATCTGATTAGTGTCCGTGGAGGGGTCGGTGAAAACGCAGAACTCTGTACAGTGCCATTGGCACGGAAAAGGGATCATGACTGGCCAAGGTGGACTGTCCTGATGGCGCCACAAGGGGCAGGTCGACATGCTGTCAGGCTACACCTATTCCTGCGATGCAACGCCCAAGCACGGCCGGAAGCCTAACAGCACCTACTCGTATGGTCAGCCCCTCGGCAACCATTCGCCCTGCCACGAGTATCGCCCCAGCGGTCACCTTGACGTAACGCTAGCCTGTCCACCGTCCTTTGTGGCTCCACAGTGATGTGCTTCTTCTCTTTGAAGACTCGAGATGCAAGAAGCCAAAATGGCGCCTTGTTCGACCTCGAAGTGGTTTAAGAATCGCTTCTTTGGACTCCTTCGCTTGTTTGGACTCCTAAAATGGAAGGCCAAGGGAGGCAAAATGCTTCAAATAGAGGCATCGTCGCTGCATACTGTAATTCGCCACTCCAGGCGTCGAACACAACGGTCACAAACACAAGATACCACAGCATCTCTTTGCAGCAGCATGGCGGCACCGGCGTCCAGCTCAACCTCCGTGTCTCTGTCCCACGAGACTGTATTTCGACCACCCCTCGTCATGAGTGGAGAGACTAGGGAGGACCGGGAGACTGCCTTGCGCACTTGGATGGGTGGGAGAGTGAATGAAACACTCTTCCCGACTGTGAGTCTGGCGCGCTTGGCGGACGGCATGACGATCGACGGAGTCTCGCAGCGCAGCGTCATCATTGCCCAGGGGGGCGATCCCGACTCTATAGTGGAACTGAGGACATGGCTGAATTCAGCTGCCGGCACAGAGTTGCGCAGGCATTGTGCCGTCGGACTGTCCGTGCCCAACTCTGGCAGTCAGTACGGCAGTGCAATATTTTGCTTCGGCTCGTACCTCCCGGGACTTGGTACCTCTCCCCGCAAAGAGCTGCAAGGAGCAATGTCACGGCTTCTGCGAATGGCGTATGAGCTCACTCACGACCGCCTCGATGGCGACACAAGCCGCATAGATCCGGTCCCTAAGGCCCTCGATCGCAAGGACCATGCGACCTGGGACGCGGCTACGCACGTCCTGCTCACACCGGACTCCAGCGCTCCGGAGGGGGAAAGCCGGCAAACAAGGCCAGCAGCTCTTCCAGAGCACGATCTGTCGATCATAAGTAGATCAGTGGTGCAGCATTCGGTGGGTGATATCGACACGATTGCCCGGTTAAGTGCCAAGCGGAACCGCATCAACCTTGCGCCTTCCAACCGCTCAGACTTCCAGAGGCACCTGACTTACTGGGTTCACACTCGTCAGGCTGGCATACGATTGGATGCGGCTTCCAGAGTCGAGGTGTGGACACGGCATGAGACAGAGGGGGTGGCAGTGGAGGACCTTAGTCACTGAGTTGTGACCCGTTTTCGCAGATACAGTATTTAGCGGCGATTTGGTATGTTTAAAAAGTGATTCTGCAAGTCTGCCACTCTGCACTGGTATTTGTCTGCCTCAGACGACTTGAAACGGCAAGCGGATATTGTGCAAAAAGACAATCAGCCACACCAGAGAAGTCAGAAGACAACTACAGTATCCGTTGGGAAGGCCGCTCTGAACGGATGAGATTTACGAGTGAGGTTCAAATTCAGACGATCTCGATGCAGATTTGTCCACCCACCCTCACTCAGCGAGCTCAGCTGGCCCTTCGTACCCCCTCCATCATTTCTAGGTATTTGGAACAGCAGAGCAGTCGCAATATGTCAGAGGGATCGTATACGACTCACTGGGACGACGACGAGCTTGAGGTTTCTTCTGACGAGTTTGGACAACCCCGGTCGCTTCCTCCAGCTGCATCGAGCTCGCTCATCCTCGGGGACGGTTCGAGTTATCACAACAGGTGTTCTTTTTTGCTTACCTGGCTGAACAAAGAGGATACCGATCTCGAAACCTTCCGTAACGCCGAGGAGTGTCTCCAGAGTCTGGATGAGCGGCTGCAAAGACCTCCGACTATGCAGAACAGCGTCCTCTTGGCAGTAGAGGGGAATCCCATCATTGTGATGGAGCTGAGAAGCTGGAAGACCGAGCGTCCATCGACCAATGGGGGAGCGATCGTATCCCAGACACGCTACAGCTACGGAATGGGATTCCCGTTGACCACTGAGATGATGACCCAAACAGTGGCGGAAGCCTCCCTACTTCGGCCCGCGACGGGTGACCAACGTCAGTCGAAAGAAGGCATCGTGAAGCTCTTGGAGGCAACTTTGAAAGACCGGTATGTTTGCTATGATAGCGCGTCGGAAGAGCTCCGCCGCTTGTCAGCAAGGGAAGATTCCTTCAAACTGCAACGTTCCAGCCTGCGGAATGGGTGGAGGCTCCACTGGAGTGCCGAGGCTCAAGGACAAGATGTCGCACGGAGTATGGCCATCCTTGGCAGACAGAAACAGAATGTCTATAGGCGCCAGGCAGAGGTCGCTGGTGAGATCGAAGGTATTCAGGTGCTTAGAGCTGCGATTCTCAGGGAAGACTCGATGATCTTCGAAAACGTTGCGAGTCACCTGCTCTTGCCCACATTGTAAGTC
Organism: Naematelia aurantialba; assembly: GCA_021527695.1. Lineage (NCBI taxonomy): Eukaryota > Fungi > Basidiomycota > Tremellomycetes > Tremellales > Naemateliaceae > Naematelia > Naematelia aurantialba. The sequence goes on from JAKFAO010000007.1 coordinate 1,306,584, forward strand.
CTCTGAGGAGATTCCCGCCCGTCTCGGGTTGCCCGTCTCGGGTTGCCCGACAAGTCCCTGACGGTGATTGTGCAGTTCTTGGTACAGGGACGAATGAAATGGTTCTGCTTGCGTTCAAAGAGATCTCATGCTGGTTGCTGATCTTGTGTTCGGTCGACGTCCGAACTGCTTGCCACTGCTTGGCAGGATCTCTGCTGACCGTGGCCTTGCTCTCGCCAGGCTCTCTAACTCGCTCTTTGGGACATGTGCCCCTTGTACATAAGCAGTGAATGTATACCTGCGTTGTCTCATCAAATGAATCGCCCATCTGGACATAGTCCTAAGTAGCTTTGTTCATCTGGACTACGTGCTAGCTAAGCTTCCATCCACCTCGTACTTTGCCACCCCGTTCCCCGTGTTAGAAAGCAGTCTTTCCGCCTCATGAGGCATGTACGGACATCACAGAACTGCAAAGGGGTCAGTGCGGCTGCATTTCCATCCGGTTGACGTACACATGGTCGTATGCTTGCTGCTTTTGCGGCCAAGGCAGAACAGCACTCCAAGCACGCAAGGCAGTGCACAACCAGAATCCCGTCCCTACGCCCTCCTTTCAAGCCGACGGTGAAATCTGTGTAGATACAACCTTTGATAAAGCCGGAGTCTGCAACAGATGACCCTGAACAGAGGACGACTAGGGAATCGAGGCCGAGAAGGCCAGAGGTGTGCAGCTGGTTGAGAAGGCAGTGCAAGTTGCCATGCGTTTGGCAACGAGTTATTCAGCCATAGCAGGTATCACCCAGAGCTTTCATACTCCTCTCGCCCACAAACACAGCCCCAGATGAGCTTTGCCTGCGAACCGGATCCAAGCGGGGAGGTGTTGCGGTCATGTCTCCTGACTGCCGCCACTCGTCGTCACATCGTGTTTGGCCCGTCGACAACCCAGGAAGATCGCGTTCAATTCGTGCGAGACCAGTGGCTCCCAAGAGCGGCAGACACCAGGCCGTCCATTCCATACAGCGTCCTTGACCAGTCCCTCGAGGGTGTCCATATCTCAACCTACCTTGCTGAACACCAACGCAGCTTTACAGAGGTGTTTGCCCTGAGAGGCGATCATCGCTTCTTCTGTGAGATCGGCAGGGCCGAGATTCTACAAGCCAACGTGCTGCGCCCCCCGATGACTGCACACGTATTCTACGAGCAGTGGTTCGCCACTCTGGCGGTATCGGGGGACAGCAACGCAAGCCACTGGCGCATGATTTCATGTCAGTCGGTCCTCTATGAATCCGCTTTCCGGCCTTGCTTGATAAACTCGTTCACCGACATCACGCGCCAGCTCTTGTATGAAGTCCGCAGTACAACCCTGCCAGCGGTGTACCAAGACGTCGCCATGGAGTTTGTCGATCTTTTCAGCTCCTTCCCGGACGAGGTGAACTCGCTGTTTCCGTCGGCCATACTTAGCAGGCAATGACAAAGGACGACTACTGTCACTGGCTGCGGTAACGGGATACGATGTGGTACGGATACCTGGCGTGGCGGGACGGTTTCTAGCTAGAACGATGTATAGTTGAGATGCGATAAATTCGATGAGGATCTCGAGACAGAGTTATTCTGCTATATATGTACGAGGGACTACGTCGCCCTACAGGGACTCATCGTAAGAGTAAGGGACGAAGTTACGTTCGGGACGATACGGAATCCATTAGGGATTCGTACGATATACCGAAAGGCAAGTTGTCATTTGGTTCCATGACAACTATGAAGTATGGACAGAGAGGTCTGGTCTTGATTGGCTTCGGCATCTAGCGGCCCTCCTGAAAGCCCGAATGGCTCAGAGTGAGCCTCAGTACCCTTGACAGTGATCGATGACACATGTTGACAAACGAACGTTGTGCGCAGACATACTTGGCTGATATTGGGTGATATAACTTACTCGCTGATTGTCTCCATACAAGCTTGCGTGACTACATCATATCCGACGGCCATATTCAAGCTTGAGGAATCTGTCTCATCAAGGGGCTACCGCGTTTCCAAGGGATCTGTAAGCCGAAGAACAAGATCGGCGTGCAGGATGAGTGGCAAACTCCAGATCTAGGCCTGTTTCTGATCTCTTGCTACCCTTAGTCGAAGTTAGGACGCGAAGCCCGTGGCTAAAAGGATATCCAGGGGGAAGATCAGCATGACATGTCATCGACGTAGTTGAAAGGTCGACAGTTGTTCATTCACCCAGTTTGCCTCCATTTGTTACAGACACGGTGGTTGCTCAGTACGTCTAAAGCTTACTGTACGAGCACGTTGAACATGGCGTCCGAAAATCAAATGGTGTTCAGCAAGTCTTGTCTCTTACATGAGCGACTGCAGTTCCCATCGAAGTGGTGTGGAACGTCTTGGGCCTTGTACAATTCACGGGCGCGCCAAATGGTCGAGTTCATACACGAAAGAAGTCTGGAGGGAACGAGCACTCCCGTCACTGTCCTCGTGGCCACCAAAGGAGATTGCGATTTCTTGGCGGAGGTGACCACGGATGTCGGTGCACCGATCCAAGGGGTTCAGAACATATCCGAATCAATCATTCGTAGTGTAGAATCACACCAGAATCCCTGGACAATGCGAATCACGTTTCTCTCGCTACCCCTCAAGGCGACCGAAGCCTCTCGAGGGGTGTGGACCTGGTCCTTCCAAACAAGGTGGGAAGCGAGAAATGGGACGATTACGGCAGATGTACTGAAGCGCAAGCTTCAATTCCTACTGGACAGGATGTCGACCCACGATGATTCCGCGCGCGAGCTCTTGACCAAGGGGGGCGACTTGCTCAAGTTCTCAGACTTTTACGCGGCGTTGCACACAGACGGAGCACTGCTCGACCAGATCACCACCACCCTCTCTGGTTGGTAGTATCGGGACCATGCTCGCCTGCACTGTAGACGTCTGAAGCCTGGACTCCATTCAGCGAGCACGTAGAGTATCGCCGAAAGAGACATCTTCGACGGGATCCGGTCGGGTTCATTAAATGCCACGTCACTATCTCATACTACACGCGCCGGCCGGAACTTGCTTGTACAATCCTCCTCGATCGACATCAGCTGCACAAGACATCTGTCTAGTCACACTCATCGCCCACTACTCTAGCTCATATCCATTAATTGTCCATCATCTAGGACTGCCGTTTCGCAATAATGTCGCCCGTCGCTGTTCAAGTCCCCGAGTCGGTCAGTAATGGCAAGGCCAAGCTTTCGACTGTGGATGTGATGGAGCTAGAACACGAGTACTCAGCGTCAGTCTGGGGGATGATCGCTTGCGGAATTTGCTTGTTGTTGACTGACTGTTCTTGGTAGTCACAATTATCACCCTCTTCCCGTTTGTTTCGAGCGTGGGCTCGGCGCCCACGTCTGGGATCCTGAGGGCAATGAATACCTCGACTTCCTGAGTGCTTACTCGTGAGTGTCTGACTAGCTTCGAAGCGCGTACACGCTGAGTGCCATTAGGGCTGTCAATCAGGGCCACTGCCATCCAGACATTTGTAAGGCCTTATTGAACTAAACACTTGCCGTTCACTCGCTTACATTCTCAGTGAACACTCTCATCAACCAGGCTCAAAAGCTCACGTTGTCGTCCCGCGCATTCTACTCTTCCAACCTCGGTCCATTCGCGAAAAAGGTCACGTCCATGTTTGGCTTTGACATGGTTCTACCCATGAACACCGGCGCAGAGGCTGTTGAGACCGCTATCAAGCTTGCGCGCAAGTGGGGATACATGAAGAAGGGCATTCCCGAGGGCAGGGCAAAGGTGTTGTCGGTCGAAGGCAACTTCCACGGCAGGACGATTGGGATTATCTCGATGTCGACCGATCCGGAGAGCAGGACCGGTTTTGGTCCTTTCTTGGAGGGCGTGGGACCCAAGTGGGACACGGGGCTGATCCGGTACAACCATCCCGAGGACCTCGAGGCGGTATTGGAGAAGCACGGACCCGAAGTGGCCGCTTTCCTTGTTGAACCCATTCAGGGAGAGGCTGGGCGAGTGGATTTAGCTGAAGCCGGAGCATATCGCTGATGACCAACAGCATATATGTGCCAGATGATGGCTACCTCGCCAAGTGCAAGGCAATCTGCGAGAAGCACAATGTGCTCTTGATAGCCGATGAGATCCAGACGGGTCTGTGCCGTACAGGCAAGATGTATGCCAATCCGTATTGCGGGACAGCCCAATGCTGACAGAGGTAGGCTGTGCTACGAGTGGGACAACATCAAACCCGACATGGTCATCTTGGGAAAAGCCCTCTCCGGAGGAAGTGAGTTTGGGTTGTATCGTCTTCCAGTATGAGAGAGCTGACCATTCAGTGTACCCCGTCTCGTGTGTCCTGGCTAGTAAGGAGATCATGCTTTGTATCAAGCCTGGAGAGCATGGTTCGACATATGGAGGGTGGGTTCACCGTTTGCTCGGCATTGGCATCGTGCTCATTCCATTAGGAACCCGCTCGGTTGTGCCGTCGCCATCACTGCCCTGGAGGTCCTTGAGCGAGAGAACCTGGCGCAAAGATCGCAAGAACTTGGCGAACTCTTCAGGTCGGAACTACGAGCTCTCAAGTCCCCCTTCATCAAGATCATTCGAGGACGTGGTCTCTTCAACGGCGTAGTCATCGATGAGACTAAATCGACGAAAGGTCGGACCGCTTGGCAGCTGTGTCTTCTGATGAAGAGCAAGGGGTGAGGCTGAGGCAAATTCAGTGGCTGATCAATCAGTCTCTTGGCCAAGCCAACTCATGTCAACATCATCCGATTCGCACCACCACTAGTAATCAGTGAAGAGGACGTGAGAAAAGCGGTCAAGATCATTGGCGAAGCACTCTCCGAACTTGACACGGTAGGTATCTTTCACTCGCAGTAGCTAGGCACTGATTGGACGGCAGCTTGAACATATCCCAGGCGACGAAGCCGAGGACCACGACACCAAAGTTGTACTCGACGACTGAGGTGCTGGTCCGCTGACGAGAGAACAACCTTGCACGACCTTCATGAGCTAGGCCATCTGCATAACTTAGCATGCATCTTCATTCTATCATGACCCTCATACATAGAGTTATGTGAGATTCGTGGTCTTAGGGAGCTTTGACCAACGCTAGGCATGGGGGTCTGATATGACCCGCCACCTTGTTCTGTTGCTCTTCGGTGAGACCGCGACTGCGTAACCACGGTGCGATCGTCGGGGTCGGCATACCCGACGGCGTGGGTTCTCCGGGAACTGATGCGCGGGCAAGTGTACTTGGTGTGCCATCGAGTTTAGGCTTAGTTCGCGAGAGCGACATCGTCGGCGTTGGCCTGGGGAGGGTAGGAAGTACTTTTGCGCCCCTCGAGCTGTCAAGACCATCAGGTGATGCTTGCGAGGGGAAACGAGGGGAAGAAATAATTTGGAATGAGGAACTGAAGGGCTCACGAGGCGTTGGGATGTGGGATGGAGCGAGGTGTATAGGTGTTGGAGGCTGGCGGCGAGGCATAACAGCGGCAAGTGAAGTTCATTGAGGTCAGAACTGCCCAGAGTCTGTTTACAATATATTATTGCACAGTGCTTGTTCCCTCCTGGATCCTTGCACATACTCCCTGGAACAAGGACCGACAACTCGTCGATGACGACTCGTCAATGCAACGGTTGCCAGTGAGACTGAATGATGTAACAAGGCAACGGATGTCACTGCCTGCTCCCCGCCACTCAAAGGTATGCGTCTTGAAACGAATCGTACTGTATTTGTGTCGACTGAGCTTCCAATGGTGTAAAGGTACGTTGATCCCGCGACGAGTTGCCATCAAGTTCGCGTGTAATGGGTCCGCTTTGCAGATTCAGATGTATGCATGAGGCGCGAATGTCGTGCATAAGAGCATCAGTCTGAGTATCAAAGTAAATTTCCCAGTGACAGCCAAAGTTGATCACGGAGAGCCAGGGAAAGAAGGATAGAGAAGGGGTTCGTGTTCTCTCAGATGATCCTCTTCGGACAAGACGGGGGACTGGAACAAGATTGTCGATGTGTAAGGCGAAGGCAAGAGGTGAGGCCAAGCGGGAGAAGACATGGGATCATTGGACAACGTTGTCGGGTGGCCAAAGGGCGGTGTGGTGCTACTGAGAGACGCAGTGATTTCTGGCGGGGATGAAGTGACTTCACTACGAGTCGTCCTGGATTCACTAGACGACCGTGTCAGGGCACTCGGAGACGGCGTCATGGCACCGGGAGAAGGCATAAAAATGACATAGGGCGACGTGAGATGGGACGCGTCGGTGTCGGACAGAGAGCTCTCACTGTGCCGCCTAGTGTAGGGAGTGAATCTAGGAGATATAGTGCTCCCTGGCTGGTCGATAAGTGAGCGTAGTTCGGATAGATCTGGCAATAAGCCATGACTGAAGGACACGGTCACGCAAAAGACCTCCTCGGTGTCTTTGCTGGGTACGAAAACCTGGCACTGTAAGCCGGAGTTGCCACTTTCCAACCACTTGAGCGTTGCTTTTTTGACAAACGGCCGCACCAGCTGTTGCGACAGGTTGGGGCTCTTAATCCCGAGCGTGAATGCACCTTCCAGCCGCTGGCGCACGGCACTCGTCGCTTCCTGGCGAGAGGAGATGAGTATGCCTCGAGACGGCCGCCACTGGCTGATCGCGATGGTCGTCAATTGAGACGCACGCTGGAAGTCTACGGCTGGGTCCAACTGCACGTGCACGCCGTCAACACCTAGACTGCTCACGCGCGTCGTGCTGCCAGTAGTGCCAGCTGTGGCGCTCTCAAGCGCCGCTCTCGTAGCTCCATCGCTGTTGGCTCGGCGAGGTACGGAGACCGGCCGCTCTGAATGCCACAACCCCGAGTCCTGGGTGGTCTGGGCCGTGCCGCTAGGCGGGTCCCCAAATTCCGTAGTCAGGGAGAGGCGCGGTGGACCGGGAGCATCGGTTCTAGGGGAGTCATCAGCAATGGGGATAGTGGAGGGTGGAGGAACCGGTGTGGAGGTTTCAATGTCAAGCCCGACTATTTGCGGCGAACTGGGAAGCTCCTCGTACCCGAGCGCAGTAGGGCCAGTGGAGTGTCCTCGGGAGGGAAAGAAGATGCTAGACAGCGTTGCTGCCCTCTTGGGCCGCGTTCTAGTCCACATGTGGCGGTTTGGCCAAGGGCTCGATTGTGAAGAGCCAAGTGGGGAATCAAGCGGTTGATGCAAGGGCCTACGAGCAGACGACGATTCGCTATATACTGTAAGTTTGTGCTGCTTCGTCATGTAGAAGCCGAGGGTTCCATCACTGACTTCGAGAAGGGGACTTCGTGGGGACTGCTGAGACCGGGTTTCCGCTGGAGTGACCGCGCAGTCCGGGCAGAGGCCCATGGCCTGCGGGTCGGAATAATTTACAGTTCGACAAGCTCGTCGGGCCGTTGTACCTTCTCACCGAGCAGCCCCATACTAGAAGGCAGCGGCTTGGTGGTCGGAACATCATGCCAATGAAAGGAGCCACTCATTACAAGTAACCTTGCGGGCTCCCTCTTCGGAGCATAATAGCACACAGAGGTTTGGCTGCGATTCATCCAACTCGGTGGCAACGGCGTGAACAAGATGGGACGGAGACCATCGAGATCAGAACGCAACGAATGCCAACCCAGCACCTTGGCAGGGTTCCCAGGCGAGGTTATGCAAACTCGAACAGTGGCTGTTCACGAGTAAATTGTGTGTGAATAATCGAGCAACTCCGCTAATAATGCGACGGCACATGCTCACTTTCTGAAGAAGAACTAGAAGGCACTGGTCAAAACACCTGCATAGGCTCACAAGTCCATAATGGCCCAACCATACGTCATTCAGCAAGGCAAACTGCGGAGCCCGAAGTAAGTACGCTCAGTTGCCGTCTGGACAGTCAAGCGTAAGGACGTGTTGGAAAGTGGCTCCCCCGCTTTCGTGTTGCAGATCCACGGACAGTCGCTGTGGACTGTCGTGTGACTGTCCTATGTTCCTGTGAGCCTGTTGACGGCCCACGCGCGGCGCTTCCAGAAGGGTCTTGAGAGCCCTCTTCGCAGCCGTGCCGAACGGCGATGCTGTTCATGCTCGCAGCCGAGCCGGATGTGTCCACATCGTCAAACACCATGTCTACGGAAAACGTTTCTATCCTCGGAGTCGCGTTGCTGTTGCACAGTGAGGTCCGTGCGCCAAGAATCGTCGAAGGGTTCCTGTAGACAGTGAGCGTGATTGTGTGTTTGTCACTGGGTTGGAGGAGCGGATGCTGAGCTAGGTAGCGCGGGACAGCTGAGATCGATGATCGGATGGCACTCCCGAGGGCCCTGAATGTCTTCCTGTCACGTCTCCTGGCGGAGAAGGGGCATTCCGACAACAGTGACTGCCAGGCCGCGAGAAACAGGGGATCAAACGTGTACCCCGCAGTCGCATCGTGCTTATCGGGGAACTGTCTGTGTATGAGATACCCAAAATCGCCAACAGCGGCATGGCGGTGAGATCGGTCGGAGTAAAGATTTGCAAATTTGGGTACGGATCCTGAACGAAACGCATCTTCAAGAGCACCAGCTTCGCTGAGGGGTCGGTAAGTCCTGGACATGGTGTCGCCGGTACGGTTCGTCGCGACTTGGTAGAGCTGTAGCCCAGGGGAAGGGGGGGAGGGGACAGAAGTCTCTACTTGTATGTGAACGAGAAGCGGTAGCTGGAACCAGGCTCGAAAGATCCTTTTACGTCGCAGCAGCCTTTGTTGGTGAGGATGGCGATTGGACCAAGGAGATACTCCAAATCAGAAGGCGATGGTCAACTGATCCGCATGCTTCTCTGAAAGGGGAGGTTTTCATCCCCCGCTTATCCGCTGATCCTATGTAAAGGTCGTATGTTACACCACAGCTCCATTGCTCAGCCCGCACGGCATGGCTGCCTTTTCATTCTGGCTGCTGACTCAAAAGGAGGAGCGAGGGGCCGCGAGAAAGCAAGATATGTGTGCAGGGTTTCCTGGAGAAGATATCTGCATCGGGTCTGTCTCACCATGCGCATTTTTACAGCAACGAGCAACGGTGAGGCCAAGGGAGAGGGAAAGCCCGTTCCAAAAAAGTATGGCCCGTCCTGGGAAGGTGACGTGGTAGGAATGTGTGTGTATTTGCAGCCGCACCCCCTAGTCAACCGAATCCCTGGTAGGAACGCCTGACGACGTGCCGAATTGCGACGTAGCCATGGAGTCCCTGTTACCTAGAGGCGCGAAGCCTATACTGTCGCTGTCCGTTGTGCTCACATGATCCACAAAGTCGATTTGCATCTCGACGCCCACCGTTTCTTGGGGCTCAGAACAAGTGCACGTCCAGTGAAAGAGCCGAGGACTCCAATCTACATCCAGGGAGATGCTTCGGTCCTCTCTTGGCTGGACACTGGGGTTCTCGTCCAGGTAGGCAGGGACTTGTGAGAGCGACGACCAAATTTTGCCCCACAGCTTCTGGCAGGACTTGTCGTTGACCGCTTCGACGTGTAGGTCTTGCCGTGACATAACGGCTTTCCACGCGGCGATAGTAGTCGAGTCGATTTCGTAGGTGACTTCCGGGTCGGTCTTATCTGGGAAGGTCCCCGCTATGGAGTATATAAAGTGGGACTCTTGAGGAGTCTTCTTGACCCTGTACCGAACATCTGGCTTAGAGCCCGAGCTTGTAGCTCTTTCAAAGACCCCAGGGTCCTTAAGAAGCTTGTTAGTGCTGGACGTTTCGTTGTACATGGTATGGTCTCTCTTCGTTCTCGAAATATGTAGTACAGGTGGGAGGGCAGGGGAGTCTTATATACCATAAGCTGAAGAGGCGGTCGAACGTCGAGCTGGTACGATCCTTTGCCCTGTGCTCAGCAGATATGACCCCCAACGGCGTTTGCTCCCCGGCCAGGAATTGGCAGGGCTAGGACCGACCGAGCTACGGCTTCCCGGAAAGGAAGTCCTCCCACCCCCGGCGGCTTCGCTGAGAAAGACTGTGGTTCTTCCACGTTCGCCGCTCTCCTCTGCTCCAGTACAAAGCCTAAAGCCTTCTCACGTAGGCTGTAGGATCACGTTGTCGATGAGGGCCTCCTTTCACCGAGAGAGTGAACCGATGAACCAGAGGCATTCGAAGGGGCAGCGCCTTCGGTCTCTGACACTATCTACACAAGCTCCGAGCCGCCACCGATGGTCCGTGCGCTGGTGACGCTGGTTGCATTCTTCCCACTCCGAGAATGAGGTCTTCCATCGTACGTTGCCTTGGTGCCTTCCGTCGGCAAGTCTCGCACGCTCCGGGCCCGATACCCCGGTCTGCATCCCCAGCTCGATTCACACTGCGCCGACTAGGTTTCCCAGGCTGTCAGATCGCATACCCCACCACTTCATCTTCGTGCCCGCACCACTCGTGCTCGCTGGGACTGGCTGCGTCATCCCAGAAAGATAACACTGTACCGTCTTTGGAAGGTGACAGGTGTTGTTGGCGGGTTTCCGTGAGAGGGGTGATGGGGGGCTCCGAGTCCACCTCGGAATGGATCGAAGACGTTTCGTACCCCTCGTTCTCGGGGACCAGAGGCGAATGCGCCTGGCCACGATGGCTCAGTGCATGGCCTTGACACGTGCTCTCGTCTCCTTCGCTGTCGTATTCACTGTCGCCCAGGCCGCTGGCAAAGCTCAGCGGCTCCTTGACGTCGTCCAGTTCATATGAATCCGCCTCAATCTGCACGCGTCCCATCACAAAGTTGATATCGGCATGGCGCTTCCGCCCGAGTAAGCCGAACTTCACAGCCCTGGAGAGGTAGAAATTTCGGAAAGTCTTTGACGACCCCTTGTCCTCCTTGGCCAGTTGTAGCTCGTCGGCGGCCTGTGATAGAGATTCCCGTGCAGCTGCTTGGATCGTGTGTGGCCACTCTCCGCTCCGGCGGACCTTGAGATCGTACGCGTTCAACCGATCAGCCCAGGTTTCAACGAGCTCGTCACTCAACACGTAATGGACGGTCTGTGATCCACCTTCTCCACTTCCTTCCGTGGAGCAGAGGCCATGAGAATAAGAGTAGGAACAATCGATAGAGGCGGAAAAGCACCACCGGCCGTTGGCCTTGCGAACGCCAGCCGTAATCGGCGGGTATGCGCCGGCGTCTTCGAGTCGCCGTACGCCCTCGGCAGAATCGATCGTCACCGTCGTGACGCCCGTCATGGTATGGCGTGGACGGAGGCTGCTCCCAATAGAGAGCACTCGGGTCCGCGCGAGTGTTACCTTATACTGTATCTGCAGCGGTCGCCGCCCAAAGTCGCCACCCCAGAGTCTTGATAAATGGAAAGCGACGGAATGGCGGATAATGGAAAGCGACGGAAGGGCCGCCAAATCTAGTACGACCGGATGGCCCACCTCGCCTTCTAGGTCAACTACAGCACAATGGACGAGGATCCGGAGCGGAGCGATCACGGCTCGAAGGCGCTCATCCTCTGTTAGAAGTGTCCTGCCGTTTCGGCGATCTAGTCGTGGACGTTTCAGTCCTTGTGTGCTCATAAAGGGGCCGTCATCAAGGTTGCATACAAGTACATCGTGCTCCTGTGTTGCGCGTCAAGGTCCCAGGTACGCGTCTTCGGGGATAAGTGAATCAGTGCTCCATTCTGATTGGGAATCGTTACGAAACACGATGGGAGAAACCGGGGCAGCAGAATTCGCCGAGTCAGAGGACTTACTGGCCAGCAGTCTCCCAGGAGAGACCGACAGACCGCGCGGGGACGCTACGACCGGGACTGCCGAGATCGCCGTCGTGAACGACTCTCTCTGGCTGGACACCGCGCTTCCGTCTGACCGTGCGCTGCCCATCTGGCTGGGAGCGGTGATGAACGAGCCTCGAGATGAACCGCCGTACCGACTTGCTCCGGAGCCACCGAGTGTGCTTGGCGATTCGACGCGAATCGACGAGACAGGGAGAGGTAAATGCGCCGCGAGCCCGCCGCTGCAATTCGCAAAACGAGCAGATCCGGTGTGAGAGACGGGCAGAAGGGATTCTTGCGAGGCGGTCCCGCTGCTGGTGCTCGGCGCAGACAGTGACAGTGACAGTGCAGGACTGTCACTGTCAGCGTCAGCCAAGAAATGGACACTGGAGGAGGTATCGCTCCCGCCTGTACTTGTCGCGTTCTCCAGAAACCAGACGAAGAGGGTTCTATTGGAGTGCACGATTCTACCGCGAATCTTCAATGCCACTGTATATTCGAGCGGGGAGACGGAACTGATTTCGGTCTTTCTAACCGTCACCTTGTCTGCCAGATGCGTGTAGCTCTGGTTGATAAAATGAGTGATTGTTCTGAAGCACTCTTCCTTTGTCGTGTCCAACATGATGGTCTGCCTTTCCAAGTCCTCCCCCCAAGTGGAAATGATGTCCGCACCCAGACGGTATTTTATCGGCTTGCCTTGAGCATGCTTGAAATCAGTCTCTACTCGCACGGTAAGCTGGGGATCGTCCCCGTTTGACCAAGCCACAACAGCCGTCGGATAGGAGCCAGTTCTATACGTTTCCCGCACAGTGTCGGCCGAGTCAACATGGACGATGTGCCAACAGGTTGATGACATGACTTTGTGATCTGCCGACTGGAAAGTAGGTAACGAGGAATAAGACGATCAAGTGAGGGCAGCGGGAACATTATGAGGCTGAGGATTCAGACTTTATGGGACAGCTATGTTGATACTCAGATAGCCCAAGGGTATGGGAATATGCGGCGAAATCGATCCGGTACGTCTCCCAAAGGTACCATGCCTAGCGTTCAGCGTTCGCCGAGATAGCGGGACGTCCTTCCTCTGACCTACCCTGACTACAACTCGCCTTCGTGGAGAGGCCCGAGTTAGCCGAAGGATGCAACAGATGCATGCCTGGGCAACGTCAGTCGAGCACATACTCCATGTGCAGCTGGTAGTTCTCCTTCAGATCCATGTAATGCGCACACCGTCTTTGCCGCGCGACCTGCTGTTCCTGCTTGATCAGGTTTCTTTCACGGTGGTATATTTCGACGCACCTGGGTAAGCTCTGTTTCATACCATACGTAGTGTCGACCATGTTTGACCTCGGCGGACTCTCTCCCAATCGCGCCGCAGTCGTTTTCACTTCCGGTGACAAGTCCTTTATCGCACCCTGTTCCTGTTTGTTTCCGTCGTGCTCCGCGCCCGACTCCCCGCCGTCGTCCAGGTTGTCTGGGGATCTTGATTTGCAATTCGGGCATGGGCATTAACTCGTTGTGTTCCGTAGAGTGGCAAAAATTGCTGAGAGATGAGACCGGAAAGCACATGGGAGACGCAGCTCGCACGGCGGGTGGAGGCGATGCCTGAGAAGAGGGTGGTTCGAGCTCGGTCTCCCGCCCTATGAAGTTACGTCAAAATGAATTACTTTGCAGAGCGACGTGTCTCACGACTGAGATGATCGCGTGCCCATCGAAAGCCAAAGTAACTTTCCTCCGTCCCACAAATCAGGGAGCTAGACTTGGCTTGACTGGATGGGCCTGAGATCTGATCTCGTTGAAGATGCATGACTGCATCGAGCACTTCGTGGTGGGGATTCCCGTCAGTGGCAATTTCCAAATCGTCGTCGTCATCAAACGCGCCTGCCTGCCGAGTCTCGGGATGTAATGGCGCACATGGAGACGATTTGTCAGGTGTCATTAAAGCCTCCTGTTTCCATGGATACCAATCGGTACTGTATTTATCCTCGTCGGCTTGGAAGACATCCGCTTTGAAAGGGTCCGTTTCCGAAGCAGGTGGCGAAATGTCGTCCCTTCCAGAGTGATTTGCAATCAATGGAGCGAGTGGCTTAGGCGGTCGAGGTGTGCTGAAGCTGGTAGAGAGCTGGGCATGCTCATTAGACGTTACACCCTGCTCGACAGGTTTATGTCGTAGAGCTCCGGATGACGGACGAATCTTGAACGGGGTCGGCAATCTTGCTTGTATGCTTCGGGACCTCCGGGCGGCAACGCTGGTGATCGGCGAGCTGGGGTGACGTGTCTGATCATTCAGCGCTTCTTCGAGACTCCAGTAGAGGGTTGTTGCATCTTTCGTAGGAGTCGGCGGAGGCGCCTGACCTTGGCTTGGACGGAATGGAGCTCCCAACGAGGAGCGCGTTGGTTGCCGCTGCCACAAAAGCTGGTGAACGGGAGACCGTGAGCCGGAGTTCGAGCTCGAACGCATGTCCACCAAATCGTTGAGCGGTACCTCGATCTCCTTGTATGTCGCTCTTACGGTCGGCAGGCTTGCATCTTCTTCTCCAGAAGAGCTTGGCATTTTCTTAGATCCTGAGTACACCGGCAAATTGTCGATTCGGTCCATCTGCCTCACGACGAAGACATCTCCTTGGCTGATGGGCAAGATAGGCATCGCGTCGGGCGATGGGATAGGAGTTTCCACTGGCGACTGGACAGAAGAGGACAGCTGAACCTCGTCCGGGTCAGGCAGATCTGAAATAGGTATGGAAGAGGAGCTCGCATTCTCGGCGAATCTGACGTGTTGCGAGAATTTGCGAGGAGTCGATTGCCTACCGATACTCTATCGCTATCAACAGGCATGTGCTTCACAAACCTCATCAAGCTGACCTTACTACCAGATCTAACGGCCTTCTTGCGAGCAGGAGTACCTTGCATTCCCATGCCCAGTCTTTTCTTGCTTGTGGGGTGGCCACTGATCGAAGCTGTTTTGGGCTGGCGTCGCCATGTCGACAAGCCGGAAGCGGTGACCTGGGTGTAGGAGATGGGATTCGAGCGGGACGTAGATTTACGTGCAGTAAGGGTCTTCCGCGGGGACCCTGAGAGGAGGGAGGTCGGCGGTTTAGGTATTGGGGTCGGGGAGGAAGGAAGAACGGCGAGCATCCCCATGATGAGACCTGCCTTGAGAGGAAGCGAGGCTATTATCTCAGCCGGAGGGGCAGACCTGGCAGGGACGTATTGTAGACTGAGGTGCATCTCGCACAGCTGGCGTACGAGAGGAAAGGGGGATGGAGTGACGATAGGAAGGAAGGAAGAGAAGAAAGCAACGAAGAAAGAAATTCAGGGGAGTATAAGCGGTATCCTTGAGGCGATTGTCGTGTCCATCATCTCCGTCAAGCATTGTATTTTAGAAGCGAGCGAGCTCGTTGTCATACTACAACATGAACATACATGCAGATAACAGGTGTCCCGCTGGGAAAGAACGAGTCTCAAGCCGCATACTGCTCTGTTAGCACAGTCCTGCTGGATCTCGAGACCATACTCACTCTAGTGAATGTCCTTCCGAAAAAGTCGTCCATTCCCGACCTCTTTTGTGAAGGATCTGTCTTGGGCTTGAACATGGCCTTGACAGCATCGCTCATACCCGCCTGAGCAGCGAGCCGCTTCTGCTCCTGCTCGGCCAGCTTGTCGTGGACTGAACGGACCAGCGAGTTTTGGATGACTGGTGGTGTCGCTCGTCCTCCTGGAGCGGGCGATGCCGAGTTGCGCGGTATAGGGGAATCAGCGGATGGCCGTGCGACCTTCTTCGCTGGTTCTGCCTCGGTGGATGTGGGCGCCGCTTCCGTTATGGCTGATGTGGCTTTTCGCTTCTTGCTTGATTTGGCAGCGGCTCTACTGGCAAGTGAGTTGTCGAGCAATACCTCTTGAACAGCTCGAGTAGGGTTGATAGGGAGGATGCTGGTTGGCTTGGTGGGCTCGACGGGCTTGCCGCAGTTTGGGCAGGCGACTTCCTCCTTGACTTCCGAAGAGACGGGTTTCGCCTCGTCTGCCTTGTCGTCTTTGCTCGCTGCGGATGCTGCGACGCCTCTCGTCAGGTTGGGTATGACTGCCCGGATAGCAGCGTCGGAGAACACGCAGCCACACGGTCGAAGTGCGATGAAAGGGACAGTTCCAGACATCTCCTTGAGCGATAATGGGCATACGAACGGGGCACGGGATGGGATGTCGGCGGTGGTGGACGATACTGAAGCGGTGTAGCTTGGGTTAGGTGTGAGATTCAGGGTCATCAGGTCCTACACAGAAGAATATCAGCCAAGTAACTCCAGCCGAGTCCCGCTCAGACAGATATCGCACCTTGACACCTTTGAGATATCCGCATATCTGGTCGCCATCTCCGTACGTGGTCCGGTCGATAAAGTACTCGATAATGGCGTCTTTATTGTACAGTTTCCCCAGAGGGTCAAGCACGACGGGACGTGACAGGGGTCGCTATCAAGTTTGGTCAGCGTGAACACCCCGGCACGGAACAAGCTGCCTCACCTTGCTTAGGGCGCAGAGGAAGAACAATTCTCTCAACAGAGCTTTATCGGTCTGCTCTGCCTTGGCCTTGGTCTTGACCAGATCGCGACGGTCTGGAATTGAGCCGCCGTCAGCACCCATTTTAGACGTATGCCTATTGTAATTCAGCACAATCCAGTCGACAAGAGGCAAAAGGCTCGACAACAACGGGTGGCAAGAGCTTTATCACTCAACCATGACGTGGCTTTCTACCATTCATCCTCCTACCGAAGTGCCCAAACTCTTCTACCTTGTCCTCGTCCTTCTTACGTCTCTTCTGGAATTATCGAAGACGCTCGTCGTCTAGACTCAGCTGCATCTCCTCGCTTGTGGCTCAGCCCGGCGAGGAAGTCATCAGCCCCCTCTCTGCTGGTAAGTTCCTGCTTCTTCAGACTCGATTCTCCTTCCATTCACCTCTTCTCGAGGACGCGATCCTCCTCGTCCCACTGTGATGAACAATATTATTCAGTTCTGCTACCGAAGTCTCGTGAGCGATAAAGTAATCTTACCAAAAACACTTCTGACACTCTGCGATCTTTCATCCTCTTGCTGGGCAAGCTTAACCTCGAAGAAAGTTTCATGCTGACGAAGCAATCAGTCACGTTGCCCTCTCGGCGCGTGAATCGTGCATCCATGAGGGCGTGAGTATTGCCAACCGTTGCTTTCGTTGTATAACCATTCCCCTCCTTCTGATATGATTCAACTTCAGCTCAATCCATTCTCTGACTTCTTCCACCCCGCCTCGTCGCCTCACACCCACAAGTTGCCTTTCAAGCCTGACCTTCACCGACTAGTCCCCTCAGAGGGGCGAAAGGGAAGACCGGGTTGGCTTCGCGTGGTCCCTAGGAGCTCGGTGATGACTCGATGCCCACGTTCTGTGGGCGCCGAGTAGGATCCTTGTGTGTGACGGAGATGTGGGCCGGGGTGGTCGTAAGTGTGTTTAAACTGGCTTATATGATCCTCTTCCTCCGTTCCCGTATTCCGTTTCGAGTGTTATGTGTATGCATACGTTGACAATGCACGTGCAGGTCGTGGCCACGATGTCGCAATTCCCCAACCTCAATCCGGGTCAGAACCTCCCCCAGGGTCTGCAGGCCCGAATAGGTTCGCCCTCGCCCATGCCGCTTTCGAGTCCAATGATGACGAGCGTGCCTGCGTTCAATGCAACCCCCCACCAGCCCATGAGCAATGCGCACGCGCAGTCACTGGCAGAGCTGCATCAGCGTCAACAATCCATGCTGATGCAGCAGCAACTCCGGCAACCACCAGTATCTCTACAGCAACTGCAGGGCCAGCTGGCTCGCATGTCCCCAGCCGATCGCGAGTCCTTCCTAGCGCAGGCGGCTCGCTTGCGCCCCGGGATACCTGGAACTGCAGTCTCCCCGCAATTGCAACAGGCTGCTCTGCAGCATCAGCAGCAACAACAACAGGCCCGAGCAATCCAGAGTTTCATGGTGGCAACGAACGTCGCACAGCCTCAGCCTCAGCAGCCGCTACAGCCGACCCCGAACAGTGCACCACAACTCATCATACCCCCATCCCGATCTAGAACTCCTCAACCTTCTTCCGCAGTCCAATCTCCCTTACCTACCACGCCACAACTAGGCACGCGGCCTTTGAGCGGTGCCACGCCCCCTCAACTGGTCCAAGCGCTACCCTCGCCCCAGCCTCAGGCGACATATCATCCTTCGTTGCTAACGACGCCTCCGCAAGCGTCGTCCTCACCTGCTCGAATGCCGTCGCCTCCTCGCCCGCCTAGCACGGCAAGGCGTCCGTCCATCCCAATCAGCCAGGCTTTCACTCCGTCCACGCAAACGGTCCAGGCTCCGGCGAGACCCGAGACTCCGGTCGAATCCTCTCTCAAGCGTAAGACGCCTCCCGAATCTCTGTACTCTCAACCGCAGAAAAAGCCAACAAATAGACCAGTCAATACTGCGCCTCAGTTCTACTTTGCAAACACCGGATCAAAAGCACGGGAATCGTCACCTGTCATTGATCTCAGCAATGAGAGAGACGTTGGGGATCGCAGGCCATCAGAGCCACAAGCGTTGGGGGCCGAGGTCAGGCGAAAGAGGGACGAGAGGATGAGGAGGTCGATGCGCGATGATAGTCAGTTCCTCCTCGACATCTCATGACAATGCTGATCAAGCAGTCGCACGGCTCATGTATGCGTGTGGTGATGTCCACGAGCCTGATGTCGATACGGTCGATTACGTCGAGGACCTCGTCGTCGACTTTCTCGCCGACTTGGTGAGTCTTGCTCGTCGAGCTGTAGACCTCGCGGAGCTGAGATCATGCAGTGCCGCCCGTCTCCTTTGATTCGCTCGAACCCTCAATCAACGTATCAGCCTCATCCGCTGACTGCGCCGATCCTGCGCCATCGACTGTCTTCCACTCCAGCACTACGAAAGTACCTCGACCGATTTGACGAGCTCTCAGCCAAGTCGATTGAGATTGCAGCCCAGCGGCGAATGATGCGGGGTACAGAGAACCCTAATGATCTGGTCAATATTGTCGGTAAGGACTACTTGGAGGTGGATGAAGAGGGTAAGGAGGTCGGAATGGCTGGGGAAGGCAAGAGGAAGAGAGGGCGGCCAAGAACGAAGGGAGTGGGCGAGAATGATGTCAGAGGTGTCGCGAGAGGGAGGAAGAAGGGCACTGTTGTGGTCAAGAAAGTCAAGCCGCCGATATAAAAGGTCAAAGGGCGTCACGCGCGGAGGTGGAACGCTAGTTGTACTACTTGAATCCTGCGGGATGTTGGATGTTATTATACAGTTACATGTATGTATAGATACAATGCGACGCTTGGCCTTTCCACAGTTAAGTATCACTCCGTTACGGACGGATACTGAGGCCGGCATACCACACATAAGCTCCCACGGCCCCGAGGCCCAGCATCGCCCATTTGAGCGGCAGCTGCACGATAGAGACGATCCACATTGTGCCCATTGCAGGAGCCTAGAACATCAGCAGTTGCCTCTGAATCCAACTGGTTTAACAAGGGCAGAAAAAAGGGACAAACTTGATCAGTGACGGTACTCCATGAAGCCTTGTTGACGAGCCAAATCAGTCTCGAGCCACAGAATGCAGACGCTAGGACGAGCAGCCCGACGACTGTTCGGTCGGTTGGATGTCGATTCGCTGGGCGTCTTTAGCGACTATCCTCGACGACACATTGGGTTCTGGCGCCGGGGCTCACTATAGAAGACTATCGCCCCCAGAGCTAAGGACGGGAGTCAGCATGAAAACGTGTGCAGAAATGTACGGTTAACGTACTGGGTACAGCTGTTGTCATGTCTTTTGCGATAGCAGCAAAGGTCGGTCGATGGTTGTACTGGAAATACACTAGGCTATCCTCATCAACGACGCGCTACGCCAAGGTGGAGGTGGTATGCGTGGAGTATAGACTTTGGAGTAAACTAGCGAAGGATTGACGCTCACATGTCAAGGAGGAGAAAGAGGAAGCAGAATGGGATAGTGAGAATCAGCGAATCGAAGAACTCGTCCCAGACGGCTTCGGCGGTGCGCTCTGCAGGTATGGGCAGGGAAGCGGCATCGTCGACAGAAGGCGCTTGAGCCGGTTCAGGGGAGATGGAGACGAGAGGCTTGGATTGGTCAGAGGACCGAACGGATGACGGGTGCTGTAGAGGGATACGCGCCCGCAGGGATGCCGGGAGTGGGTCCTCGGCCTGGCACAGAATGACGGTCAGTCGAGCCCAAATTCGCCGTGCAGCACATTGTGAGGAAGCTCCGTTGGACAGGGGAGTCGACGTACACTGGTCAAGTAGGTGACCTGTGGCTCATCAGGAACCTCTTCGACGATGGCCATAATCGCAGTATCCTCTGTCCGCTTACTCGAGTACGAGTGAGTTGCTGGCTGCCGTCTTTCGGCCGCTGCGACATCTGAAACGCCTGCATGAGAGTATCCGGCTGTCCGGAGGGGGCGGAGCGTCAAGCCGGGCACTCTCAAACCGGCCGACGCGCTCTTGTGGGCATCCCCCTCGTCCTTGGCTAGCTTGTTGCCGTGAAGCGTGTCTGGTGCAGACAAGAGTGGAAGAGAAAAGCAACTTAGCTTGGAGTGTCAAGGCCGACACATGGGCTCGACACAACGAGACGATCTCCTCGCCCCGTTCGAAGTCATCGTCGCCTATCTTTCTTTCTCTTGGCCGGCGTCCAGACGGTAGGTCATGGACGGACCCCTTACCGCGCACTCTGCAGCATACAAACGCCGGTCTCCTCCGCCCGGCTCGCGCTCGCTTTCGCCCGCGTCTCAGCCACCAGCACCACCGATATCCGCCTCGTCGGGCTCTGCGTCGTCCTACCAGCCTCGGGCGAACGGGGCTGCCCTGGGCGCCAAACCATACCCGGGACTGGGCAACAGCACCCCCGGCTTGCCAACCATCATGTCTGAGGGAGAGACATCGAACGCCGTTCGTGCGTCTCCTGCAGCCGGGTCGTATGCCTACTCGACGACGCTGCGACGCCAGGTCAGCCAGGACAGCTTCCAGCTCCCCCGCCCAAACAGCCCGCACCACGGCCCGCCATACCGAAAGCGCACTTTGTCCTCGTCGTCGTTCTACGGTAACGGCCGCCCGATCGATGATGTACCAGATGTGCCAGGGGGAGAGCGGACCATGTATGATCGCTTGGTACATTTTGCGAGGCGAGTCACTGGCAGGCAGGGGTACGACGAGGTTTTACAGGAGACGGAAGATCGGCGTCGATCATTAGAACGCCGACAGCGCGAGACGCCCAGTTCAATATACGCCCACAAATCCGTAGAGGTGCGTGATCAGGTCGCTCTCCGATCTCTGTCTTGTCCCCCTGGCCCTGTCCGAGCTAACGATACGTTAGGAAACAATCTCAGCCTTCGCCACACATCCTACCAACGGCCTGCCAGCCAATGCACTTGGTGCCCTGCTGGCTCGTTTTGGCCCAAACGAGTTTGAGCTTCCGCCAGCAGAACCTCTCTGGCTCAAATTCGCAAAGCAAGTGTACGAGAACCCCCTGATCTTGTTATTACTGGGAAGCAGTATCGTCAGCGCTTTGATGGGCGAATATGACGATGCGGTTTGCGTGATCATTGCCGTCACCATTGTTCTCACCGGTACGTTGACGCAAACGCCTCATTGCGTAGATTACCTAGCTCATTTGACAATTAGTTGGCTTCGTACAAGAACAGCGGTCTGAAAAGTCCCTCGAAGCGCTCAACAAGCTCGTTCCGCACTACTGCAACCTTACTCGGTACGCTGTCTCGCATGTTTAGGGCATCCCTGATTAGTATCCATGTAGAAACGGCCAGACACTAGCTCCCCTCGCCAATACCCTCCTTCCAGGCGACCTCGTAGCATTTTCAGTTGGTGACCGGATCCCCGCCGACATTCGATTGATATCCGCCGTCTCGCTAGAGATTGACGAATCGGCACTCACTGGGGAGACCCGTCCGGCACGCAAAACGACCAGCGCTTGCGAGACGGGCGAGGGTGAAGATACACACGGTGAAGGTGGAGGCAAGGCTCTGGGCGAGAGACACTGCATAGCCTTCATGGGGACGCTGGTAAGGAGTGGTGAGGTCTGTCAGCTCGACGGCGCGCATGCGCTGATATCCCAGGTCATGGCGCGGGCATCGTTGTAGGGACGGGCAAGGACACTGAGTTTGGAGTCATCTTCTCCATGATGCAAGAGGTAAGCGTTCACTCCTGGGACTGGCAGTGGCTGACTTGCCCAGGTGGAGGAGAAACGGACGCCGTTACAACTATCAATGGATGATCTCGCGAAACGATTGTCCATCTTCTCTTTTGGCGTGATCGGTGTCATCTTCCTCATCGGAGTCTTACAAAAGAGAGACTGGTTGGAGATGTTTACCATTGGAGGTCAGTTTGTCATGCCAGCAGATGGCTCCACGTTGCTAACGGCCAACAGTCTCCTTGGCGGTTGCGGCCATACCTGAGGGACTGCCTATCGTCACCACCGTTACTCTTGCACTGGGTGTGTTGCGCATGTCAAAGCGGAAGGCTATCGTCAAGAAACTGCCTAGCGTGGAAGCACTTGGCAGTGTCAGCGTCATCTGCTCAGATAAGACTGGTACGCTCTCGATTCAGAGTTCTTGTTTCTAGCATATACTGATTTTGCAGGAACGCTTACAAAGAATGAAATGACTGTTACCCATATCTACGCGGTGGACGACCTGGTGGACTTGACACCTCAGCTGAATGGGCCACATTTGGGGCCACGGCATCCGGATTTCCCTGAATTCTCACCCTCTCCCGCCATGCTCAAGACGGCGCTGGTGGGGAATATCTGCAACAATGCGTTCCGGAACGAAGCTGGTGTGAATGTCGGACAGGCGACCGAAGTTGCTCTTCTGAACGTCTTGCCTGTGCTTGGCAAGGACGATGAGCGCAAGGTGAGCGAGTTTTGAAGTTGAGTGCTCACGAGTAGGGTTTTATGCGGAAGAGCGAGGTGCCGTTCAGTTCAGAGGCCAAGACGATGACCGTCACGGGCTCGCTTCAGGGGGCGTCAGACATGGTATACCTGAAAGGCGCGGTCGAGGCGGTACTGCAGCGATGTCGGTACTACTACGTGACCGACTCATCGACACCTTCGCTCGATGCCGCGACGCAAAAGATCATCCTGGGACGAGCGCTGGACATTTCGAAGCGCGGCCTGCGTGTAATTGGAATGGCGTATGGTTTCCCGTCCAAAGGTGACGACGAGGCAAATTTGATTTTCGTGGGATTCCAGGCAATGCTGGATCCTCCTCGGCGCGGCGTCGCACATGCCATCGCGGCGCTTCACGGCGCTAGTGTTCAGGTGGTGATGATCACCGGTGACTCCGAGGCCACGGCTTTGGCCATCGCACGAGAACTGGGGCTAAAGGTCACTGGGACGAACGAAGCGGCCTCGTCTTCAAGCGTTATGCTCGGCGCTCAAGTCGATCAAGTAACTGAGCGAGAGCTCATCGAGCGTGTGCCTTCGATCACGGTATTTGCGCGCACGACACCTCGGCACAAAATGGCGATCGTCAAGGCGTGGCAGATGCGCGGCGCAGTGGTGGCCATGACAGGCGATGGTGTCAACGATTCACCAGCACTCAAGATGGCGGATATCGGGATCAGCATGGGCAAGTCGGGCACAGACGTTGCCAAGGAGGCTGCCGATGTCATCCTTGTCGACGACGACTTTTCGTCCATCCTACCTGCGGTCGAAGAGGGAAAATCAATCTTTTACAATATCCAAAACTTTTTATCGTTCCAACTATCGACCGCAGCGGCCGCGCTCACACTCATCACGCTGAGCACGATCTTCAAGATGGCCAACCCGCTCAATGCGATGCAGATCCTGTTTATCAATATCCTGATGGACGGTCCGCCCGCACAGGCGCTCGGCGTCGATCCGGTAGATCGGGAGATCATGCGCCGGCCACCGAGGAAGAAGGGCGAGCATGTCCTCGATAGAAGGGTGATGCTGAGAGTTGGGTTCAGTGCCAGCTGTATCGTGCTTGGCACGCTTTGGATCTACGTGGCGGAGATCAGCGATGGAAGCATGTCCAAGCGAGATCAGACCATGGTACGTCGTGTCGCGAGCGATTCCTCTATTCCTTCCTCTCCTTCAGCATGTCCGTGTTTCTCTTCCACTCACCTCTACCCGGCGCTTCCGTCTCTACGTACCTCTCTACTCTTCTCAATCTCGGTGCTCCCGTCTCTTGGCGTCATGTCTGCCGGTTACCAAGTGCTGATCCTGACCCCGTTCATTCCCCAGACATTCACCTGCTTTGTGTTCCTCGACCTGGTCTCGGCGCTCCAAAACAGAGGCCTCACATGCCCCATGTTCCGAAACCGCATGCTCTTCCTCACAGTGTCCATCTCGTTTGTCGCGCAACTGGCGCTCATCTATGTGCCGCTCCTGCAGCATGTGTTCCAGACGGAAGCGCTGAGCGCGCGGGACTTGTTCACGCTCATTGGTCTGGCGGGGACGAGCATGGGCGCCCACGAGGGACGGAGGTGGTGGGAGCGCAGAGTCAGCGAGAGGGAGATCTGGGAGATTGCAGCGGGTGGGGCCGCTGTGTAGTCACGCTTGCTCGACTGTGTCGTGTCTGTTGCAAGACAGCCATTCGCAGACGTTAAGAGGCAGCTGTTCGCAAAATGTTAGAGGCAGCCATTCGCAGACGTTAGACACCGCCATCACAGAACGTTAGACACCGCCATCGCAGAATGTTAGAGTACCTGTGTGAGGGAGGGGTGGGACGGGACGGTGTTTCGTACGTCTCGTCCGGCGTCGTGGTGCCTCGGTAAGAGACGGAGTAGAGAGGTGCGATAATCAGAGGCGACGACAAGCTAAATGCATTTTCTTGCGTAGACACGCTCGTGCGTGTATCTGAAGAGGATGTATCTGCATTTTTGGCAAGTAGAAAGGCATTGTCTGCATTGCTGTTCTTGCACACAGATCGTCCGACACTCACCACGCAGCACACACCACGCACCACGCACCACTTGGGAAGCGCGATTCGAATCTGATGTACCTGGATCTGCTGGGGAACCCCAGCTCGCCTGCTGCGCTAGCGGCCACGCATCGATGCCAGTACAATGCATATGCACCTATCAAGTACCCAAAAACGATGCGGTGTTGAACCCCTTGCCCCTTTCAACTCTCCCGTCTACACTCTCCCTGTACGCTTCTCTCTCCCCGCCATCTACTTCTTCTCTTCTCTTCTTTTCTCTTCTCTTCTCTTCTCTTCCTTTCTCTTCTTCCTCTTCCCCCCTTCCCCCAGTGTCTTCGACTCTCACTCTCCTCCATCTTTCTACGCTCTACAATAGTCACAAGTCGCGACTGAAAGCCTGGGCAAGGCAGACGTGGTACATGGTACGTGGCAGGCACGCGGATACAAGCAGGATATGTTGAATGCCTGGGATTGATTCTCAAGGGGTATAGTGGTGGCTTGGTATCGAAAGAAATTTTGATCGGGAAGAGCGCGGAAGCACGAAACGGAGGGTCATGTCGTGAGAGAGAGGCGGAGGTATGTAAGCCGTGATTCTCAGAAGGACCTCGGCCAGACATGGAGGAAGGTGGGAGAGTGTGGGGAGCCAGACGACCACGGGTTGAACGTGCTTTCTGGCTTGTCCGTTGAGGACGGGTGTAGGGACAAACATGGGGTGAAGTGCGGAGGAAGAGGAGGCTATGCCACAGAGTAGGGGACAGATCTAGGCGGACAGGGAGGCGGAGGGGAAGGTCGTCGTCAAGGAAATCGTCGTCGTCAATGCGTCGCGGTCAACGTCAGGCCGCTGGATCAATGGCTCTCGCCATTGCCGTTGACCAGCCCATTCACAGCACTCTTGACACCATTGACCAGCCCGCCGATCACTCCATCGCCGTTCGTCTGACCCACACCTTCGCCGGCGCGCCGCTGCTGCTGCTCGG
Organism: Naematelia aurantialba; assembly: GCA_021527695.1. Classification (NCBI taxonomy): domain Eukaryota; kingdom Fungi; phylum Basidiomycota; class Tremellomycetes; order Tremellales; family Naemateliaceae; genus Naematelia; species Naematelia aurantialba. Next base: position 1,332,183 of record JAKFAO010000007.1, read on the forward strand.
CGTGGTCAAGCAGGAACGGCGCAAAGATGCCTGCGCCATCTTTGAAGTCGTTGGCGACGATGTTGACGAGATACGAGTCGTTCATGACGCCCTCGATCAGGGATCGACTAGCCGAGCCTTCGGGGTACAGGCTTGCCCACTGTAGGCCGAGCTCGAAGGCTTCATCCTTCCACGCGATGAAAGACACTGCCTCCACGATTGTAGGCTACACAAACGGGCATGTAAGCTCGACATCATGGTATCCACGTATCGATCGACACGTGTAGAGAAGGGTAGGAGAGGGGGACAGCGAAAACTCACTTGGACGATTTCTTTGCCAGGGAAGACACCCCATGTCACTGCGTTCGGACCTTCCGAGTGGGTATTGGTCCGCAAATCCCCGGTTCTGTTGACCGCGTAATAAGTGATGCGCGGGTCTCGCTCGATGCGCCGGATCAGCGGGGAGAGGAGCTCGGGCGAGACAAAGAATTCAAGGTACGCCTGAAACGTCCGTCAGCTTCGTCGCCTCTTGGACATCTGTATATCTGCGCCGCAGCCTTGACTGACCTTCTGGTAAATATACCCTCCTTCCGGGCCCCATCCATGCACCTTGTCGTCGCTCCGCACACCATCCACAGCAGGTTGCGAGTTGATAGTCAGATAGCCTAGCTCGTTCATCTTGGCCAGCTGTTCGGTGATCACGCTGGTCTCGCTGGCAGGGGGCTGGGACGACCATGGGAGTTTGAGCAAGTCGCCTCGGCAGAACCGGGCAAACAACGCCGCGACATCGGAGAATTTGGTAGGATGGCCCCACAGTGAGTACGCCTCGGACGACTATACGCGTGTCAGTTTTGACCACTCACACAAGCTCGGGAGCTCACCGATATACCGATGGAAACAGGGTATCCATCCAGATCGCCATATGCTGGAGATCGTGAATCGCCCCACCTTCCATTAGGGAACTCGTCCCAGTCATCAGCTGTCCTGATCAGCTCGCCTGCTTGCAGTCTCATATAGACACTCACTTCTGGAAAGATAAGACTGAACTCTGTTGGCCCAGAAGATGGGTCGGATGGACTCGGTCCGACGGTGCGGTGTCAGGCTAGGCCGCCACGGCAATGGGGCAATCTGCTCTCTTCTACCCTCGAGCTGCAGCTCCTCCAACAACATTCGCGCACCTTTCTCTAGGTTCAGGGTATAGATATGCAGTCCCTTGATCCCTGCTTCCTTGTTACCCAGGATTGCGCGGCACATCTCGGCCACGAGCTTGGTGCCGACCGCGCGGACCTTCTCATCGTCTCCCTTGACGGGATTGAGGGCGTCGTAGAAATGAGGAGGGACGACAATCTTCTCGCGCTTGACCCAGGTCTGGAACTTTTCCCAGTTCTGAATCGGCATGACCCCGGGAACGATCGGCACGGTGATCCCCGCTGCGCGGACTCGGCTGACCCAGTCAAACAAGATGTCCGTGTCGTAAAACATTTGCGTAAAGATGAAGTCGGCGCCGGCGTCCACTTTCTCCTTCAACCACTGGATCTCCTGGTATCGCCCCTCGGGAGTATCTGGCGTCTCTGGGTGGCCTTGTGGGAATCCAGCAACGGCAACACAGAAATCGCCAGGATAGTATTTGTGGATATATTTGACGAGATCGACGGCATTGTGGAATCCGCCAGGTGTGGGCTTCCAGGTCGATGAGCCGTGCGGGGGATCACCACGGAGGGCGAGAATGTTCTGACACCCATGGGCTTTTGCTTGCTACAGCCACTCGATCAGCTCGGCGGGGCCACGTCAAGAGCCAAATCGAACGTACCGCGAGTGCCCATTCTACTTTTTCCTTTGGCACTATTCGACTCAGCTCCGTGCGTTTCCTGTAACTACCTGGATACTCACTCTCAGTACAACAAAGGTGCATACAGCACTCTAGGCCGATGGTCTCCTGACACACTTGCACCAGATTCGAGGTAAGGTCCGCATTCTTTCCTCCAGCACCCCTATGCGCTGTCAGCTTGGCCATCACGCACCACAGAGGAGCTGACCATGTAATGTCAATAAACTCGGGCCCAAGACTCCGCATACGCTCTATCCGATCATACAGGTTTTGCAAGCCCTACAGTGAGTCAGTTTGTGAGGTTGTACGCTTTGGAGTACGGACGCAGCTGGAGCCGAGCACTCACCTGCGCTGTTCGAGGGGGAAAGAACTCGAAGCTCCAGTATGGCCGGCCTTCCCTCTCCGCCTTTTGCAGCTTTTCTGTGATCTTCATGGTACCTCTACCAGTCGCAGACGTAGAGGTAGAGAAGGACAATGACTATCAAACAGTCGATTTTCCAAAAAGTCGTCGACCCTCGGCCCATCCCAAACGAAAACGTGGTAGGTCGCCTCCGGGAATATCGGTATCAACGTGTCCCCTAAGCGATGATTTTCATTTAGGATTTGAAATACCACGTCATGTGACTGCGGGTGGCGTACTGGCCTGTTTGATCCTCGTCCTAGTGTGTTCACGAGGTCCAAAAGCAGCTTGCTGGTTGTATAGACGTCCACTATTGCCTTGTCCAACTCACGACACCACTCGCTTACATCCCTCTCATCACTGCTCATTTTTCTTTGCAGAGTGCAGGTGCAGACAATTTTAGGCGCTCTGCTTTGAAAGGAATTAGGAATTTGCAACCCCGCTTGGACCGGCGAAAGCTAAGCCGTGTCCCAATTCTTCTTTGACCGGGGCCACCGCTGGCATTTCTTCATCTTTGCCCAAGCACAGGCCAGTTGTCTTGATCCCGAGGGTGGCTGCGGTCGAGTTTTGGTGCCCGCTTGCAGACACCTCGCCGCTGCGTTCTACGGCGTATCGCGAATCCCTCCAAAGAGGCAGTTCTAGGCTTGGTGTCACCGCGACCCTAAAAACGGGGAGGATCTGGCGCACGGGATCAATTAGGACGATTCCTGTTGGTTCAGACAGCGACCTGACGATAAAAGTCGAAATCATCCCTCTTCACTCGGCACGCAGCGCTTGCACGCCTCACAGTGTTCGATAGGGCAGCATAGGCGGCAGCGAGGTGGCGACCAACGACATCCCGACGCTATCGGCCACGACGACGTGGCTAGGACCCGGCAGTCGCAGTCGCAGTCGTCGCGATTGCGGTCGCGGCGGACCCTCTGCTGGCCCACCGCGACGTTTGGAATTCTGGTGGTATCGGTGTGCAGAGAGACAATTGTGAATGAATCCGCCGTCGTGCATCGCCCGTACCGACACCCTCGACGCCCATCCTCCCGTCTGAACCGCTAGCTGCCGTGCCAAGCCACAACATGGGCCCCCCGTCCAACGCGACTCGCCGCTCCGCCGCGACCGGGACAGCGGGACGGACGTCTCGCCAAAGTTCGCCAGTTACAAACGGCCGGAGGACGGTGCAGACCGAGCAGAAGGAGGACGAGGGTCTGATCATGCGGGAGAAGGACAAGGGTGAGGGCAGCGTAGGCAAGGCTGGCGGCGTAGGCGTGGGCGTCACACGGCCCAAACGACGACTGAGCAGGTGAGCTGGCCGAGAAACTACCACCCTATCATCTATCGCCTGGCCATATCCTTCTCTCGACCATCCTGTCGTCTATCACTTGGTCACACTCATCCCATTCGTCCTTCCACCTAGTTCCCCATCCAGTCGTCACAGACGGAAGCTTCTGAGTATGTGGCCATCCCCCGTAAACATGGGGTCCCTTCATTATGCCCATCCTTTGCCATTACGAAAACAATCTAACTGACCAAGTCTCCCTTCTCTCCCGCATCCCTTCTTGTCCGGTGCCACCCACAGAGCGTTATCAGCCACATCTTCACCTCCCGCATCACCTAATGGCATCCCACATCCACAACAGCATCACCATCACCACCATCACCCCCAACCCCATTCGACATATCAAGCATTGCAAAATCCCATCAGCGCCACACCCACGGCCGGCTACGCAACCTACTCTCGCGCGGCCCAGGGAATGGACGAAAAGTCGGCACTGAAACCCTCACCACTCCAAAACGACTCTTCCTCGCCAATGTTGTTTGGGATAGAGTTGAAATGGATCTCGTACGTGCCCACGGTGCCCGTCATATGGTTCTTGTCTCGTGACTAACACGTCTAGACTGGTTACACTGGCATTGCAAAACGCATTTCTCACTATAATAATGCACTACTCGCGCATCTCCGCCGCTCCTAGCAAGACATATTCCGCAGCATCGGCTGTCCTCCTCAACGAACTGCTCAAAGGTACCATCTCGGTCATCGTCGCCCTCAAACACATCGACGAAGACATGTCACAAGTGTCACCGTCGTGCGCCACGCCCTTGTCCGAAAAGGAATCAAAACTACTGCGCCCGCTGCCCTCAACCTCGTTCACCTCGTGGTTCCAACCCAGCCGTGTACGGAATCTGGCAAAGCAAGTTTTGTCACCCGACTGCTACAAGCTCTCGGTGCCTGCTATCCTCTATGTCATCCAGAACAACCTGCAATACGTGGCGGCGAGCAATCTGGATGTGGCGACGTTTCAAGTGACATACCAGATGAAAATCCTCACCACGGCCTTCTTCTCCGTTTTGCTCCTGCGGAAACGTTTAACAAAGGCCAAGTGGGCATCACTGGTCATGCTGGCGATTGGAGTAGGGATAGTGCAGCTGCAGTCCACGACAGCCCCAGCCGCACAGCTGCGAGCGCCTTTGCCGCCACATAACCACGGCATCATCCAGAAAGAATCGGCCCAGCTTCGATCCGACATCCCAGTGGCGCCGAGCGACTCGGATGCACCCCTCATCGCGTCCGAGAGGGTGATGCATCCCTTTCGTGGATTCCTCGCCGTCACTCTTGCGTGCATGACGTCTGGTCTGGCTGGGGTGTATTTTGAGTTTATCCTCAAATCGTCCTCCGGCTCGGCGGCGCCTCCACCGGATCTTTGGGTGCGCAATACCCAACTGTCGCTCTTCTCGCTAATTCCGGCGCTCATCCCTGTCCTGTTTGGCGGCGACAAGGGGGTTGGCTTTTTTACGAGGATGAGGGCGAGCTTTGTGAATTTCAATGGATGGGCGATTGGGACGGTCCTGACGCAGACGCTCGGGGGGTTGATCACGGCGATCGTCATTCGCTATTCGGACAACATCATGTGAGTGTTGTGGCTCCTAACTCGCGGGTGGACTATGCTGACCCCGCACAGGAAAGGCTTTGCCACGTCGCTGTCGATCATAATCTCTTTCCTCGCGTCTGTTGCCCTCTTCTCGTATCCTATCACATTCGCCTTTGTCTTTGGGTCCTCGATCGTTCTCGCCGCGACGTACTTGTACAATGCGCCGTCGTCCCCCTCGTGCCCATCCACACGAACGAGCATGGCTGTCGCTCCCGGATCGCCCATCCTGACCTCGGCGCCGATCCTTGGCGAGCCGGAACGCCCGAGCCGGAGAAGCAGCGTGATCAACCTCCTTGGCCTGGGGACCGCTAGCCAAGCCAGCTCGCGGCGGCCGTCGGCATCCGACTTGCGCACTATGGCTATCAACGGCGTTAGCTTCGGGTTCACACCCACGCACAGCGCCAGCACCAGTATGAGCACCAATGTCGGGACCGGCATGGGCATGGGCATGGGCACGAGCATGGCTTCAGGTACGGGCAGTTGGGCGGGATACTCGGCAAGCGCACCGGGCACGCCATACCCCTCTTCAGCGGGGTACCCGGCCTCGTCGTCAATGCTGGGCAACCCATACGACCTCAACTCGAGCAGCTCTAGCAGCTCGTCCCGAACGAGCCCACGGCTGAGCCTGAACGTGGGGGCGTCTCCGGGCATTGGCGGTCCCGGCGGTCCCGGCGGTCCCAGCGGTCCCAGCGGGGGAGGAAACAGCGGGCCGACGGGGGTGACGGGGGTGACTGGGGTGAACGGACTGAACGTGAATGGATTGAACGCATTGAACGGGCTGAACGAACCGAATGGGGTGAGCGGGGCGAACACTAGTGTGGTGAATGGGGTAACTGGAGTAACTGGGGTGAACGGGGTGAACGGGCCGGCGCGGCGCGGCACTCCAGGGGCATCGCCCTCACGTTCACCGGCAGGCGCGGGCAGGAGTACGAGGAGCAGCGACAAGCCAAAGTTGAGCTTGGATATTCAAAAGTAGCGTTTGGGACGTAATGGCGCGGCGAAAGATTGGGGGGGGGGGGGGGGGGCGCAACGCAATAGGTCCAGCTTGTGGGCTTTCAGGAGGGACAGGCGCCGAGCCAAGGTCTGTACTCACTTGAGATCTTCCGGCGCGCTCTTTCCGCGTTCTGGCGCTCTTTCTGGCTTCTGGCGCACACGAAGAGAACTGGACGCATGCATGTTTTGTCGGCTTGTGGTTCTCTGCGTCTGCGGACGGTTTTGTCCGCTTGGATGAAGTGTCAAGGCGTTGGGTCTGCGTGACTTGCTGGGGCTGCTTGACGATTTGGCCGACTCGGGCTGGCCTGCTTGGCCTAGGGGTGCTGGGATGCTGGGCTGCTGGGGCAGCTTTGCCTAGTGGGAACACGACTGGCTCATACAGTTGTCGCCGTGGATGCAGAGCTCGAGCGGATTGACCATCACGTCGACCGCCACCACCGCTACCACGACACTCCCACGCATACATGATAACACAGGACGTCGCCCGTCGCTATTTTACCATCCCCCTCTACTCGTCCTCGCCTCCTCCCCCCTCTCCCCCTGGTCCCTCTCCCACTCTCCCCTCTCCCTCTGTTCCCGCTGAATCTGCCAGTTCTTGCGGATCTTCCCACACGCGACCTCGTAGCTATCGACCTTGGGGTCCCAGACGAGTCGGCCAAGCCAGCCTTGCAGCTGGCGCCTGGCCACTCTCGATGCGGATAAGCTGTAGTCGACGCTAGGCTTTGAGCCAGAATCCGAGTTGCAGCCAGGTTTCCCTCCAGAATCCAAGTTGCAGCCAGAGGCCGAGCGGGAAATCCAGTTGGAGCCAGAGTCCGAGTCGGCGTCGGTGTCGGTGTCCAGGATGGAGGCGGATGGTGAGCGAGGTGGGCTGGTTTGTGGTATCTTGATGTTTGCCTGATATCGGGATGCCTTTTCTTGAGATGGCAATGTCTTTTCTTGGGACGCCCTCGCCTGAACGGGGTATGGCTCGGGGCGGGTGAAGTGCGGCGGGAGATCGAGGGGAAGGGTCTGGTTAAATGTTAGGGGATATGTTTCGTTGTCCCAACGCAGCAGTCTTCTCAATCGGACAAGGCTGTGGGGGCGTATGTGGCCGCCGCTACATGGGTGAGGCGTTAAGAGTATTAGGATTGATCAACAGAGTCACGAGGAGATGGGGGTCATAATCAAAGAAGTACATCGCCGAGTGGCGAAAGGAGTACAATACGTGGTTTTACCCCGTCTTAGCTCCAAGGAGGTGGGCACAGCGAGTGGGTTGTATTAGTACCCCGACGAGTTACAAGGCACGTAAATGGGAATGACGATGACAAGTCAGCCTGGCATGGCTCCCCACAGATGTGCTTCTTGTATCGTTCTCACACTGCACGCACCTCCTGGGTGAACACGAGATTCGAGTCAATGCTCTCTGTAAAGATCCTTCCATAGTACAGGATCTCTTCGCATGCCAAACACGCTCTGCGCGCAGCATCATACGCCTCCTTGGCACTAACGCTGAGTCCATCGCGACCTGCACTCTGCAAGGCTTTGCGTATCCTGTCGGCCGGAGCGACGTGTAACTCCAAAAAGCGGCGTCGGTCGTCGGTGGCGCTCACAGTGCCTCCGTGATGCTTGATGATCGCTAGCTCGACCTGACTCTCGCCCTGATTCCCTATCGACACATTTTCTCTTGACTCGCTCCAGTCTTGTCCTCGTCGATCCCCGTTTGCGTGTCGTTGTCGTTGCTGCTGTTGTTGTGGGGATCGTTGTTGGTGTGTACGTCGTCGTCGATGATATGGAACCGGGGCGAGAGATAAGCGCCGGGCAATCTCCCATACACACCACGTGAGGCTACGGGACGTACTGATCCACGGGCTCTTGTCGTCTTGCGGACTGGCCGGCCGCTCTTCCAGCGTACTAGGAATGAACATTCGCGTAGCCTTTGGTTTCCGTCCGATATGGTCCACCATGGACTGGACGATCCATGCGCCATCAGCCCAGCCGTCGCCGCCTCCCCTGTGTGCCCCAAACGTCCGCGTGTGCACCGACGGCGATAGACACGCCAGATTGCCGTTCGGGCTGCAGAAGCCGGAAGTGTCGGTGTGGCCGGTCCATAGGAGCGGCGAGGCGCAGGAGGCAGAGGAGGAGTGCACTCGAAAGACGAGTTTAAGGCGACGGGCAAGGTCGTGGAGCGCTGAAAAATCCGTGGAAATAGGGTCCGGCAGGTAGGTCGTGTGCGACATGGGTCGGGCCATGGTGGACCTCTCTCCTTCACTCGTCTCTTCTCTCTTCCTTCAGTGTTCTCTCTCTCACGGGATATGCTCAAACGCGCTCCAGGTGACTGGGTAAATGACGAGGAAATGAGAATAAGGAAGAGAAGACGAGTAGGGGCACTGTAAGGAAGGAAAGAAGGAAGGAGGGAAGGAAGGCAGGAGTCTCCTCGAACCTGGAGGAACATCCACCTCTGATATCGAGGGGTCCGAATTGCCTCTCTCGTTTCTCTTCCAACTTCCATCTCTTGCCAGGTCTTCAAAATCGCTGGCATGTACAGCGCGCGTTCTGCCGCCACGGTCTCCGTGCTTATGGGCTCCTAGAAGAGTCAACATTCCGTAGCGATTTTCGGGGAAGTCAAGCCAGGCTCGATATTGCCGTATCAAGCTTGGCCAGCGCTGACCGATTGCGAGGATTTCGCCAGTGGCCTTCTTAAGGACGAATATGGCCTACTTGGATCAGTAAGGATGCGCCCTCGCTGATCAGCAGCAGCATCAGTAGCATCTCCATACTGTTTCTCACTTGTGCCAGCTAACCATGCCAATGAGCTGATCATTCAAAGGTTTAGAAGGCCAAGACAGCACGAGATGGTCGGCCGATTCAGCTGAGAGTCTTTTCGGCCGACTTCCACGTGGTAGATCCTCCTCCGGCAATCACTAGCGAGATTCGGCTGTACCTTCCGTCTCGCACAAAAAAGTCGACTTACTGTCCGAAAGGCGAATAGCGTCGCTATAGAGAAGGTGGGTCGTATATCGAATCAGCGCATCGACGGTAATAATGATACCTTTACTCTTCCACTTCTCCTAAGCTCAAGCGCGGAGAACAGCGAGAGCGAGTGGTATAGCATGACCCCTTCTTCATCATCTTCGGCAACGCCAGGCCCCCAGACTCTGCCAGGTATACCACTAGGTCGACGCCTCACTCTCATCCGGTCGACCGACGCCCACCCGCCTCATCATGCACACTTTGACGTGCCAGAGGGCAATGACGACGACGATCTATTTGAGCAAGGCGTGAATGGAGGTGGTGCTTTCGGAGCAGGGGAGAACGCCTCGGGAAGAGGAGGTGGGATGGCGCCGGTGGTAGACATCGAACATGTGCCTGTGGATGATGATCCGCGTGAATGGAGCGATCGGAAGAAGACCATTGTGCTGTACATGATGACGCTTGCGGTGGTACGCCCCTTCTCCTTGCACAAAGTCGTACCCATCACGCCCTGTCACCTTGAAAGCAGGTTGTCTGAAGTAAAAACTTGATGTCGGCTGGTTGTTGGCTCAGCGCCCCGCACCGTGGCATCAGCTGACGGTATGTGTAGCTTGGACCATTGATTGCGCCAAGTATATACAACCCAGTAATTGATGAGGTCAAGGCAGACCTACATGCGAGCGAGACACAGATCGGGTTGAGTTTGAGTATGTACATTCTGTGAGTCACCCTTCTTCCTCTCTCCGGGATCAGACATGGTGAACCAATTGCTGAGAGAATAGGTTCCAAGGGTGGATGCCAGTGATTTGGGCCTCGACAGCAGAGGTATGCCATCTACCAGTCGTCGCATGCTATCCCGCTGATGGTCTGCAGATCATCGGGCGCAAGGTGAGCGAGCATTATCGAGTGAAGGATTGCAGGCTGCGGTCTAGTGGCACGGCTGTGCAGCGAGATGTGCGAGATCTGGGTGCTGACGGATCTGTAGCCAATATATCTAGCCTCATACGGGGTAAGCATCGAGACTTCTCCTCATTCCCCTTCCTGGACATAAACAGCTTAGTCATCGTCCTCAAGGCCTTCCCCGTTCCCGGCGCTGATGGGTCCAGCTTTATGTGGTGGCGTGCATCATCGCCTCCCGCGCTGCGACCATGCCCGTCCTCATTGGGATGCGGTGTCTCCAGGCCACAGGGTCTGCGGCAGTGGTGGCTGTCGGTGCGGGGAGCTTGGCCGACATCTTTGATGTGCACGAGCGAGGTCAAAAGGTGCGTCTGCGTCGGTGATCTGCATCGCACCATGCTCCTCCTCGCACAAGCACCCTTCAAGACTACAGTTATTCCACATGCCTCGAACTTCCCTCTTGGTTGCTATCGCGTACGCCAGGGAGGAGGGGGAAGGGGGGACCGTGTCACATGACGCTGACATATACAGCTGGGACTGTTCTACGGCATGCCTCTTCTCGGTCCAGCGATAGGACCGCTCATCGGCGGTGCACTAGGCAACGTGAGCAGCGTCCCAACGCAGATTGGTCTCGATTCTAGGATTCTAGTTGACTTACCAGTCTTTCGGGTGGCGATCTACGCTCTATTTTCTTGCTGCGTTTGCGGCCGTGGTCGAGTTTCTGTTCCTCTTCTTCCCAGATACGTGGCGTAAAGAGGTGCGTTCCACTCCTCCCTCCCTGTCTTCCCCCTCCCAATACCTTATGTTCCCTGACGGTGGTGCGGTTGCGGGGAATTCACCTACTTTTTCGTAACTGGTGGCGGTTGCACGAAACTAGAGCTGACGTTTCATGCGCAGCGATCACGGGTGTATCAGAAAGCCGCGGAGAGCGCTATCAAGCGCACTATGAACCTTCACGAGAAGCGACAACGTAAGCTAGCGCGGGGACTTGACTCGAAAGCACCGACTCCGCCTTACACCCCTGGTGCCGCCACCCCAACGCCCTTGGACGAAAACCGCGTCCAACGCACGACGAGCCGTACCGTCGAGGTGGATGAAGGTGTGACGGATGTGGAGGGAGGTAGGAAATGCGGGATGACGGTGGACACCGAGGCGAACAAGGTGGTTGTCAAGCGCCGGTGGTGGCAGTTCGGAAAGGCCAGGGATACCATCGACGGAGAAGTCGAGTTCCGCCCGGGGTTGAGAGACGTGAATCCCTTTCCGACAATGTGGAGTATCTATACGAAGCCGACGAATATTGTTATTCTCCTCAGTTCAGGTGAGTCTCAACATCTTCATCAACTTGCCATCCTCCCTTCTTCCTCCTTCACTCTCCTTCACTCTCTTTACTCTCTTCACTCTCGTTCACTCTCTTCGACCCTGTCTCCCGGTATACCATACGTTTGGTTTGTCTCTCCCGTATCTAGGCTGGAGATGAAGGAGGTGAGGTGAGGGCGCTGATCACAGCAGGTACTCTCTTTGCGGGGCAATATACAGTCACTTACACTGCGTCTGTCACGCTTGCAGAGTGAGTCCTCCTTGTGTACTCTTGATCCTCATTGTGGGGCTATGGGCTGGCAGCTGGGTTAAGAGCTGGGCTACGAGCTGGGGATGAGAGCGAGAGCTGGGGTTGAGGGCATGCATTCGACCAAGCTGATGGCGTAGCGATCCTTACAACTACTCACCCATCATGATCGGCGTCATCATCCTCGCTTTCGGCGTGGGCAGTATCACAGGCAGTATCTGTGGTGGCCGGTGGTCGGACCATGTCCTGCGAAAGCTCAAGAGGGCCAATGGAGGTGTGTCGAATCCCGAGGTGAGTCCCGGGTCGACTGGCTGGTCTCATGGTCACTCTTTGGCAACGCGATAAAGCGACTTGAGCGAACTGCGTGGGAGGTGGCCCGGCGAGCCAATTCCAGTATAGCGGACTTGGGGTCCGCGCTGATTGCCTTGCTGGTTTCTTGGTGTCGGGGTCCCATGCTGGACGCTGGCTACTGGATGATGGGTGCTAGCTCGGGTTCAGCCTAGATTCTCGTTGTGGTACTGATCGTTGCCACTTGTAGATGCGCCTGCAAAGCACGATCATCGGGATGCCGATTGTCATCTCGGCATTCCTCGCATACGGCTGGTGCGCGGACAAGCACGTCCAAATCGCCGGTATCGTCGTCACACTCTTCTTCTGCGGTATGGGCTTGATGTGAGTGGCAACGCGGGTGCCATTGTGGCTGGGTGGGGGAGGGAATCAAGGGGATTACGAGACGCAAGCTGACCGAGGGTATAGGCTCATCTACTCTTCTACTCTTGCTTACCTGGTCGACGCGAACCCTGTAAGTACATGCTGAGTCCACGTGTCACACCGACACTGCAACCATCGAGACTTTGCCTTGGTCTTGATCATATTCTCAATCTCAATCTTGGTCATCTTCTCAATCTCGATCTCAATGAATGCTCCATCTCCGCCTTGATGGAATCCTAGATCTTAGTCTTCATCCCAGTCGTAGTCTCGGTCATCCTCTCAGTCGCGCTCAATCTTATTCACAAGTGCTCTCTGTCAGGCGCACGAGCTGATCCAGACTTTTCCTGTAGGGCCGCTCGGCATCAGCAGTCTCGTGCAACTCGTTTATCCGCGGGTCATTTGGCTGCGTGCTCTCGCAGGTGGCGCTGCCTATCCAGAGTGCCATTGGCGATGGCGGGCTGTATACTCTTTTCGCGGGGTTGTTGTGTCTCTCTTGTTCGGGCATCGGCCTGCTCATCTGTGAGTTTCCTCTGAGTCTCCGGCATCTCTGGCATTTCTAGCATCTCGAACATCTCTTGCCTCTCTATCAGCGTATAGCTATCTGCATGTGTACAAGCCAGCGCTAACAGCATACAGGGAAAGGCGAGGAGTGGCGACGGCCAGACCATCGTTTCCCCTGGGGCAAGCAGGCGGCTCTGCCCTCTGAGACAAAGCCACCGAGAACGTCAGATTCGACCGGCGTGCAGAGTGTCTCGACGTCAGCGGAGGACGATAAGGGGGTGGCTGTAGTGCAGGGTGAGAGCGAGGGTGTGAGCATGGATTATGAGGATCCGCTGGAGAAGAAGCTGTAGAGTGGTAGAATGGTGGCGTTGACATTTCCTGCATGCATCTTGGCATCCTCAGACAGTCCTCCGCGGACGACATGTCGCGTCGCAAGTGACGAGACGCGTCATTTTGATTTGTTCTGGACCCTTAGTGCCACATTCGGCTCTCTCAACAAACCCGGTCCATTGCTCGAGTGATCACTTTGCCTTCCCGAGACATCTCTCCGTCACAACTGTACCACTCTACCACTCTACAGTTCAGTAGTGCAGCAGCGCGTCCGTAGCATCAATAGCATCAACAGCGTCACAGCAGCAGCAGCAGCAGCAGCATTTGTAGAGATCTCGTATCGCCATTACGATATAGCCTGGACACCACCATTCGACGCGACGCGACCACCCCTCCGGTTCACCTCAACTGTCAGCCAATCAGCCAATCAGCCAATCAGTCACTCAATCACTCAGTGACTTAGTCACTCAGTCAACCAGCCAAGTAAACTATCTTTGATTGCTTGATCATGTCGGTTTTGCGTACGGGGCTAAGATCCGGGCTCAACGTCCATGTTATCACCAGTGTCACGCGAACAAGCGCGGCGAGGGGAGCCGAGTGGAGGGCGTTCACGTCGTCGGTAGTCGCGTTCAAGGCCAAGTGTGAGTGTCGGCGGATGTGACGCGACTGTGCCTATGGAGTGACTGTAGAGTGACATGGAGTGAAACGGAGTGACTGTGGAACAACTATCCAGAGATTGCGATTGTGACTGTGGCGTGCCCTGTGACGAGCTGCAATGGCCGTGCTGACTCTGGCAGACCCGGATGACATTCCCAAGGGCCCCAAGGGCCCCGTATCGTCATTCGGGCTCTACCTCAAACAGCACTACAACGACCTCAAGGAGTCGGCCGCGTCTACCGGCGAACAGGTCAGCGTCTCCAGCACCCTGGGGGAGCTCGGGGACCGCTGGAAGAAGCTCGCCGCGTCTGAGCGCGAGAGCTTTGAGACGGCCGCTGCGGAGGCGCGCAAGGCGTACGACGAGGCCTACAAGGCGTGGTACGAGTCGCTCGACAAGGACACGCTCAAGCGCATCAAGGAGGCGACGGGCCTCAAGGTCCGAAAGCCCGGCGGAAAGGCCGCGTACAACCAGCAGCGAAGAGAGCAGGGCCTCCCGATGCGTCCGCTGACGCCATATATCGCCTGGTACAAGGACTTTCTCGCGACCACCACCGAGCCCGGATCACTCACTGATATCAGCAAGAGGGCCGGTCAAGTCTGGAAGACACTGCCCGAGAGCGAAAAGTCGGTGAGTGTGCTGTTTTGTTTGATTCATCTGGTAGAGTACACCCGATAATTCGCGCCTCAATGCCGCATCACGCTGTCGTCCTCTATCTACCGTCCACCTCCCTGTGCTGCCTCCCCAATCCCGCTGTCACATGACACGCTGACGCGTCGCAGAAATACAAGGAGAAATACAACGAAGAGTACGCCAAATTCAAGGCCGCCGGCGGGGCCACGGGCGGGGCCTCGGGCGGCGCAACAGAGTAGCCTGTAACCACGACTCAGCACCAGCTTGAGCGGAGCGGAAACCAGCTCGAGTTGGGGCCCGTTGGCTTGATCGGGTAGCCGAGCTTGGTATGGGTATGGGTATTAGTTCATCGTGGTTTTGTCGGGTAAATGGAGAATTGAAATGAAAGATCTGGAAGCAGGGGTGGGCCGGCAGAAGCGTGGTCGTCGAAAGGGCCGGCGCTAGGGTTGCCATTGGTGTAGCTTAGCGCGGGTGGCAGGTGGGGGTTGGCAGGTGGGGGTCGGCACGCTGGCAGGGTTCGCCGTCTGGCAGGGTTGGGAAGACGGAAGTCGCAAGTCGGCAGGGTCGAAGAATGGCGGTGGGTGGGCCGAAAGGGTGGAGGAAAGGGTGGAGGAAACGAGGCTGTAGATGTCGTGTAGTAAGGGGAAGGGGCGTAAAGCGGGTTGGGGGAGATGTAGTCTGTGGACCCATGCAACACTGCTCCAGATGTGCGCGTAGCGAGTAGCGAGCGCAAGATGCAGGTGCAAAGGTGCGAAGCGCGATGCGACCGACGTGACTTGCAGCTGGAGAAGAGCGGTGAAGAACATGGATGTCTTGCAAGTACGGACGGCGGCCATGTGCCACAGGAAGTCATGTACCAGACGCAAGTCACGTACCAGACGGAATCGCCGAGTCGCCGAGTCGCCGAGTCGCCGAGTCGCAGGTCGCAGAGTCGCAGCCCGCAGAGTAACAGAGGTCGCTGTTCTGGTCTCACGATGTTACAGAGCAAGGCAGCTGGAACACCTCGCAAGCCCCTATCTCTGTTTACGAGACCTACCACGAGTAACTACAATGCAGTGTCCGTCCACTCGCGCGGTGCTCGCGCGTGGAGCCCGAGCTGTATGTGCCAGGGATTCAAAGTGCCACTCCTGGAGACCAGACCAGGGTCGGCCGATCATATTCAATTTCATGCCGCATTTCATTCTACTGCTTTACTTTCGTTCCGAGACTGCGTTGATCGCCGCCGCCGCCGCCGCCGCCGCCGCCTGCGCCTTGTGCTCGGCAGCTAGGGGCCCGGTCTACCCATCTAGCCGATGGGGTCGCCGTGCGCCTCGAGGTGCTCGATGCGTTCTGAGAGCAGATGGTCGGTGCCTTGGTAGTCGAGCTCGTACACTGCGCGCGTCAGACTCCTAGACCGCGATTTCAAGTGAAGGACGGGATCAAGTGAGAGCAGGATAGAATCGAGTGACTCCAGGATATAATCAAGTAACACAAGGATAGAATCGAGAAGAAAGGAAAGATCCATCAGATGCAGTCAAGTCACTCACCACATCCGCACTCGGGGCACCTGCAGGGCCTCTTGCGCACGCTCCGCTCTCGGAGCTCAGGGTGGTTGAGGCGCATCCAGATCGTGTCGTGCGAGTCCGCCGGGTAGCCCGTGCAGCCAATGTAGCGGTGGGTGTCCTGGACACGTGAGCTCAGGCGCTTGGGCTTCAAAGCGGTGCGCAGAGCGGTTGAGATAACCGCGGATGATGCTCCGGGTGGGCAGAGGGGGTAGCGGCATAGCGGCATAGGAGAGACACATGGTACATGAGAGACGCAGGAATACAGGAGAGACAGAGGGATACAGTGTAGGAAGTTGTGGTAGAGAGGATTAGAGATTACACGGTTAGAAGCGACGGATTGGGGACCGAGATACCAGGTTACAACGAAGATACAGCAGACGGAACAAAACCCACGAGACAGAAGATCTTGATGGGGTCGTTGAGCGTGCCCATGTGGGTCATGTTTATGGGCGACAAGTCGAACAGGTCGGCGCCAAATGCGTCGCCCAACAACTCGAATCGCTCCATACCGGTGGCCTGCTGGGCGCTGCGCGCTATCAGCCTCGTGATCCAGCGCGGGGTCGTCGATGGTATATTCCCCTTTCGAGACCCAACACAGCAGCACTCACTCGGTGGGGATTTCTCCGGCCTTACCACCCGGTCCGTAGAGCTGGGGCGGGGGACCGTGACTGTCATGTCCGTGACCTTCATGGTCATCGTGACCTTCATCCTCTTCCTCTTCCTCTTCCACTTCGTCTTCATCTTCGTCTTCCTCTTCGTCTTCATCTTCCTCTTCATCTTCATCTTCCTCCTCCTCTTCCTCCTCCTCTTCCTCTTCCTCTTCTTCTTCCTCTTCGTCTTCGTCTTCGTCTTCCTCTTCGTCTTCGTCTTCGTCTTCGTCTTCGTCTTCATCTTCGTCTTCTTCCTCTTCCTCTTCATCGTCGTCTTCGTCTTCGTCTTCAGTGGCGAACCGCTCTTCTTTTTCCGCATACTCCCGCAAGGTCGTGGTCGAGAACAACGCAGGACGGAAAGCAGGCCGGAAAGCAGGCTGGAAAGCAGACCGGAGAGCAGGCACGACGATTACCTTGGGCACCGGTCGTGGGAGCCGTGCGACGATAGCGCCGAGGCGGAGTCCGCGGGACGACCGGATGAGAGACGCCATGCTGGCTTGCTTTGGGTATTAACGGTGTCTGTCGTCTGCTCTACAGAGCTCGAAAGCAACGAGATGACGGGTAAGAAGGGGGAATGGGAAAGGGTCGGAGACGATAGGGGGACGCTAAACCGCGGGCGGAAGCAAAAGGGGGTGTCGTATTCCCGCGGCGTTTGTCCAGCGAGGCGCGTGTGATTTCTTGTTTCTTTCCTGTTGCTGTCTTTGTACTCGACGTGTTGCTCGACTTGTAAAGCTACGCATGGATACATGACAGACATCAACAGTGCAGGTGGCCTGTGGGTACCCACTTAGCTTATCTCGATCGCCCGACTGGATCGCCTGCACCATGTCCCGACCGCTGCCGCTGGCGCCTGATCCCAACAAGTGGATCGATACCTCGACTTCCCGTCCCAAGAAAGCCCTACAGCGCCCTCTCACCGCCTTTCGCAACACATTCGCTACCCCTCCATCTACAATACGGCGCAACGCCGTCGCCTCGTCCTCTAAAGATACCACCAAGACCAGCCATGCCAGGCAATCGCATCTCGGAGGATACTTCACGCCACCGACGACAGACTCCGCTCCCAAGCGTCGAGTCGGGGCAGCAGCTTTGAGTGAAAAGGGTGGAGATGGGAGTCCATGGACGCTCAAGAGGAAACGGAAGGACGCGTTCTGGGGTTCGTCATCGGACGACATCCACCGTCCCCCTCCTTCGCCTGATATCGACCATACCCCGCTTGCACCACCTTCGCCTGTCGCCGACGATCCCTTGGATGCGGAAGAGGAGCACGACGGACATGAACATCTCTTCCCGCCACCAACTGCCATGATACAGCCTATACCGTCTTCGAAATTGCCCCTTCATCCTCAAATATCATCGGATTCAGAATCAACTCCGCAGACACCACAGGTGGCCTCGCTGCCGTCGTCAATCTCGGAGCGCATGTTGACGCCAATCCCGAGCTCGGTCATGCACCTACACGCACGACTCTGTGGGCAGGATAGCGAGCGTAATCGCCGCATACGATCACCATGGCACAAGCCGGGTACGACTCCGCCGCCGCCGGAAAAAGTTCCGATCCAAGAGAAGAAGGCGAAAGATGTCCTCAAGCGGGACGATGTCGCTCGAAGAGTCAAGAGTCGCACGATGGGGAAGAGCAAGTCGCTAGTAGGGCTATCGAGCTCGAGCAGCGACCGCGAGGAGAAGGACATGCTTTCGCCTCGTCGTATTAATGTGCTTAAAGCCCGGCCAACAGAGATCATACATCGACCTCTGGAAGACGGTTCTCCGCGGCGGAGAAGAAATCCAAAGATATCTCTGTCACGCAATGAGGCAAAGAGTCATATTCCCACACTACCGCGGACGTCTGTTAGACAGTTCAGCGGCTCGCAATCTCGCCAGCCGCCAATTTCCATAGGCTTGAAACCGATCTGGACGGATGAGGGTATCTCCCAGCCGTCAGACCTGCTCGAAGTGAACACTGCTCCAATGGCCTCAGAGCCACTGGCCAACGAGATGCCATCCACGCCGACAAAGACTGCAAAGTTTCGACACAAGGTCACTCCGCCCAAGACTCGGTCGGCTAAACGTGTCCGAGACGTACAGGAAACGCTATTTACCTTCCCGGTGCCTTCGCCCCCACCGCCACTTGCGTTCACCGAACTGCACCGAGGCGAGCGAAAAGAATGGGCTCCCGTGGAGATGGAGCCTGAGACACTGATGACTTGGAGCTTGGCGGGTGGGGTGCAGTCGTCGGATGGCGATGACCCGGTGATTGACGGCGCAAAGGGAGGGAATGTAGTCACTGACCCGGATGAGGCATCAACGGAGTCTGCCTCAGTCAGTAGTGCTGAGACTGGTCGACTTTGGAGCTGATGAATATAGTTGGGACCGTCGGTTCGGTCTGAGGCATTCGAGTCTTTACTCCCTAGTCAGAGGAAGCGGGTTGATTCATCGCTTGCAGAAAACCGCAGTGTGGGTCACACTCTTCGCCTTCTATCGTGTCCGATGGCTGATTGACGTGGTAGCTTGCCCAAACGATACATTCGCAACAATTTCCTCATCTCGTGCCTTCATCTCCTGATCAACCTGATCCTATCGATGTCGGTATGAAGACACCCCTGAAAGACGACAACTCCCGTGTCTACGCATCGTCGGCACGGGCTGCTGCACGTCTTAAGCCGAGAACCAGCTTCATAGCCGATAGCATGCCCGCCCACCCTCGACCGGTCACCACTCCGCAGCCTGTACTGCGTATACCGCCTCGACATTCGTCTGAGGCCGGCTGGAAAGCCCTCGAAGAAGGAATACTGTCGGTTGTTCCGCCCGTTCAGAATACCGCTACGCCGTCCAACAAACGACCACGTACTTCACAAACCTCTCAACGGAGATCCCAACGGCGTAACGCAGCACCCGGATCTGGAAAGCAGAGTAAACTTGCTGCCTTTGGATTCTTTGGAGAGGATAAACACAAACGCAGAGGCTCCGGAAATTCAGTTGGCTTTGAACGAGCATGGAGTGATGAAGACGACATGGAGTTCGAGGCTGAGGCTGACGCCAAACGAGGCGCCGAGGCTGACGCTGATGCTGATGGCGAGTTGTCGTCCGACCCGCCTCAGGCGGATGGGAATGCGGCCAAGGTGGTATTACGTCCTGCGCCAGCAGCACCGTATCACCCGTCTCTTCGGCCCGCTGGGATCCGCGAGCTGCAGCGCCGATGCGGAGCCAAATACCGAGACCGAGACGGGGACCGGGACCAAGAAGCTGTAGGGGAGCTGCCGTCCGCGATGCGTTCGAGAGAACGTACGGACAAGTCGCCATCTCGCGCACATTCGAGATCGAGCGCGGAAGAGAGACCCCCATCTGTCCCCTGTTCGAAATCGGACACGTCGAGCTTGACCAACTTGACGGAGGATCTGGGCATGGAGGTGGGATTGGATTCAAGCAACAGAGAGTGGTGGGATGAGATGGGGAATAGGCGATCGAGCGATGTGGGGCGGACGCTACGGAGTGATGAGTGATGAGGGGTGGGGACTGAGCGTGGAGTGCAGCGGGGACTGGAGCAAGGAGTGGAGTGAGGGGTACAGCAAGGAGTGGAGTGAGGGGTATGGAGTGGGAATTGAGCTTGGGAGTGCTGGACGGATCAATGGATGGATCGGTGTTGGGTGATGTGTAAATCAGTGTGACCCATTGTAGCGTACTCGTCTGTATCTATAGCTCGTAATGACGATCTCTGACGGCCAATATAAGGGCCTGCGCTGGTCGGGAGAAGCAACACAGCGTCATGAGCCTGGGAGCAGAGCACACATTGTGTCAAAATCAAGATCATGTCGCGGATCGTGTCGTCGGCGCAGTGGATAGTCTGCTCAGGCAGGTTGTCGATTTCGAGCTTTAGAGAGCGCCGTACACGTTCTACATAGTTCTACATAAGGACATTGCGTAACGAGGTCACACAAGGCAGATCCATGGGATCGACGGACTACCCTCTCATGCTGCATGAACTGACTACCCTCTCATGCTGCAGGACTTCGACCGGTAGAATCAGTAGTCTCTCATATGGATGACCGGGTAGAGTCCCCCTGCACAGTTCCGGCTCAAGGTCAGTAGCTACCTCCTCACTCTGTTTCCTCAACAGTTGGCTCCTCCGTGTTGGACGCTGCAGGATAACTCTGGGCTAACCTCCTCGCCATTTCACTTGCAATGACATCATTTGCGAACACGCCGTATCGGTACGCCGCCATTTGGCGGGAGACCTGCCTCTGCGCCTCTGCTTCCTTCCTTCTTGCCAACTCCTCTGCACTGTCCTGCCTCAAGCGGGCCATCAACATGGACAGACTCGCCAGTCGACGCGAGGCAAAGCTCGGATCTAGCGTTGAGCTGGCGCACTCCTCGGCAGCTGGAGACATCGTACTCCCATCTCCGCCAGAGGGTGGTGTCTTCCCGCAAAAGGCTACGGTAAGAGTACCGTCTGCTGCTGCAGCGGCTGCGGATACAGCGGCCCTGGAGGCTAGAACGTCAGTAACGTTGTCGCCAACGACGCCCGCAGTGTGTGCGTAGGGCGCTGCACCTGCAGACATTTCATCGACTACGTGGTTACGTGGGACCGTAAGCGTTTCGGCGTCGACTACGAGTTCAGTGTACGGCCAGGAAGTGAATTGTGCTCCATCTGGTAGCCCTGCCATCGAGGCCGTCGAGTGAGATAAACCGGGAACGAGTGGCGGTGCATCCTGCGTCCGAGTTGTGCGCGAGGGTCCTTGCCACGCAAGCGAGCCGATCTGTCGAAGAGACCACAGTATAGCTGCCCCTAGTCCGGAACGAAGTGATGCCCCAAAAGAGGTACCAGAGTGTCTCAGGGCTTGGGACTCGAGAGGCCCAGACGCATCTCGGGCCTCATCCGTCTCAGTGAAGGACGCTGCCACTTGATCGGCTGTTGCGACATCCGTCCGTGCGCCGCTGCCCGCAGGAGGTACAGTGCTGCCTTCAGGTACGTGTGTGGTGCGGTGCGCGACCAGGGTCCCTTGGCCAACTTGGCACTTCAACTCCCCAAGTTTCACCGCGTACTCGTCGGAAGTCAAGGGCTCCCCTGGGTCTAGCGTGACCACAGGAATCTTCCAATCTAGCCGACTCAAGGTGGCGGGGACGTGGGCGGTCCACCCATCAGCGCTTCTCGTGAACGTCATCTTCCAGCTGCGCTCGATGCTAGCTCTCGTGCCCCTTTCGCAGTCTGCATCGGGGAGAACGGGAGATTTGTTGAAGAGCAGGTCTTGGAATGCGGAATATATATCATTCTGGACCTGCTCTTGAGCAGCCTTGGGACGCGCTTGGGAAGAACCCATAGGTCGCCGCTGCCTCGAAGAGCAGGGCATGGCTGTCGTGCCCAAGCTGATAGGACACTCGCTCATAGTCGTCGTCCCATGGCGCGGTGCTATCCTTATCTGGCCATGTGAACCGATCAAAGTGTAATCCCTCTGAGATTCCGAGCTCAAACGTACCCCGGACGGTAGGGTTGCCCGCCGTGTCTTGGCCCAACACTTCCTTGCGGAGGCGTCCGCCTCGGGGAAGACACCGGAAGAATTGCTGCCCAGTCACGACTTGGCCATTCACTTTACTCGGAACCAGGCTCTCCCCAGGAGATAGATACCAATCGGGCGGTTTACCAGTAGTGGGCGCGCCGTTGGGAGCAGATATCAACGCCGAAGACATGGTGAGTGTGATGTCGGCAGAACAGTTGACACGGCAATGCACAGTAGCCTTTCGACTCGCTGATGTGAGAAGGTCGTCGTTGGACTCGTTGAGAAGTAAGGTTTGTGGTTGGTAGGTGGCGAGGGTGCACCTACCCCCACACTTATGGTGAGGAATAGCCAGGAAGGCGATGAAGGGAGGCAGTTATTCCCGACTGTTTCGCCCGCCTCAAACTCGTCTAATGCACCGCTTTGCCAAATCTGTGCATCTATTGTCCTCTCTGAGGGATGCAGCAGAATCTATGCCTCCTACGTGATGTCATGACACAAATCCGGGTATCGTAACAGCACGGACCGCTGAGCGTACGTACTTGTAAAGCGCGGGTGTAGTGGCGATTCTGGTGTGAGCAGATGTTGGCGCTCGTTGGTCTGCAGGCGTGAGGTGATGCAGGTCCGTGGATGCTGCTTCAACAAGAAGAGACGACGAGGCAATGAGGCTTTGAGGCGATGATGGCTACAAAACAGCATTCCACTGTGCAACCGCTCGCTGCTGATTGGGGGCCTTTGCCCGCCACGTGTGCCTGGGTAGTCACGGACGAAGAGGGCTGCGACGTCACCGTGAATTTTCGATCACACACAGATAAGCTGCAATTTAAACTACTTTATAATCGTGCCTGACGCCTCTTCTCATTTGGCCCCTCCCCCTGTCACCCCTTCTCCCCTGTTCCGCTTTGGTTAAATCCCCACAAATCCGATGGCGAGTGTGTGTGTATTTTTTTTTTGGTGGCTGCGAGTTTGATGGTGACAACGGCAACGGCAACGGCAGCGGAGACGGGAAACGCGACGGGCATCCGCCAGCCAGCTTGTTTAATATCACCTTCATCTCTCGTGGTCCTTGCAACGACATCTTCTACATTCCCAGCATACCTCAAAACGAGTTGTCGTTGATATTCGTGACGTTGTTGACGCGGCGCTGAAATCGAGTGACAAAGGCGACAGCAACCAAGCGGCTGGGGACAAGAGTGCCCGGTGCTCAATATACGCCCCGTGGCTTTTTCTTTGCTGGGGCATTGGCCTCGCGGGATCCTTTCACCCCCACGCGCTGGCTCTGGCCACTCCCATCCGCGTCGATCCTTGTATATCGTTTCCTCGCACTCTCATCAGCGCTCCCACCAGCGCTACAACTCGCACTCTCACGTTCATCCTTCCCACTCTCATCAGCCCCACTCGCACCCCTCCCACGTTCGCCAGTCCCGCGTTCAACGCTGCGCTCTAGACGGCCCTCCTCGCGACGGCTATCATCAGCCCCAAAACAAGAAGCATCAGCACAACCATCAACCCCATCACATCTCGCACCCGCACCCCCACGCGCATCTACGCTCGTACCACACCCACACCCACGCCAACTCGCGCACTCACAAACACAACACCACTCAACCCCAGCACTCGCACCACCAGCAACCTCTAA
Organism: Naematelia aurantialba; assembly: GCA_021527695.1. NCBI lineage: Eukaryota > Fungi > Basidiomycota > Tremellomycetes > Tremellales > Naemateliaceae > Naematelia > Naematelia aurantialba. The sequence goes on from JAKFAO010000007.1 coordinate 1,355,866, forward strand.
GCTCCGCGCACAAGCTCCACCCGCCCGCCCGCTCGTTTAGCACCTCGCGCACCATGTTCACCGCACGCTTCCCCGAGCTCAAGAGGCTGTTTGACGCCAATGCCCGGTGGGCAGAGGAGATGAATGACAAAGACCCCGACTTCCTTCCCGGGACCATGAAGGGGCAGGTGAGCAGCCTGTGTTTCCTCGAGGGAGCAATGTCGCTGACGTACTGTCTTTCCTGTCACTGCTCTTCTCTACCATCCTTCTCTTCTCTACCATCCTTCGCTTCTCTCTCCTTTCCTGTCATCCTTCTCACGCGTCTCGTTCTTCCCTGTCGTATTTCTCCTCCTTATCTCCTACGTCCTTCCCGCCTTCTCGTTGCACTCCACAACCACGCCGCTGCTCAACCTGCCCTTGTCTTCTGCGCGCCGCTTCCTTCGTCGTGCCGCTCTGCTGCCCTTCCGTCACGCAGTTCCCCAAATTCCTCTGGTTTGGCTGCGCCGACTCGCGTGTGCCCGAGTCTGTGCTCCTGGAGCAGCAGCCAGGCGTACTCTTTGTGCACGTAAGTCTTCTATCGTCTCATAGGGCATGATACTGATGCATCGCCAGCGCAACATTGCTAACCAGGTCGGTCCTCCTCTCTCCCTCCTAACACTCGTCCGCATTTGCAATACACCTTCTACAATATACCTCAACACCACACCTTCTCGAATACACCTCTCGAATACACCTTCCACAGCAACCTTCCTCCGTACCAACCCAGCCCTTCCTGGAGGTATACTGACAGCAGCAGTTCCACCCAGAGGACGATTCCGCCAACGGCGTTCTTGAGTACGGTATCCTCACCGTCGGGTGTCAGCATGGTACGTCCGCCTTGGAGGCCACTCTTCCCGCCCTCCCTAGGAACTGCGTGTCCTCTGGACTACGCTAGCATCCACAGCGCCTTATCGCGCTTTGCAATCACCTCGTCGCCCTCCTTTCTGTTATTCTTCCTCCTTATCTCACTCCTCTCTCTCTCGCTTGCTTCCTTCTTTCCTGCTTATCTCACCCCTCTCTCGCTTGCTTCCTCTTTTCCTGCTCATCTCACTCCTCTCATTCGTTTCTCGTTTCAGGGCTGACACCACCAGTCATGGTCGTCGCCCACACCGGATGCGGTGGTTGCATCGTGGCACACGGATCTCCCGCCCCCGAGCCCCAAGCTGAAGACTCGGGCCCGGTAGATAAATCCACCGGACACCTGGGGCGATTCATCGCACCTTTGATCGCGTTGCGACACTCCTTGCCTGCTGGCGCCGACTCGGTCGATGATCTCATTCTGGCGAACCTGAGGCGAACTGTTGTGAACATCACGAAGTCTCCTGTGAGTTGCCCGGAAGCTACGAGCAGAGTGTTGCTGGGGAGCAAGCTGATGAGAGATAGGCGATGCAGACTGCTTGGGAGATGGGCCGGAAGGGCGAGCTGCAGCACATTTACGTGCATGGCATGGTGAGTCAGACTTCTGCTTTCATTTTTCTACCCTCAATTCCTCACCGCAGTCGCCGCGTCGGATCTCGTCAACAGTCCTCTTGTAAACCCCTGCGTCGATTATCTGCTCGCAACGCCATGCTGACGAGATAGATTTACGACATGGCCAGCGGCAGACTGAAGGATCTCGGGTTGTCCGTTGGTCCCGAAGGCCCCGTCAATCTCTTTGACGATGTATAACTTGAAGGCGTGTTCGACGTGCACGCATAGAGCTGAGCACCGCGTATGGAGGATTGAGCCCCATCAGGGGATATAGGAGGGAAGGCGGTCGTAGAGTCAGGTTCTGGATTGGGTCTCACGCGATTCCGTAGATGTGCATAGCATTAGATCATCTGTTTAATAGTCATGGAGCTGGTTTGCTTTCACCCCTGCCTTACCGGAGTGCTCGTGCCAATCGTGTCTACTCTTCCGACGCGATTTGCGACATCGAGAGTCCTAGGTATCAATGAGACGCTCTCGATGTGGAGCACAAGACAGACGATCTGGGCGCTGGGTAGTTGGCAATTGCCACTCGATCCAAGCCAAACCCAAAATGGAAACGCGTGAGTGCGGACTTTTTTTCGCCTATCAAGAGCGTCCATCTCGCCGTTCTCCTCTCTGGCTCTCTCTCTTTCAGTCGTCAGTAACCGTCTTGCGTTGCCCTCGTTCTCTTGCGGACGGGACGACGAGTATTCTTCGTGCCGCGGGCAGGTAAGGTCCAGAGGCGGACGTCGCCTGTACATGGTGTCTTTCGATGGCAGGTTCTTCCAACCCGGCATGCCGAACATGTGTCGCCCGACTCGTCTCGCTCTCGCTCCGCTCGTCATCTCCCTCCCTGACGGCATCTGTAACATCGCACGTCCGACCTCGACTCGGTCGGACCGCCTCGACTTACGCATACGTTGATGCGCCCGTTATCGGGAACGTTACTGCACAGGCTGTTGGGCATGCTAATGCGGCGGTGGTACAATTGGGCTGTAGAGCATTCAGTACGAGCCGATGTACGCCTGCTCAGCCCCTAGACTCGCCCCCTATCGAAGGGTGGCATCGCCCTCCTCCTCTGCCCGACGCCTCCTCCGCCTCCCCTTCCCCTTCCACAGCTTCCTCCGCTCCCGCTTCTGCTTCGCCGCCCCCTTCTCGCAAGGCCGGTCCTTCCTCTTCCTCCCCCTCAACTACCTCGTCCTCTTCCTCGACGGCTCGCGCATCTGCATCCGCCTATGCCTCTGCCGCGGCATCCGCCTCGAGCAAATCGTCGTTGTCGCCGTTCGCGGCTCGGGGACGTCGGTTCACGGATGATGATGGCGATGGCGATGATTATGGCGATGGCGGTGTGGGTGGGAACTTCGAGCCGTTCTCGGCCACGTCCCCCGGGCCTCGATTTGGAAAAGCCGGGTTGAGCGCATGGTCCTTTGCAGACGAATACGTGCCGACCGCCGCAGACTTTATGTCTTCCCAGCCGGCTTCGTCTCCGTCTGTTAGCGGCTCTAACGGCTTACGTGGTGCCTCTCGTAAATCGGCAACGGAGGCGAGAACGGCGGGAGATGCGGGAAGAGGGATGAAGCCGCCGGGCGACGCGCTTGCAGCTTACAGAGCACAACTGCACGGTAGCGGAGCCGGTGGGAAATCCGCGCGGAGAAGGCGCAGGACAAAGAGGTCGGTGTTGCCGCCTCTGCCGGCGGGGGAGATGCCTCCGGACGGACGGACGAGGTTCGATTGGCGGTTGTGGAAGGGCACAACAATGTCGCCGTCGCCGTCGTCCAGGTCTTCCCCATCCCCCAGTTCGGATGCGAAGCGGTCACCCTCCTCGTCCACTGCGGATATCAGACAGTCATCAAAGACCATTCTCAATGGACAAGACGGCGGGGCGGAGGTGGAAGATGGAGAGGCACCACTGCAACTGCAACAGCAACAGCAACGGCGAGACGGGATGGAGGATGGCAAAGGGGATGTGGTAGGCGAGGATGACGTCGAGTGGTGGCCTGAGCTGCAGGGGGTTCAGCGCGTAGGTGCGCCACCTGGTGTCCTGCAGGTCGGGGATCCGTATTACGAGGAGACGGCACGGTATTCGGATCAGTGAGTTATCTATCTCGATCATGTTGCCCCTGACTCTTACCACCCCCCCCCCCTCCCCGCGCTTGCACAACCTGACACGTCCAGTTTCGTCCCTCTCCTCCTGCTTGAGCAAGACGAGGAGAAGCGCGTCTTCGAAGAACGGCTGCGCGATTCGAGCGTCCACAAGCTGTGCCGCGAAGGGCTGGCGTTGGACGCCATGACCGCGACTGTCCAGAGGAGCAACCCACCGTGGACGAAATCGCAAATCGTGCGTTTCGTCAAGCATGGTGGACGGTATCGCGATTTAGGGTTTCATCGGTTCATGTGAGTCGAGTTTCATACTTTCGATCCTCAGAGCAACATCTGCGATCCGCTTTGATCGAGTATCCGTGACAACTTCGTCGCCTTGACAGAAGGTAGTTGCTGACATGAAGCAAGATCTGGCGCGAGTGTCATCCTGAGTCGAACGGATCCATGCAGTGATGCCGTCCTCAAGGAAGGCCAGACTGCTCAAGGTCCCAGCGCACACGACGAGCGCCTCTCAGGCAGGGTCATCCACGCGGGTCGAGACTACATCAGAGTACATTTTCCAATCTCTATCTCCAGGATCGAAGTCGGCGAATGGCGGTGAGTGCAGCATACTTCTGTCGTCACCAAGTCTGACATGGACGCAGGCTTGACCTCGGCCTGAACGACTGGGCGTTGCAGGCACAGCTCAAATCCATCAGAGCACTCGACTCTGATCCTCTGCTCCAGGACATGTCTGACTTTGAGTCCGATGTCTCTGGACCGCCCTCATCGGCCTCTCGTCGACCGCGTGAAGAGACCATTCTGCACGGCACGGCTTTGCGAGACAGAGTCTTGCGCGCATTTCAAGAGGATTACATCCCGTACGACGCATCGGCAGATTCTGGCAACGCGTCTATCCACTCCATCCGGGAATCGAAACCCGATGATATCGATGCAGTGCCGACACCGTCACCACATACCGACCCTGGGCCGAGTGGTATCCTGGCCAAGAATCAGCTCATCCAAAGCTGGACCCAGAGATACCGCGGAGATCGGGGAGGCGATGTTGTCCGAGTGGAGGGAGATCCACCGTTGCGATTGAATGACAGTCAGATGAAGGCGATCGCAATGATGCTGAGTGAGAGGCTGAGCTTGGTTCAAGGCGTGAGTTTTAACCCGCAGGGATCTTTGAATTAGATTGCTGAGAGTCTCGTTAGCCCCCCGGTACCGGAAAAACGCGCGTGATAATCGAAACCATCAAGCTACTCAAGGTGAGCAACAGGCCTTGCAGCCAGACATGGCTTACACTAGCAGCTGCATTGGCAAGTGCCGTTCCCGATCCTGGTTTGCGCCCACACCAATGTGGCGGTGGACAATTTGCTCTCGGGCCTCCGGGAAGGCGGCGTCAGCGCAGTGCGCGTAGGACTGCCCGACCGCATTGGCAGAGATCTCGTCAAGTACTCTCTCGACCCGTTGGCGATGCAGCACCCATTGTATCAAGAGATCGTCCAGCTGAACTCTGAAGCGGCCGCAATTACAGAGCAGCTGGACGAGTTTTTCCAGAGTGGGTGATCCATGCCAGAATGATAGCGACTGACATGTGCGTAGCTCCCCTGCGCAGTAGTAGACGGATGAACGAGATGAGGACCCTGGTCCTCAAGAGAAAGGAATTGCAGAAGAAGGGGGCTGGAAAGCGGGCTCTTCTGTACCGCGGGATACTGAATGATGCGGATGTGGTGAGCTAGTCTGACGTCGCACGGATGACGTTTCTGACGGGGAAAGATCTGCACGACGTGCTTGTCTGCCAGTACTACGGCCCTGCGGCAGATCGATTTCCCGATGGTATTTCTCGACGAAGCCAGCATGGCTACCGAGCCACTGTCCATAATGCCTCTTATGAGAGGAGTGAGTCGATGTCGGCCTGCGCCATGGGAGATGGTAAACTGACAAACGAGGTAGTCTTCTCACGTGGCCATTATCGGTGATCACAAGCAACTGCCGCCGGTCATCGTCTCGCCCGAAGCGCAGGCAGGCGGTCTGGCCATTTCGCTGTTCGAGCGTCTCATCCATGAGCGCCGTGAGTCCTTCACTCATCCAATCATGTCATCGCCTTGTGCTCTGTGCTTTGTGCTCATCTCTTCACTCACCCAATCGCGTCCTCCCCTTGTGCTTTGTGCTTTGTGCTCATCTCCTCACTTATCCAATCGCGTCATCGCCTGTGCTCATCTCCGCAGACGTCCCGAGTATCATGCTCGACACGCAATACCGCATGCACCCCACCATCTCGGCGTTCCCTTCTGCCGCGTTTTACAATGACGACCTGAAGGACGGTACTGTCGATCCGTCGACGGGCGAAGTGAGGGCCGGGTTGGAACCCCCTAAGTCGGTTGCGCTCAACGAGGGACAGAGCGTCGGTTTTGTGGACCACGATTATCCCGAGAACAAGGATGGAAAGAGTCTGGCCAACCAGGGCGACGTGCGCCTTGTCATGGAGATAGTGGAGGATCTGTTGCTAAGGAACCCAGTGAGTCGGCGTGCCCGCGTACATCAGTCCAGAGGCCACCGTCATCCCAGGCACCACTCGAGCAGTCTGCGTCCATCCATTCGTCACTCGATGAGTCTGCGTTCATCAAATTCGCCACTCGCCTCGATGGTATCCGCTCCCCGGCAGGAAAGTCATGCTGATGCGTGCGGTAGAACCTAAAAGGCGAGCAGATTGGAATCATCTCGCCGTATGCCGCCCAGATCCGAAGTCTCTCCGAAGGACTACAGAGAATGCTTCTGTCCGACCGCACGCGTGGCCGACTGGGTTTTGAACGCACGTCCGAGATTGCCGAGATTGAAGTCAAGACGGTCGACGGGTTCGAGGGGAGGGAGAAGGAGGTGATTGTGCTCAGCACGGTGCGGAGTAACCCGAGTGGCCATATTGGGTTTTTAGGCGATTGGAGGCGGCTGAACGTCGGTCTGACAAGAGCGAGACGGGTGAGTGACGTCGTTTGGGCTCCGTGTCGGAGGTCATAGGCGACCACGTCTATGACCACGACGTGGTTGGACTGTTTCGACTTTGTTTGGTCGAGGTGGAGAATCTTTGGCGGTCCTTGGATCGGATGACGTCTGGGTTCGGAGGCGCCCTGAGCTTTGTTGAGCTCCGGAATAGCGCTTTGGGTTTGGGAGAAATCCCTGGCTTGGACGATCTCTCTGGCCCGGACGATATGTCCGACTGGGGTGTTATCTTTGGATTGGCTGACGAGACGCAGGGTTTGGTGGTTGTCGGCAACTCGGAGACACTCGAAAAAGCCCGACACGGGCAGAGCCTGGAAAGCGCTCTGCCCAGTGGCGGAGGAGAAGTGTGGAGGGCGTTTATGCGGTGGTTGCGAGACAGCAATCTCGTTAAAGAGGCGGAGAGGGAAGAGATTGAAAGTGCATCTGTGCAGGCCGAGTCAGAGTGGGCCGAGCAGGATGTACAGGAGCAGGATGTGCAGGCTGGGCAGTCTGGGCAGGACATGCAGGCTGAGCAGGACGGGCGGGATGGGCAGGCCGCTCAGGATGTGCAGGACGCGCGGGATGTGCAGGATGGACAGGATGGGCAGGATGAGGTGGCCTTGGATGGGGACGTAGAGACGTGGGATGGCGAGCTAGAGACACAGCAAGTAGATGTGGAGGGTATGGACGAGGAGGAGCGCAGGGTCAAGATTGCGGCGAGAGCTTAACGGCGGACTTGGAGCTTGACGTTGGTGGAGGTTGACGTTGGTGGAGCTCGAGAGTGGACGTGGATGGGAGAGTTTGGCAGAGGCTGAAGGAGAGCATGAACAGCAGATCTCGCGAGGCGGTTCGGTGACGCAGATATAAAATTTGGAGCAAGTCATCTCTCAAAGACATGTATGCATTGATCTTGATTCGGGCCACAGCTGCAGAGCTGCAGAGTTGCAAAGTGACCCAGATGGTCGCGGTACGAGTACAGAATACAACAATTTATTCCCTTCTCACTATGCAATAATGCCATGCCTCTAAACACGAGTCCTTCCTCCATGGGCACGTCGAGCTCGGATACCTTGAACTAGAGCACTTCCGAGGCACGCTGACATTCTAGCTGGCTCGGCTGATGTTGGTTGCGACGGCCGCTGAGTGCGCTGATTGCCGGTCATCGCACCCCTCCGATTGCGATCAGTGGCGCTGGATGGTAGGGTCGCGGAAGAGGTGTTTGCAGTGCACGCAAGAGAAGAAAAGCGTCATGTTGGTCGTTATGCGGCGTGCTTGGTCTTGGTAGAACACGGCGCTGGTTTGGTCAGTCAGGTTTACGATTGGATGGAGATCAATCGGGTTTGAGATTGGAAGGGACGTCACTAGTCTCGGGATTGGAGTGGACATCAGTCGGTCTTGGATCAGCGGTTTGTGGGAGGGAAAGCGAGGTGCTCGAGATAGCCACGAGGGGATTTGCAAGAAGCTATGCGCACCCATTTTGGAAGCAGTTTGGGCATTGGATGTTGGACCGTTGCAGGGTCGGATCTGTGTCCAAGTCTTTCGTTTCGCCTGGTTGTTCACTGGCCTTTGTCAGCTCCTGAGTTCTCGTCATGGTTATTTATGGCGCTCGCCGCCTCGCGCGGGGATGAGATCAGTGTTTGTGAGGAGAAATACGAGGCAATTTGGATGGTAGGCCACGACAGAGCGATATACTGCCGACAATGGCCGTGGCTCATCCCTATGAGATCTAGGCTCGGGCCAAGCGGAGTGGGTAAGAAAAAGAGGGATCATAGTCGCAGTCGCGGGGACAGTCAAGACCCACCGAGCTACCGTCAACAAGTCATTCTTGTAGACGCAAGGAGCCATTCCCGGATCTGGGACCGCGTTCTCCGCGTACGGGCAATTACGACACTGGTACAGCAGGACTTTGGAGTTGTTATCGGACTACCGGCAAAGTCAGTCTCAGCGCGCCAGGAACTGTGGCCAGCAAGTGCAAGAGGAAGAGGTCAAAGACCACAATGAATGGGCCCAGAGACGAGTCCTCCCAAGAGAGACAGAACAAGCTCGAAGAGAAGGTGGTGGCAACTCACTTTGGGATAGAGGAGGTTGTTGCTGACAGAAGCGTCAGTCGTGCTGACCAAGGGGCAACAGCTGGGCAAGGGACTCACCACTCGCCGCAGAACTTGAGACTCGGCATCTTGAAAGACTCTCTGCGCTCTCGCTGCGTCTCGTCGCGCCGTGCACAGAGTTTGAAGCTACGAAAGCAAAGCTGGAGATCAAAAGGTAACGAGACGAAGAATAATGCAGGACGAAATGGTAAACAGCTGCACGCCTATATGATCAAGAGGCGCGCTGCAATGGCACGCCTTCTCTGTTTACGTAAGAGAAGAGTCGCATCTCTGTGCTGCACAGGGAGAGCAAGTCGCCCAAAAAGTCGGTCACTCAACACTACGTCGACGTGCTCTCTCTTGACTATAGTCGTATAAATAGTAACGCTCATTGCAGTATTCCCGGCTTGTACAGTATCACATTGACCTGCACATACCCTCATCTCCAACCTACGGCCCGGGACGACGATCTTTTGGAAAAATCAGCGAGCTGCACCGCGCCGGCGCGTGCCCGGTTCCACCGTTTTTCTCACCTCCCCTCTCGCCTCTGATCGTCCATCATGGCAATAAAGATGCCCTTCCCCTCGCCTCTCGGCGTCCCAATACCCCGGCGGTTCGTGATTCTCGGTCTGTCGGCCGCTGTCGTCCTGCTCTTCCTCCATACCTTCGCTCCTCGAGCACTACCACCAGCCTTCACTCCCAACCTCCCACACCATGATCCCGAGGCCGGCTACTTCTCACCAGGCAAGTGGCTACCGCCCATCCTCAACCCCAACAGCGTCGAGCGGCCTGCCGAGTTCGACGAAGACGGGTCTTGCCTCTTTCTGTCGCCGTTCAGCGCGCTGTCGCCCGCCGAGAAGCGCCGAGCAGAGTTCCTTGAGTTGGAGGAGGTCAGCGCAGGGATCGTCAGAGCAAAGTCGCCGCCTGCAGAAGGGACCGATGCGGACCCCGACTTTGACGACGAATTCTCCGCAGCAAGTAACGAGACAAAAGGCAAGCCTATAGGGCTAACACATCCCATCATCGGGCTGCTGAGAGACGGCGAGAGGAAATGGATGGATCTCATGGCTAGGCAAAGCCGGACACTACAGCAGGCAGTCGAGACGTACAAGGAGAGATGGAACCGGAATCCTCCAAGAGGATTCGACTTGTGGTATGTTGGTGTTCCTCGTTGCATGTTGCACAAGCTGAGATATCTAGGTGGCAATTCGCCGAGAACAACAACGTCCTCTTGCCAGATGAATACGACGCGTTGGTATTTCTTGCGTTTGCCCAACCAGGCTGATACATACCCTGCAGAATCATGGATTCGTTACTCCCATTCTACGGGCTGCCAATTGACACAATGACCGAGCGTCTGAAAGATGCCGAGTCCATCGTAGAGACATTCACCCTCATCGTACATGACGGCAAGGTCGAGTTGCAATGGAACGACGATTACTCCCGCGATAAGTGGTGGGCCAGTCGGCCGCGGGCCGATGCTCAAATCAACTTGATGGAGCCTTTCATTTCGCAGATTGGCTCATTCAGGTGAGTTACAACAATAGCCGAGAGAGAAGGTGACACTGATGATCGTTCAGGGCCACTTTCACCATCCATGATCAGCCATCCATTTTGTTGGACTACACGCGTCAGCAAGAGCTGTTGACGGCGGCACGACAGGGTAAAGGTGTGTTCATCGACCTGCTCCCCGCGCTTTGGCTGATGCGTTTAGTCTCGACCGCCCCAGATGAGCAGGACAGGTTCACGCAAGATTGGGTCAAGGCATGCTCGCCTACCAGCCCAATGGGCAAGGGCGTCGAGGAAGAGGGCGAGTTTGCGTTTCGTCGGAGAGAAGCGAAGCTCATACCATCAGCCGCCACTGATACTTTCATTTCATCTCACTTGGCGGCCATGGACATCTGCGAGCATCCTAGTGTGAGTGTCCTGGCCTTGAGATGGAGCGGGGTTTTCTGACTCTAGCAGTACCTTCAAAACCACGGAATGCTACTCGAGGTGAAAACCGAGAAGACCCAGCCCAAGCCTCATACCAAGCTATATCCTGTTCTGGTACCATCAAAGACGGTCCTCAACGGTGACATTCCCGTGACGCCGATTGGTAAAGACGGAAGGAAGGACGCTGTAGGCAACGACTTGTCGTGGAGCAAGAAGAGCGGCAAGCTGTACTGGGTAAGCTCTGAGACCCCTGCTTCACGATATCGCTGACAATGCTTAGCGAGGGCTCGCCACTGGTCTTCAACACAATCACAACTCTGGCTCGAAATGGCGCCAGTCACATCGTGAACGCCTCCATTTCCTGGCCAATTCGCGATCAAGCATGGACATGCAGGAAGTCCTCCAACCTGTCGGTTCTTCGGGCGAAGCAGAACTATCGCGCCTTCCCCTCAAGGAGCTTGGCGAATACTATATGGATGTCAAGTTGGCCGGGGGGCATTGGCAATGTGATGGAGGAGATGGAAGCTGTGGTGAGATGGATGAGGAGATCGACTTTGCATCCAAGGATGATCCAGAGAGAGGCAATGATTTCAAATATGTGTTTGATGTGAGTGACTGGAAGAGGATATCGGTAAACAAACTGACTTGTTCAGACGGATGGCAATGCCTGGAGCTCGAGATTTCCTCGACTTATGGCATCCCACAAGTGAGTCTTGATCGCTTGATGCCCTCAGAAATATCTTTGCTAACCCTGTAAAGCGTCGTCGTCAAGTCGAGTGTATTCCCAGAATGGAGTCAGTCGACCTGCTGTCCTGCGGACCGAGAACTCAGCTGATAACATGCGGCAGATACACGTGTATTACCAGAATGGTTCGCATACATCCCTTCAAAGATGGACTATTCCGATCTGTACTCAATCATGGCCTTGTGAGTTGCACACATGACCCCCACGTACTCCAATTCTGGATACCCGCTGACCCACCAAGCTTTCGTGGATCACCATCTGGCAAGGGCGCACATGACGAGGTCGCACGGCGTATAGCGCTTAACAGTCAATGCTGGGTTGAACGGAGTGAGTTCCTGCGCTGTCGCATGGTTCCTTCGTACCCTCACCCTCCCTTGGCCGATTTCGTGTTTCCCCTGCCTCGTCGTCTGCAAACCTCGAGCGAGCGCTGACCAGCCTAGCTTGGCGGAGAGAAGACCTGCAAGCGTACATGTTCCGCTTGTACCTGGAATACGGGCGACTCGTCTCTCCCGACCGGGATAACGGCAAGATGGTCAGTTGTTGTGTCTGTCCTCCTCCCTGTGCTCGCAACAGGTTCTCACCTGCCATTCCATCTCTGATCTTGATGGTTTCTCCTCCACGCTTGGCGGGTCGCAGCTCGGGAGAGGAAGAGGGACGGAGAGGGAGATCCGAGCGTCAGAGCGGCGCTGATGGATGTAGGACTTTGTGCTAGGTGCTCCACCGGTCATATCGACCGACGCAGAGAAGAAAGCAAAGACAGACGAGGACAAGGCCATCGCAGCGGAGATAGCGGTCGAGCTTGTTGAGGGATGAGCGCCGACACCGGGGCATCGCATGGCAGACTTGGCCGTAGTATCATAAGGGTGCGCCACGACTCAGAGTCCAGATCTCGCAGAAGGGGTGATGGGATGGGATGGGTATGGGTGTGGGTATGGGTTTGTGATGGGTGCTTTAGGGTCCAAATGGAAGACGCATAGAGGCGGGTGACGGCGCCCGACGGACGATGGTAGATACTGTGTCTGTGTACTTAGCTAGACGGGCGTTTGGTGTTTGGTGTTTGGTGTTTGGTGTTTGGTGTTTGGTGTTTGGTGTTTGGTGTTTGGGTGTAGGTGTGGGTGTGGGTGCGGGTGTGGGTGTGGGTGTGGGTGTGGGTGTGGGTGTTTGATGTTTGGTGTTTGGGTGTTGGTAGAGGGGTGTCAGGGTGTTAGGTGCGGTGCGTAGAGCCGGGACTCGTTGTGTACCAGTATGTTTGGTCGACCTACTGGGTTCTCTCGCCATCACAAACAGCATGAACTAGTGTCATTGTCATATCTCGGTCGGTCGTTCGTCGTATGGTCCCGTCTCGTCTCGTCTTACGGTGTGTCACGGTACTATCCGACCCGACGATATCGACCACGTCCACTGGGAGGTCCAAGCTATCTACCAACATGGCTGCCTGTAACTGAGCAGTGGGTGCTCGCTTGTCGTTGTCGCAGTGCGCTCTGGGCCGAGGCGATATGCGTAAAATGATGCATTCATGGCCGCGAATGTGAAATATAACTGAAACATGCAATCTATTGCACCCCAATCCCACATCCCAGTATGCTCTCCCTCTCCATCCTTTCTGGCGGCCTCAACAGGCCGTGCCACCTCGTCACACCGTTGCAGTGTCGCACCGTCGCACCGTTGCACCGTCGCGCCGTCGAATAGTTTAGTCTCACCCTTAACGGCCACTAAACACTACACTCCCACGTCACTGCGTCTTCTTCTCACTCGCCGCAACGCCATTAAGCTGCGGCATGGCCCCACTCGTGAATTCTTCCAAGCGGCGCTTCTCCCGCCTTTCCCGTCCACGAGTGACCATCTCGGCAGGCTCGAGGTCGGCGAATAGGTGCTTGCACCCCTTTTCCACGACAAAGCAGCCCGCAAAGTCGAGGATCATCGACGTGGTGAGTTTGAACATGAACTGCAAGGTCTCAGTGTCCCGTCTAACAGTCAATGAGGGCATTGGAGGTCCGCCACCCATCCATGCAACGGTAGACCCATGCACCGGTACACCCATGCACAGACAAACCGGAGAATGGAGTCATGGAATGGGAGAAGGGTGACAAGGTGGACTCTGCAAGAGACACGCACCGAGGTGGTCATAGGCACGAGCTGCAACCAAGTATTGAGCTCTGGGAGAAAGTTCGTAGCGCCAGAGTACGCGACGGCGGAAACGCCCGCCAATCCCCAGAAGAGCGGCTTGTTCTCCCTGATGCCCTCGCGGAACGGTCGGCCCTTTTACACATCAGCTTCTCTGGACTCCTGGGCAGTAGACACGGTCAACTCACCTGGAAGTTTAGGACAAATGTCGAGACCTGTTGACTCAGACCGAGGAGATAAATAGCCGTGTTAAGCAGGGTAGGCTCAAATTTCTTCTCCAGATCTTTGCCTTGGCCCACACTGCTCCGCGTCAGCTGGCGGTCATGGTATCAAAGCCATGGGCTGACTCTTCAATGGACTTGGCCAGACCGGTGATGTATACCAGGGCAACAATGTGCACAGAGAACTGCAGCAACACCGAGAGAAGCACGTAGAGGTTGAAGATGTTTCCCAAAGGACGTTCTCGCGACAACTTTTCAACAGACTGCACATGTCAGCTCCAAGCTCCCCAATATCGTGAGTAAGCTGACCTTCGCTCGTGAGATGCACAAGAAGCATACGCTCATCAACATGCCCGTAATTGTGACCTGATAATCGCCAAACTTGATACCATCCAAGTACTGCACAGACAGCGAATAGGCCGTGATTAGGCAGTTGAGCGCGAGGATCTTGTACATCTGGATAGTGGCGACAAGAGTGCAGCGGCCTTGACGGATGATGTTCGTGACTGGTAGCACGTCAGCCGCGCTGTGTTACTTGTCTATGCATCCAGCTCACCAGCAGCGACGTTTGACAGTTTTGAAGTGAAAGGTGCAGCGCAAGATGCATCGCCAAGCTTGATCTGCGGCACTTCGGTGTCTTCGTCCAATTCGCTCAACTTGGCGGTAATGGTGTTCATGTCAAACTGACGATATCAGTAAGGGTTGAGCTGGGGATCAGCTACACGTGCCTTCTCGAGAGGGTTGCGCTTTCTTGCTTGCTGCAATCCCGCAACAACTTGTTGCTGTGTCTTGACCAGCTCGGGATACGCATCTCGAAGCACCGGCGGAGGAGGGGGAGGCGGCTGGTTGAACCTGGCAGAGATCTTGCACTGCTGCTCGTACACCTTTTTCATCCTTTCCAGCTTTTGATGTTCAGCAATGGCCTTGAGGTCCTCGGGAGAGCCATCAAGTAGGGCGACACCGATATGTGCCTGCTTGAGGGCACCGACGTCGTTGGTACCGTCTCCTGCCATGAGGGTGACAAAGCCCTGTTCGCGAAGAGTCGACAGGATGAACTCTTTCTGGCTCGGTGAAACACGTGCATACACCCAAGTATGTTTGACCAGGTCGAGCCACGCGGGAAGCTCCTCGTATTGCTTGAGTGCAGCACCCGTCATGCAGATATCATATGATGCGAGAATATCTTTATCGATCGGCTCGGATGGTGAGACTGGGATGATTTTAGTCTCGTCGACGTTGCGCCACACGAGCTCTTCACAAGATCAGCTTTCTGTAAACAATCAGAGATCTCAGCTGACCGTTACTGGAAGTCCCCTCTTTCAGATCCAGGATCATGACCTCGCGATCGACGATTTCCACATCGCGCGCAACGTGCACAGCGGTGAGGGGGTTGTCACCGGTGATCATGATACACTACGAGTGTCAGTTCTGCCGTCCATTATAAGAAGAACATACCCTATGAGAAGAATCATTCAACATCTTGAGGGTCTCGACAGCGTCGGGTTTGAGAGGGCAGTGGAACACCAAGAAGCCTGCGAATTCGAGATTGCATTCAACTTCGTCTCGGGAAATGTGATTAATCTAAACAGCATCAGCTAACTGAATATCACGAGCCGAGAGTTGCACCAACCTGATCCGCAGATAGTTTCATCTCTTTGATGCCCAGAGCCAATACTCGACTGCCTCTCCTGGTGTACCATCGATAGGTCTCGTCATACCACTCAGGAACATGATTGTACATGCCTTTGAGGGTCTCAGGTGCGCCTTTGACTGACGCGACCCATTTACGACCAGCTGCATCAGTCACGCCGGCCAAGGTAGACATGCGCTTCAGAGCCGACGAGAATTGGTAACGCCGACGAATGTGGATTTGAGACTTGTGCGGAGCATCTTTAGCATTTGGTGAGATGTTGTCGCCCTTTGACAGCTTCCAGTCCAACGCAGCGAGAGTGGTCTTCTCCATGGGATCGCCCACGATGGTGCCGTCCTCAAGCAGAACAAGGGCATGTGCGGCAGCAAGCGTGACGTGAGTATTGCGGCTGGTCTCGGTGACGGGAATTAGCTGTTTCGGATCGGCGTTGCTGGAAGATCAGCGGGCGGCGGTCAGCCTGTAAGGGACAAGCTTACTTGACGCCCGCGATACCTTCCACCACGAGATCTTCGCCCGTGATCGTACCCGTCTTGTCAAAGCAGCAGACATCGACCCTACCAGCATACGGGATACGGAACGGCTCCGTACAGAAGATGGCTGGAGTCGTCAGCTTTGCACCGGGAACTGAGTTGAGCTTACCGTATTTCTGCAGAGCGACCAATGAAGCATTGACAGCAAGCGACAGCTCCATGGGTAGCTCGGGCGGGACGACCGAGGTGATGATGAGGATGCAATCGAGAAGGAGCTTTCCTTTCGCCATGCCCCGTTCCAAACCTGCTCACAATTAGCATTGCCAGCGAACAGCCTCTCTAACGCTGACCTTTGATCCAAACATATGCACTGGCAGCAATAGCGAAAATCAACAAGAAGCCGATGAAGAGGAAAGCTTCGAATGTGTTGGCGGAGACTCGCTCAGTCGAGAAAATCATTGTGCGGACGAGTTGTCCCTGTGTCGTACCAAATCCTGTACGCAGTACGACAGCGAGGCACCCATCATCCGGAGCTGAGTCTTGTTAGATCTGCCTTCAGACGAGCCGAAATAGGCGTACTAGTCAAGCCACCTTCTCCTGCCTTCTCTACTTGCAAAGCCTTGGTGCCCGAGAACAACACGCTGTTTCGGTCCGCACCGTTCATGTCCAGCTTGGCGGAGGCGTCGCGAAGTTCCACACTTTCCTTCAAAAGCGGCGTAGACTCGCCAGAAAGCATTGCCTCGTTGACGATGCAAGTACCGCGGAGAAGGAGTAGATCGCACGGGATTCCAGAATCAGGTTTGGTCCTTACTGTGACCTCATGAGCTCGCAGCACGCCAAATGGTTCACATGAGCTCACCAATGCTGACGAGATCACCAGGAACCAGCTCCGAGCTAATCACATCCCGCCATTTCCCATCGCGGAAAGCATGAACGTTGTATGGGGTGATGCTCATCGTCCGAAACTCGGTCAAGGTCTTCACCCGCTGCAAAATGGGTGAGTCCCCAACCCAATCGTCGCAACGAGCTCACCTGAAACACGACAGTGCACTCGAAAACGACCAGCATGAACGCCGTGAACAACGAGTAGTACCAATATTCGTCCAGACACCAAAGAGCCACACAGAACATCTGGAAAACGAAAAACGGTGCAACAGCATGCTCCGCGAATAGCTCGGTAAACTTTGGGATCGGGATATGACATTCGTTCGGGCCGTAGGTGTTCTTAAGGGCGTCCAGGGTCGGAAGTGCGGTCTCCGTCGAATTAGGCTTCGAGGGTGCATGCGTAAGGATGCCTCGGGATGACTGGAAGAGGCCAAGTTGAGGTGATGCGTCACAAGGATAAGGAATGAGGGTGAATGCATCCTCTGACGCTGAAGGCCTGTCAATTCCAGAGCAAAACGATTGCAGAGGCGACCCATATGCTACTCACGGTTCCATACGTATGTATCTCGTTGATAGATGAACGAGTAGACTGGCTTGCCCGCGCCGGGGACCTGCGAACGTGAGAGACGGCATAGGAAAGAGAACGGCATGACGGACCTCTTTCTTATCCAGAGGCACAATCTCGCCCTTGCCCCTTCCCTTCTTTGGTACGACACGGACTTTCGACGCCTGCTCAAAGGAGAAAGCCTGATGAAATGTCAGCGCGTGCCAGTCTGGTAGGGTTGAAGACTGACAGTGGTATAGCTGATCTTTGCGTTGAAGCCGCTACTCCAGGCAGTCGAGAGGAACGCCAAGGCGTGACCGGCGAAGAGAAGGACACAGTAGATAAATGTCCATTCTTCTGATTTCACCCATTCGTCGTATTTGTGGTAGTATGTGTAGTACAGGAGGGGATACAGAGCTAATCAGACACATCAGCATGCTGATCTTCACGCGCGGTGATCATTCGTGATTGCCTTGATCGACAGTGGCCACTTACATAAGAAGGGAAGACCGTAGAGGCGCAAGTGTAGAGGGATGGGGTTGTGGAGAGTGATAGCATCGATCTCTTGAGAGACGATGGGCGGCTTTGAAGTCCTTACAAATTGTTAGCTACGCGGCAGCTGGGAGAGTGCTGTCGCTCACATCTCGACGACCTGTTGACCTTTGTCGTTGTCCAGAGAGCAAACGACCTGGAAAGAAGTCCCAAAAAAAAAGTCCGAGACGCTGGCGTGGAGGTGATTCCCCCTTTGGAGAGAGTGGACCCCACTGGCAACACCCGGCTGATCGCCACACGAGCTTATTGCCGGAAACTCCGATCGGCCACGCGCGTTAACAGGGATCCACGTCGAGAACAGCGTCGCGCATAACAAAGACTCGAGTGCAATCCACTTGGGACAGACAGACGCCTGCATCGAACCGCGGACCACTCCGCATCACAGCACCGGCAGCTCCGTCATTGAGCTACGCCAGCTCCGTCGCGGCCATGAACATCTTTCGCTTCTTGGGCGACCTGTCGCATCTCGCCTCCATCTTCATCCTCCTCCACAAGATCCAAACATCCCGCTCATGCCGAGGTATCTCCTTCAAGTCGCAGATCCTGTATCTCGTCGTCTTCCTCACTCGGTATCTCGACCTCCTCACTGGGCCATACGTCAGCCTGTACAACACCCTTATGAAGCTGTTCTTCATCGGCAGCACGGGCTACACCTTGTACCTGATGAAGTACCGGTTCCGGTAAGCATAACAATCATTAGCCTCCGCCATCCCCTCCTCTCCAGTGATATACGATATGTGTGCAGATCACTGATTCGCTTTAGACCAACACATGACGCCTCGCTCGATACGTTCCGCTTGACATACCTCGTGCCTCCAGTGGTCCTCCTGGCGCTCATCTTCAACTACGCCTATACTCCTTTCGAGCTCACCTGGGCATTCTCAATCTGGCTCGAATCAGTAGCTATCCTCCCCCAGCTGTTCATGCTGCAACGGACAGGCGAGGCCGAAACCATCACGACACATTACCTCGCTGCGCTTGGATTATACAGAGGGCTATATATCCCCAACTGGATGTACCGGTCAGCCTTTTTTCGCTGCTTTCGCGTCCTCCAGCTGACGCAGAGAACTCAGGTATTTCACCGAGGGAGCTTTTGATCCTATCGCGGTCGTGGCTGGGCTCATCCAGACAGCAATCTACGCCGACTTTGGCTACATTGTGAGTATAGACACCCGCTCCGTCGGCTCGGCACAGCTGAAGTCCTGTAGTACGTTACGAAAGTCCTCCGAGGGCAAAAGTTCGAGCTGCCAGCATGAGGCGGGAAGACTGGACGACACACGAGCAGTGGCAGTAGAGCATCGCATGAAAACGCAACAATGTCTTCATTTTGCCTCCCAGCAATCATGGGTGTGCGCCCGTCCTGCATTGCCATAGAACATGATGGCCCTGAGCACTGCTGGCAGCCCTACGTCTGGAGTGTTTCTGCGACACGTAGTCCTCTTCTTCCTGTCTACGCCAAAATGACCCTCTATGTAGCACAAGCAGTTGATAGTGTAATGGAAATCATATACCACGTCAGAAACAGACAGCCGCGTCACGTGACTTTACCGACGCGACGGACTTGTTTTGTGGTGACCGCCGCGGGTTGCCAAAGGTGACTGAAAAATCACCAGTCGCCGAGTGGACATCTCCTAACCTGTTATTAGCATCTTGAGCTTTCGTGTCATGTCCTGCACGTGAGGACGGGTATCAGTATAGGTCCTCTCACTTCCGAATCGCTTCGTCCCGTCCCTTAAAAGCTTCAGAAAAGAACCCAAGCGACAGCGAGTCCAGAGCGGCTGCTACGACTGCCGACCAGCTGTCGCGTGCCGGAGAACGCAGGCGGAGGCGCCTTCACCATTGACTCCAACGGCAGGTGCTCAGGTTGAGCCTTCACGGTAGGAGCAGAGATGGCGACCTCACTCGCCCCTCATCAGATCCACAACCTGCCTGGTAAGCCGAATGCCCATTATCGACCGTCCGCCGCAGCTGACTCGCGATAGTACGAGTCGTATACCAAATCCCTGGATCGTCGCAAGCCTTCTCGACCCTCTTCACGTCCCTTCAGCAGGTCTACGTGCATCCCAATGCGGAAGCATCCAAGGAAGCAGAAGACGATATTTGGGGATCTATATACCTCAAGACGGTCGTCCGCGGCGTCTTGATGGCTAGGTGCGCTGGTTCCAGCTTTTAGCGCGTACCTTGGCTGACGCACCGAGCAGTCCTGAACTCCATCCTAGTCATCCATCTACACCAGATCTTTCGATATACATCTTCGACCCGCGCGAGACATGCCTGCGTCGTGCGAGGTCGTCCTCTGCATTTCCAGTTCGCTCGTTCCACGCCTCCTCGCCTGTCCCGGGACCCGGTCCTTCCTCCCCCGCCCCGCAGGCTATGGCAATGCCTCTCCCGCAGGATGTGTGGACAGGAAAGGGCCTTGTCAGCTGGGCACTGGACGAACTGGGCGACGGCAAGAATCTCATCACTGGTCGATTGGTGCGGAACGAGGACTTTACGCGCGTCGTACGAGGGCAGGGACTGAGCCCCATGGAAGCATTGATGCTTTCCAACGACGACGACCTCGAGGAGTCGTGGGGAATAGAGGTGTGCTTGTGTCTCAAATCAGGTGCTGGCGCGCCAGTCGGCCTGCACCCGCAAGTACAGCAAGTGATGGCTATGGACTCTGGCCGAAGCGTAGAAAGGCGGTCATCCGCTTCCGAGTGGTCTGTCAAGAGCGAGCCGAGGGAGGTCTCAGCCAAGCCCGGCTGCGCACAGCAGTCTCGGACTCCAGAAGTAGCCACGGTTCGCGCTCCGATGCCCCTCTCACCGGCCAAGACAGTCAGTACTACACCTCTTGCCAAGGCGCCTTCCTCGCGTCCCACAATGTCAATCAAGAAAGGTTCCAGCGGCCATAAATTCGGCCGACATACCCCATACCCCGCTCACAAGAAGCATAATCATATCTCCACGACTGTCAAGCACTCGTCGGCATCGTCGAGCCCGAAATCGTTCCCTGGCGATATCCCAGCACAGCTGTACGCGAATCCTGAATCATTGACGAAGGAGCAGGCGGAGCGCCTGATCGCCTCGCCGGCGTTCCTGACTATGCTGGAAAAGCTCACGGGAGCCCCTATCGAAGCTGCCAAGAGCGCGAAACGCGCTCGGGAAGCCGAAGCTGCCCGGCTAGAGGAGGCCAAGAGGAAGAAGTCGTGGGCGCCCGACGAGCAGAAGAAGACGCACTCGAGACGCTCGTCGGCCAGCGGAGAAGGACATTCCCATGCACATGCACATGCACATGCACATGCACATGGGCACGAGACGCAATTGAAGTGCTTTAATTGCGGGAGGACCAAGAGCGCTGTCTGGAGGTTGAAGGTGCTGGACGATGGCAATTCAGTCCGGGTGTGCAATGGTGAGTTCTTCCATGTGTTGGGTGTAGGTTGGGAATGGATGTTGATTCTTTAGCTTGTGGATTGTACTGGAACAAGCTTGGCAGTATGCGCCCGCCGACGTTGTGGCAGGGACTAGACGAAGAAGTGCGCGAACGGCCTCGGGATAAGAAGACTGCATCTAGCTCGTCCTCCACCGCGGCTGCACCGACACGTGCATCCGAAGCGAATCGCCCAGCCAGCCGAATCGATAGCGGGTTCAAGCGGACTCTATCAGCCGTGGTCGAGCAGGATGCACGGCGGATCGCATCGATGCGCGGGCGGATCGGCGGACATGCGGCCAAGTCGAATCTCGGTCAGAGTTCCAAATCAGCCATGACCTCTCCAATGCGGGGTTCGACTTCGGCGGCAAAGTCAATCCGTGGTCTCCCGATGGAGACAATCGCCGCTTCCTCTCCTGGGTGGCAGCGACCGTCAGCCGGGTCCAATGCCTCTGCCACGCCTCGACAGAGTGCATCGAGCGGCAACACGCCGGCGCCTCGTCTCGAAAGTTCTGAGCAAGTCGTGCGCACCTTGGCCATGCCGCTATCGGACGACGGAGGCGACAAGGATACGCCAAACGAGACCAGTTGGGATACCGATATATCGGCGTACTTTGACTTTCACGCCGACTCGCTGAGTGGTGCTGCCACGCACGGGCGATCACCCTCGCAAGAGCCGACCGACTTCCACCGCGCCCTCTCCTCCGGCACACGCCGGCGTCGCGCAGCCGGTGACCGTCACGGTGGTGGCGGTGGAAGTGGTGGTGGTGGTGGCGGCGGAAGCGGAAGCGGTGGTGGTGGTGGCGGCGGAAGCGGAAGCGGTGGTGGTGGTGACGGGGCAGGTAGGAGTGACGGAGTGGAGACGGAAGCGGACACGGAGGACGATGTGCTTTCGCAGCTGTTCAACCGGACCTCGTCGATTGGTCCACTCGGCTCTTCGCCCGGGACGTTTGACTTTTCCCAGCTCCCACCGTCGTCGCCGCCCGTCATGCCGTCGTCGGACTTGCCGCACTCGGCCCTCCTCCTCTCTAGCCCCGGAACGAGCTCGGGCTTCTCCCCGCTCGACCGGCGCGTCAGCCCGGAGAAGGCTCGATCGTCCGTCGGCCTGCGGCAGAGTTTCTCGCTCGAGCTGGGAAAGACCGACTCGAAGGGGGGCTTTGATTTCGGCGAGTTTCTCAATCCTGGCTTGGCGGGGGGCTTCAACGTCGCTAGCGTCGGTAGCGTTGGTGTTAGCGCGAATGGAATGGCGGGCAAGGACATGTCAGGAGCGGAGTCTGTGATGGCACTAGGGCTGGGTACAGGCGTGGGAGTGGATACAGGAGGAGGTATGGGAGGTGGCATGGGAGGTGGCATGGGAGGTGGCATGGGCATGGGGATGGACTTTGGAGACCTCGATGCGCTGTTCAGGGACGACCCGTTCAGTGTCGCCTCGGCGGCGGCAAGTGACGGCCACGGCCACGATCATGAGGGGGATAGTTGGTTGATGGAGTTGAGCGAGAGTCTAGGTGGCGAATAATGGAGTCAGTATGGCGTATATGAATACGTGTATAGGAATACGTGGGTATGAATACGTGTATATGGATATGTGCATACGCGCAGACATACTCGAGTACATACGCGGACACATGCATACGTGCAGACATGGAGAGATGGGGACATGGAGACATGGAGACATGAATACGGTCCTAGTGTGAACGTAAAATGCAATGCCTGTCCGTGCCCAGGGCTCTGCCGAGCCGGATAGCTGCACCAGTCAGTCGGTGCTGAACGCATCAGTTATGACAGACGCCAACTGCTCTAGGCAGAGCTTGCCGAGGTAATGGCTGAACAGTGCTTATGATGCTATTGCGGTGTTGTACAATGATGTCTATCAGATATGTGCAGGCTGCCCCGTCGACCCGCCATCTCATCTCTACTCCCACCGACCGACGCTCTGGCGCCTCTCGTCCCCTTGACCCAAGGCTGGCGGGACAGGACCAGATCCAGAATCCAGATCCAGAATCCAGATCCAGAATCCAGATCCAGAATCCACGTCCAGAATCCAGGTCCAAGTTCCAAAATCCAGAAACAGAACCCAGCATCCAGCATGTCGGATCCAGCATTCCAGACCCAACTCGAACCTCACAAAGCCTTGGCCTCGTCCCCTTCACTCTGCTCTTCACCCGTTCCGCGAGCCGGTTTGAGCCAGCTCCCAACTCCCCGATGGACCATCATCAACCCCAACACCACAGGCAGGTACCACAGACTGACCCAGAACACGCGCTTGGCCGCTACGTCTGTCGTGGTCCTCCAGAACGCCCATGCCGAGTGCACGAAGATCGCATTCGGCACTGCACTCGTACCTGCGAAGCTCCAGTCCACTGATCCCGAGAGCGGAGCGAGCACCGCACAGAAGGGCACGAGCAGGACCGCATGGCGGAGCGATACGAGCGCGTTGAGGCGTGGCGAGAGGACCGACAGCATCGGGTAGCCGGAGAGGGCGTACGATCCGCGGATCAGATGGGAGAGCGAGTTGAAGTGGGGGAATTGCCATGAAAAGAGCAGGGCGAACAACATGAACGCCGTGAGCGGGTTGGGAAGGTCCGTTGAAAGCTCGGATGACGGAGTGTGGAATTGTAATGGCTGGTCAGGGGTCGGCCAGAGCGATCCACCAGTGGCGGTCCAGCCCATTAATGGCGTAATCGCTCCCACCACCGCACCGACCCAGGTGTTGGCCACCGTGAATCGCTTCATCGGGGTGTACACTGTAGCGTATAGCAGTAAGTTACCAATACCGAGCGCTGCGGTGGTGGGGTTGCAGCCGTAGTAGAGAATAACTCCACCCATAACGGTGCACACCACCCCAAATACTGCTGCATGGAAAGGTGTGACGCGGCGCATGACGATTGGTCGTACGCGCGTCCGGGGGGTTTGTGCGTCGAGTGGTGCTTCGAGAATCTGGTTGAACGTATTGGCTGCCGCTGAGGTCAGGTAAGTCCCAATAGTGAGGCTGAGCAAGAGGGGCAGCGAAGTGGGGAGTGGGGAGAGCGCGAGTCCAGTCGTCGCTGTAAGAGTCATGAGGATGGAGAGGTTGCGCTTGGAGAGTTGAGAATACACGCCTATCCGCCGTTTCAGGGTCAGACGCTGTTGAGGGCGATACGCTTCGAACGGCGCTGTAGGAGCAGTCGGTGCTGGGAGGTCGAGGACCGGTAGGGGATCACGCTCGGCGAGACCTGCACCCATGACGGTGGCAGGTTCGCGCCGAGGAGTAACAGCAGTGTGTGGCGAGAAGAAAGGTCGAGAAATCGCGTGCGTGTGCATGCCTCGTCTTTGTTGCCCGGAGAATGGTGATTGTGCGTTGCGGGTAGCCGGCGATTGCGTATCAGTCGGTGATGGTGCACTGACAGTGGGCCGTCGTTGTTGAGCTACCTCGTTCTCCGTAGATCCGGCGGTGATGGCGACAGCGGGTCGTTCATTTGCCTCGTCAAAGTGTTCTTCGCTCTCTGGAGTATCGTCCTCAAGAACGGCCACCGAGCCGATTCTGGCCATCTGACTCTCGACCATCTTTCTGAATTTCCCATTGGGTCGCGAGATTAGCTCATCGTACGAGCCGTCCTCAACTACCGCGCCGCCATCAAGGAGAACCACGCGATCGGCTTGAGCAATGGATGACAGTCTGTGCGCAATGAGGATGACGGTAATGTCAGAATCCTCGAACAACTCATCCAGAGCGGCATTGACTGCGCGCTCAGATTCCGAGTCCAATGCACTGGTAGCTTCGTCCATGAGTAGAATTGAAGGGTTCCCCACCAGAGCCCGGGCAATGGCGATCCGCTGTCGCTGACCTCCGGACATGCTGGATTTGTTGATGACAGTATCATAGCCCTCAGGCAACGAATCGATAAAGTCGCAATGCGCGACAGTCGCAGCTCTAATGACATCTTGCCGTGTGGCATCGGGGTGCCCGTACGCGATGTTGTCGTGGATGGTGCCACCGAAAAGGATAGGGTCCTGAGGTACCACGCCAATACGCGCTCGCCATGACTCGGGAACAAAGTCTTTGATGTCCTGGCCGTCGTAGGTGACTTTTCCAGCAGTGGGATCGTAAAAGCGAAGCAAGAGCAGCTGGATAGAGGATTTTCCGCTGCCACTTCCACCACTATAACATGTCAGCCAGGTCATGCACCAGCAACACGAGCTCACACCAGGGCGACGCGGTCACCGCTGTCTATTCGAAGATTCAGGTTATTCAGAACTTTGACGTGCGGCCGTGAAGGATAGGCGAAATCGACGCCACGCAGTTCGATGGCACCTCTATGTCTATGCGCTATTGGTGCACCAATGGACAATGGTATAGGTGGTTCCATCTCATGGAGGCTGATGATACGTTGAGAAGCGCCAACGCCCTTCATCAACCCAGTGAAGAATGTGGCCAGGGCTGTTCCAAAATCAGCTGTGTTGCCAAGTGACGGCATTGGACTCACTGCCCAAGCTCCACTCGATCCAGTTGACATAGATTAAGAGTGATGTCATATCACCGACAGATATCTCCCCCCTCCTGACCAAGAATCCTCCGTAAATAAGCAGCCCTATCATCCCGATATCGCCAGCGACTTCGTTCGTTCCCTGGAAGATACCATTTGCCAGCGTCTCTCTCTTCTGCAACTGATATACCCCGTCCACTTTTGACGCGAACAGGACACGCTCGGATGGCTGAGTATTTGACGCGGTGACGGTACGATGTGCCGAGAGCCTCTCTTCTGCTAGCTTGCTCATGCTTCCCATGGCCTCCTGAGTACGAAGGGAGACCTTGCGTATGAATTTGCCGTAGAAGAACGACCCAACCGAGATGGGCGGTACGACGAGAAGCATCACAAGAGTCAGAGACGGCGAGATGAGAAACATGGCGCCGATACCGACTCCAGCTCCCAGGACTGCCTTGAGACCCTCGCCGAGATTTTCGCTGAGAGACTGGCCAACGATACCGGTATCTTGCCCCAGACGAGAGAGCGCATCTCCGACTCCCGACGTCTCGATATGTGATGGCGGCATGTCGAGGTATTTAGCGTACGTCTTGTTCCTACAAATTTCAGTATAGCGACCACTTCCTGGCCACATTAACTTACCTGATAGCAGCAGCGGTACGCTGTCCCGAAAGCCTCAGAGCGATACTCCGGCCCGAATTGGCCGCGGCACCGATTAACAATCCGACAACCAGCACTGCAGCGGCTTTCTCCAGTGGCAAGCCGAAAAGCGTGGTAGCCTCGGACCCAGGGGCAAAGAAGTCGATGATGCGACCTATTACCCAGGGGATTGACAGGTTCACGGCGGTGGAAATTACGAGACAGATGACACCGACAGTAATGAGCTTCCATTGCGGTTTCGCAAGCGATATAAGCTTGAGGATAGAGGATGTATCGGGGATAGTCTTGCTGGAAGCTTTTCCTGAAGTCGCAATCGGTGGTGAGGTTCCAGTTGGGGTGGATGATGATGCAGGTGCAGATGACTGTGCTGGTGTTGGAGTCGGGGGGGACGCTGATTCTGAATTGGTATTCCCGGTGCTCGTAGAGTTATACCGTACGATGAACGCGAGTAAGGACGACGTGGGACGACTAGAGGTCGGGGGTATACGTGAGAGAAGTGACGTTCCGAGAAGAGGGACAGGCGGCCGGGTGGTGAAAGAGCGACAGGCGAAACCGGGTGGAGGAAACTGGACGGCTGGTCGCGGCAGGATCCGAGACCGCGGCAGATTCGACACAAAGGCCCGAGCGATGCCGAGACCTTGTCGAGCCGCCATCTCGGCCAACAGTGTGACCCGTGGTGCCGTCTGAAGAGGCAGGAGGAGGAAAGCAAGAGATGTACAAATGTGAGAGTTTAGAAAGTGAAAGCGAGTGCCGGGTGGATGAGTCTGCGGTTTGGGGCCGAAGAAACGGAATCAAAATTTCCTCCATCTTGCCAAGAAGCGCAGATCAGCTTGAGGCATTCAACTTTTTTTGTCGAAACACACTGGGTCACCAGTTAAAAAGAGCATCACACTGCTCGAGACTGTCAGCATCAGATTGCTCTACTCAGCTAAATAGCTAAGCGCTAGTTGCGAGCTTGCGCAAGATGGTGAACTCTTCGTTGCGGAATACCCTGGCTAGGCGGAACCACAAGGAACGCGCGCAACCATTACATCGTCAGAGACTGGGACTGCTCGAGAAACACAAAGACTATGTACATCGAGCGAGGGACTACAAGTCGAAGCAGGATCGGATCCGCAAGTTGCGCGAAAAGGCGGCGTTTCGGAACAAAGATGAGTTTTACTGGGGGATGGTCAAGGGCAAGACGAGGGGTGGGGTGGCGCTTGGAGATCGAGGGAATGCAGCGCTGTCGACGGATTTGGTCAAGGTCTTGAAGACGCAGGATGTGGGGTACGTCAAGGTCCAGATTGCAAAGGATGAAAAGGTCAGTATTTGTCAGCCTGAACGGACTCTCACCATATCCTCCTGCATTCCGACGTATCCCACGACGACCAGTTTTACCAAAGAGGGAGAGCGCAGTGATGCTGACAGCTTGTCGTTGTAGAAAATCGCCAAGCTCCGCGCTGCGCTGGAAGTTACTGCTCCTGCAGCGGGCCCAAGTTCAGAATGGTCCGCAGCCTCAGAGCTTGCCGAGGTGGAAAAAATGGCGGAGATGGGTATCGTCCTGCGATCGAGGGAGACGGAATCAGCGAGACGGAAAGGCAAGGGCAAGAGCCGAGCGCCGGTCCCGACGGCTCATCATGTGCTTTTCGTGGATGATCAGGCTGAATGTAAGTGCATTATCACAGCGACCGGGGATCGCATCATCGTGACATCGGGTTTGCAAACTCTCAGGCGCTGACCTATACAGTATCATCCTATGGTGCAAGCAACACAGTAACGAGTGCATCTCAGCAAGATGAGGAGAGGGAGGCTCAGATTGACCTGGGCTGGGAGGACGCACCCGCGCCATCCAAGTTGCAGTCTCATCGGCGGCCACAACTGCAACTAGACGATACCGCTGAGAACGAAATGGAAGATGCGCGAGTAGGTCCATCGTCTATCGGCTATCTGTCACCCGTCCCTCTCCTACTTTGATGTCCTCTCTCCATGATGAGGGTATCGTACGCTGCGTCGTGTCGTACGCTGCATTGTTCGCGTGCGGCAATGTGTCACATACTGCAATGTCACATACTGCAATGTCAATACTGACGTGACATGGCAGGCATATCGCCTTGAACTACTAGGATCCCTCTCTGCCCATCTATCGCGAGTCCGTCTCCTCCGTCAAGCGGAGGCCAAACTGGCCACGACCAAAGCGCACATGGGCAAAGGAGGCGGTGCGAGGATCAAGCGCCCGGAGCGGTGGGTCGAAGATGACACCGCGCCGGAGGACCGGAATGGGGAGAAGAAGAGGTTTGAAGGCAAGGTCTTCAAGTGGAAGTTGGAGAGGAGAAAGTGAGCTCGCCGCGCGAGAGCGAGAGAGGCGTTGGCTCAGCGGCTCCGTCGGCGCTTCACCATTGTAGACTTGTCTTTGTCCATCCTTGTCCGTTACATGTATCATTGCACACCTGTTCCGGTTATCAGGGTGTACGAGTAAAGAGAGTGAGAGCAGAAGGACACTGCCGCTGCTCCGCCATCGTAAGAGGAGTACTATTGTACATTCTGCTAAATTTGTCTACAGTTGCGCAGCTGGTACACTCTATACACGTGGACGCCATTGATATTGCTCTTTCCTGCTCGGAAAACCGTCCGTCTGACTGACAGCGACAGTGACATTGACAGTGACAGAGACAAGGGAACATCCGTCGATCCGTCCATTGTCCCTAGGTTCACTCTTTGACGTCCAGCGCTTTGACAAGACCAAAGGCCGCTCCCGCCGCAAGCCCGCCCACAACCATCGTTGACGTCGCGCCGTAGATATACCCCCAAGCACCTCCCGTCGCCCCACTATGGCCACATCAGTACACTGGCCGGCGAGGGGATATCGAATCACTCACGTAAAGTAGGTCTTGAATCCGCCAAAGATGAAGAGGATAATTCCAGTGAGGATACAAGAGATGATGAGGCCGTCCTGAGCGTTTGACGTCGCCATGTAAGGGATGAGTGGGATGAGTCCCCCGATAAAGTACGAGAGACCGATGGTGAGTGCTGAGATGTACAGCCGGGAGACAGGGACTTCCTCTGCCGGGAGAATCAGCATGAAAACATGACAACGCGGACGGATGGGGATAGGTTACGGGGAATAAGTTGGACGGCATGCGAGGCGCACGGGGATGGGCGATCGCGATGTGTTTGATGACGTACCGAGACCCTCGCCAAACTTGAGCAAGAAAGCCGTCAGGCCCATCTCCTTGTTCCCTTTTACCCCGCCATTCTCCTCGCCATCGACGTCCTTGCGCTTCCAAGACAGCCAGCGCGACTTGGTTCCCTCCACCCCATTCCGTCTTGCAGCATGCATGACACCCTCAGCGCCATTCGCGAGCTCTCCCCATACGTCATCCTCTACGACCCGCAAGTGCTCCGCCACAAGGCGTGAGAGCGTCTCCTCGACGCCGAGGGGCCCGAGGATCGAGTGCACCTCGCGCTCCATCTCGCCCGCGCATGAGCGCAAGACGCGGGCCTGAGTTTGCCGCCGAAGGTAGTGGAAGTGGTCTAGCTCGGCTTGAGATGCAACTGACCACATCAGCGGTGAAAATCAGAGCTGGCCCATGTCTCGAGATAACTCACGGTATCCGCCTAGACCCATTGAGATTGCTCCTGCACAGAGTTCGGCGAGACCGCCAGTGACGACCAAGCTCGACGACCCAAGGGAAGACAGACCAGCAGTCAAAGCAAATGGCACGGTCAGACCATCTGAGAGACCGATAATACTGCGCTTGTCAATAACCGCACATCCGCAACACAGATGTTCATTCGAGCCAAGGTAAACTCACATATCCCGGACGATTTCAGGCGAAATCAAGTGCCGCTCATCGTCCCCTTTCAAATCCCGACAACACTGGCCGTTTGCCCTCTCGTCCGCGCCGCACTTGCTGCCCAAAGGCTGCTCATCGCCCAGCAGGAGCTCCAGCTGGGATGCACGGGAGGTGAGGACTGGCTCGACGGCCCATACCGGTTCAGCAGCGGCTGGCTTGTTGGTGGAGCGAGAAGGGAGAGGAACCGAGGTAGGTGAGAGAGCCGATGTGGAGGATTGTTCTTGGTTCTCGGGGCGTTGGCAGCACTTGCCAGAGCCGCAGCACGACGACGACATACTGACTGTCTAGATGAGAGTGGTTGTTGGGTATAAAGGAGCACTGAGGGTGATATGTATGCTTTGCAATCTTTGTTGCACGGCTCTTGGCGTGGGAGGTGGCGCGCCTTTTTAAGTTTTTTCTATTCGGCATTAGAATGGATTACACAACCTTTGTATTAGAAACACGCACGCGATCATTGGTCAGTCGCCACCGTTACTTCAAGGGTGATTATCACCAAGGCCAAGAAAGACACGTCATTGTCATGGATGGAGTGTGCTTGGTTCCGGCGGAGTTCCTGGCAGCAACAGACGAAGAAAGAAGGAAAGAACAGTCGTATGACAGGTCGTTGAGAATGCTCGTGTCGTTATTCCCTGCGCCTTGACATTCTACATTTGCATATCCAGTACTACCAGTCATCCACTATGGGCCCTAAACGACGGAAAGAGCAGGCTAGCGCTCCAGCTACTCCGGAGGAGGCCACTTCCAGTGCGACACCAAGTGCAACGAGCTTGCGGCAGAGGTTCAAGCATCGGATAGATGAGCTGGGGGAATCAGTCGACGAGATCAGCGTGAAGCTGAAGAAGAAGGTGAGCTGAATGCCCATATTCGTGGGTGTCAGTAAGCTTACCGTCTGGTAGAGAAATGGGCATTTCAAGGTCAGTCGTATCGGAGGCAGCACGTACGAGCGCTGATTCCTTCAGCTCCTAGGTACTCCAATACAGCTAAGAGCAGGAAGGTGACTGATGATTTGTAGCTCCTGGAACGCCTTTCAATGAGATTGGTGAGCTCTTTCGCGTGCAGAGTGACTCAGAGCTGACAGTCGTGCAGATCTTAGCGAATCGACTTTTTTCGCGCATCATGATCACGAGCACCATCACTCGAAGCCCAAAAAGTGGAAGGACTGGATATTCGGACGCAAGGTGACTTCACACACCCTCAATTAAAAGAGTGGAGAAGCTAATGCAAACCGCAGTTCTTTTTCCCCGCGTTAGTGTTTATCCCAGACCTCGACGAGGCCCAATGCTGACATTGATAAAAGTGGGATCCTGATAGGCGTTCTGGGAGCATTATTCGTTCTCAAAGATATGAGCGAGCTCCCGTGAGCTCTTCATGCTCTTTCCGCATTGCAGCTCACGCTGACCTGTCAGTGGCGATCTCACGGAGATATGGGCAAATCTGCCAACCACATTTGACCCACGCGATCTTCTCTCGAACCTTACGCTTGTTGAAGGTCCAGTTCTTCCACTTCTACATGGAGACACGACCGCTGACGTTGATCAGGTGCGCGGAGGGCTCTGGAGTCAAGGGACTTTACAGTGGGAGAGGAGCTGTTGGAAAAGTACGGCTTGGAGAAGCATCACCCAGTCATCTTAATTCCGGGCATCGTATCGACTGGTCTCGAAAGCTGGAGTACGGAGGGAGTTGCAAGAGGGTTTTTCAGAAAACGGTTATGGGGGACTTCTACAATGATACGAGTAAGTCTTACCAAAACAAGACGCGATTGCCGCTGAATAGACAGGCGGTCGTGACGAATAAGTAAGCCCGGTAGGCGGATTCATTGCTCATCGACAGAGAGAGATGGCTGCACGCGCTCAGCATCGACCCTCAGACCGGCCTTGATCCTCCGGGGTATAAAGTCAGAGCGGCACAGGGACTGGACGCCGCAGTAAGTTTAGCACCGGTAGACACCGCACAGCTGACGTCCGGGCCAGTCTGAGTTCATACAAGGTCAGCTACCTGACGCAATCGCAACATGAAACTAAACCCACGATCAGGGTACTGGATTTGGCAGAAGATAGTCGAGAACCTCGCTACTCTGGGTTACGATACCAACTCTATGGACATGGCTGCATATGACTGGTAAGCTGATCCTACAGCAGTTCGGCTTAGCTGAGTCTTGCAGGCGATTAGCGTATTATAACTTGGAGATCCGGGATGCATATTTCACTCGGCTGAAGTCGAGAGTCGAGTTGTTAAGAAAGCAAAATAAACAAAAAGTTGTGCTTTGCTCGCACTCGTGAGTGTGATATGTCCAATTTCTGATGTCGGTACTGATCCCATAGAATGGGTGGGACTTTAGTTTTGGTAAGCTGGCGATACAGAAAGCGAGGACGCCAAGGACTGATAAAATCCCCCCTTCGTCTTAGTACTTGTACGTCGAATTAACACGCGCTCACACACTGCTGATTCAACACAGTCTCAAATGGGTTGAATCAGACCCAGACGAAAATGGCTTTGGGGGAGGTGGTGGCGCCCAATGGGTCGAGGTCAGGTCTCAACAAGGAATTCAATCGTTATAGCTGACAACTGCGTAGGAGAACATCCAATCCTGGCTGAATGTCGCTGGATCCTTATTGGGCGTTTCGAAGGCAATGACGGCTTTCCTGTCTGGTGAGATGCGGGACACCGTAGAGCTGGTGGGTTACTTTCCTTGACCTATCTTCCATGCTGATTCGATAAAAGCATCCGGCGGGATCGTGGGTCTTAGAAAAGGTCCGTTGAGATTCCGCCAATCATACATGGGTCCTAACTGAGAGGGCCAGTTCTTCTCCAGAAAGGAAAGGGCTAAGCTATTTCGCCGATGGCCAGGAGCAAGTTCCATGTGGATCAAGGTCGGCCCATATCTTGTGAATGCGCGTGTACTGATTTCAGCAGGGTGGTAATCGGATTTGGGGCGACCACGAGTCGGCTCCGGTCAGCTACCCTTGGTACTCACAGATTAGTCAGCTGACTTTGACAGGATGACCCTATCAATGCCACAGATACGCATGGGCGTTTCCTGTCATTTCGGCACGAAGACGTGCCCGCAGACGAGTCTGCCCTCACACATCACACAGTCTCGCCCAATCTCACGATGGATGATGCAAGTGACTACGTGTTGACCCATACTCCCCCCGACTTCCAGCGCATGATCGAATCCAATTACAGCTATGGGTTCGAGCTCGACCCCGACCAGCTGAGACGGAATGATCGAGATCATCGCAAGGTGAGCTGAGTGGTTCTGGAGAAGAGCTGAATCGTCCACAGTGGACCAATCCTCTTGAAGTCCGGCAAGTGATCCCTGCGCATGCGAAGATAGAGCTGACTGTCTCAGGCTTCCTGAGGCACCATCACTCAAGATTTACTGTCTGTATGGCCGCGGTAAAGAGACCGAGGTCAGCTGCGCATGGATTCCTCCCTCCAGCTAGCTGATGTATCAGCGATCATACTGGTACATGCAAGGCGAATACGAGCAAGATGACTCTCGCTCAGATGCCGAAAACGACGAAGCATACGTGCGTGACCTGACCTATGCTTAATGCCGTTTCTAATCCTCTGCCTCGTCCGCTTGCAGTGCGATGTGACAGATACGACTCTAAATTGCGACAATCTCACGACGGGAAGAACGCCGCTTGATTTCCCGCTGGCAAGAAAACAGTGGATCGACGCGGCGGTGAATGTGAAAGGCTCGATACCAGAGGTGTGTGACTTTGGTTGTTAATGATTCAGAATTTGGTCACTGACCCACGTTTCGTCTGGGTAGGTACGGTCTGGAGTCAAATTCGGTGATGGGGACGGGACGATCCCTATAGTGAGTCTAGGAGCAATGTGCGTGAGAGGTTGGAAAGGCAAGACGAGATGGAACCCCGCGGGAATAGACGTCATTACTCAAGGTAGGTCAGCACCATGCTTCGAGTCTACGCGGACTGGTTGCCGGTTTAGTTGGTGACTGATGGCTGTCTAGAGTACAAACACACTCCAGAAGGCATGGATCTGCGCGGAGGTGCCCTGACGTCAGTTGGCTCTCGCTCGTCCGCTCTCTGGCTGTCTCTCTCTTTCCCTCTTCCCCTCTTCCCCTCTTCCCCTCTTCCCCTCTTCCCCTCTTCCCCTCTTCCCCTCTCCCTCTCGCGTTCTTCCTCACCCTCTAGCAGTATCTTTCTCTCTCGCTCCGTGACATGTCGTAGCAGTAATCGAAATACCGGCTGATACTCCATCGTTGACAGAGCGGACCACGTCGATATCCTCGGATCGTCGCCTCTGAACGCTGCGATCCTCAAAGTCGCGGCGGGGCGGGGCGACCTCGTTGGAGATCAGATAGAGTCTGGCATTCTAGAGTACACGTCCAAGATGGCCTGGGACTAGCCCTTGCACCATCTTTGCATACTGCATCTATCATATATTGCCCGCCGCATCGAGCTCTCCATCCCACGTCATGCTCTGCGATCCACATGCATTCACGCATAGGCGTCACAAATCATGTCAGTTCTCGCCTCGGCGCCTCTTCGCTGCAGTGACGTGGCACGCGTTGTGCACTAGTCTTGGTGCTGTACTCGTATACGTATCTCGGCGCGCCATGCGACGGCATTCATCGTCCATATCACGCTGCGGAGGCTCTGTCTTCTGCTCAACTGTCCTTGTCTGTGCATCTCGCTCCGCGCTGTCGTCGCTCTGCCGCTAAAAAGTCCATATTGACATCCACCACCCCAGGACCAGCCGGCTCCTCACCTCTCACCGCCCTCCTCTCCCTTCCCTTCCCTCCCTTCCTTTCCCTCCCTTCCGTCTCTGTCCTTCTGCGCGAGACGAACATGAACCCACCACAGGATGCCGACACTAATAGTACAGAGTGGGTGGATATTATAGTTGTAGTTATATGCAATTGTGGGAGGGGCCATGAAAACACACGAAATGATAATATGAAGCGAACGCCAGACATCGCTATTGCCATCTTTGAATCCTCGTCCTCGTCCACGTCCACGTCCACGTCCATGGTGTTGCGTGGGTCGTCGTCATCACAGTTGCGAGTCGCAGACTCGCGGGATCGAAACATTGCAAATTCACAGAATGACAGGATCGGACCGCAGAGGATCGGTCCACTAGCGTCGGGCCGGGGGAGGCGTGGGCGCCGCGAGGGCGGCAGGCATCGCGTTGCGACGTGTAGGTTGAGTCAGGTCGGCTCCACATGCTCCGGCAGTGGGCGACAGGCTCGCTGCATAGTATTCAGGAGGGTACGTGCATCTGCAGATGGTCAGCCTTCCTGTTTCGTGTCATGAACTGTGTTCCACTCACCCCGCAATGGCAGTGTAGGCTGACCGCGCATCGGCATTCGTGTTGGCCCAGCCGTCTCCTGCGTCGATGGTGGCGGAAGCACCGGGGCTGGTGAACGTCGGACCGCTGAGCGTGATCGGCACCTTGGTCTGCGTATACTGCGGTATCAAGCTCATATCGCTCGAAGCGACATCGGTGAACGACGACGGAGGCCACGCGTAGGACGATGTCTGGTCTGCTGAGATTGTGCCAGCACCGGCGCCGCCGGTCATGTACGCCTCGGAAAAGGTGCCGTTAAACCCATCGCTGTCGATGCCGTCCTCAACGCACGTGCCAATGGCATCGCGTGGGTCCGCGGGGATCCATCCGTGCTCCAGACCAAGACGATAGTGCCAGACCGGGTTGACCTGCTCAATGTCGCCGGTCGAGTTTCCGATCTTCCACGTCCAGAAGAAGTAGTTCTGCAGAGCGTCCATGCTAGCTTTGACAAAATGGTTCAAGTCGTTCTTGGTCGACTGGTTCCACAGAGTGTAATCGTTCCAGAAGTCGCATGAGCCGGGCGTCGGGCCAGTGTAACCCGCATACGTGCCGTCGTACCGGGAA
Source organism: Naematelia aurantialba (assembly GCA_021527695.1). Taxonomy (NCBI): domain Eukaryota; kingdom Fungi; phylum Basidiomycota; class Tremellomycetes; order Tremellales; family Naemateliaceae; genus Naematelia; species Naematelia aurantialba. The sequence continues at coordinate 1,391,862 of JAKFAO010000007.1, forward strand.
CCACTGCCAACAGCGTTGACCCACAGACCGCAGCTAACTGATCAGTCGTGCCACGCAAGGACAGCAGATCTACTTACTCATTCGTGGCAGCTGACCACTCGCCGGCAGTGATGACGCCAAATGTTTGAGACGTAGTATTGGTGGAGACGGCCCACCAGCTGCATGGCGTGTGGGCAATGGTTGTCAGGCTTCCAGTCGGTTGATCGCCAAACACCTACATGTCAGCCGTGTCTAGCCGTAAAAACTCACCATGTACGGGTGCTGGTCCATGGCCAGTCGGTCGGCACCAGTCAAGAAGCCATTCCAATCTGACGTGCCAAGGAAGCCATCGTGTATAGACAGGAAAGCACCGTTACCCTCGCCGATCCCAGTGATATCGCGGATGATACGGTATGCCTCGTAGTAAAAGACGCCGACATTCTGCTTGCCGACCTGGCCCGCATTCGGTTCGTTGATGAAACCAAAGTTCTGGACCACCGGAGCGTATTGAGGCTGCGAGATAAACTGCGCCAGTGTACGAATGTAGTCCAGCGCTCGCTGAGCATTGGCGAGACCCATGACGCCGTTCATCCAGTTGATCAGGCCAATGTGGCCAGAGTGGTTCCATCCATTCTGAGAACCGGGGACGGCGTGGAGGTCGAGGTTGACTCGAATACCGTACTTGCGCGCCCACTGGAGGGCCTTGAGGAAGTACTGCCAGACGACACCCTCGAGATATGGCTCACCCTCCCAGGTTTCGATGGCCCAGAACGGGAGGGGGATTCGCACCCAATTAAGGCCGGCCGAAGCAATCTCAGCAAAGTCGCGCTCGGTGATAAAAGTCTCGTAGTGTTCCGTCATGGCAGCCGTGAGGTTGTCGCCCATGTTCAGCGAGAGGGTGTATTCGTCGACGGCAGTGCCGGCGGTACCATTGGCGTACTTCTCATACAACGCAGGGACAATAAACGGTTCTGGGGAGATGAGCCATGTCGAAAGTTAGGATAGGGTTGCACACTCACCAGTGGTGAACCATCCACCGAGGTTGACGCCGTAAACCTTGTCAATGCCCCAAGTCCACGACTCGTTCAAGGCTGGAGTCCACGAATTTGCTTTTGCTCCGTTCTGCGAGGTCAGGACAAACAGGACATCAGGACTCACGTTGAAGGGATCGGCTTCATCCCAGTACCATCTGCCGCCAAAGGAGTTGTTGTATATCATGGTGCTCCCGTCCTCGAGGGTGATGAGGGATCCTTGGGTTCCGGTGATGGGCGTGGCAGAAGGACTCGATGAAGTCGCGGAAGCGGTTCCACTTGGGGAGCCAGAGGAAGCCCCGTTGTCTTTGACGGCGTCCCCCGATGTCGAGTGAGTGCTCTTGCCGCGGGTCAGACTGTGTTGTTAGTTTTGGTCAAGCGGTAAGAGACCCACCCGACGCCAAGTCCGACTGCCAAGCCGACGACGACGACACCGCCAGCGGCAACCAAGGTGATCCATAACCACTTCCTGCTCTGTCTTGGCGGGACATAGCCTGGCTGCGCCCAGCGTGGCTTCTCGCTCTGGTCGCGGGCAGCGTGGGCAGCAGCCGCGCCGTCCGCGCCGACCGCTCCTGATTCATTCGAAGCGTTGTTCCAACCGAGCGTGGAGTGGGCCAGACCAGATGCGCTGCGGGTCTGTGTAGGTCGACGTCCAGTCTAGAAGAGGTCAGAAATGGCGAGGGAAGGTAGAGATGCCAGCACGTACGTCTGCACCAGAGATGCCTGCAGCGCCCGAGGCGAGGCCCAGGTTGCTGCTCCACGAGTTGCGGCTGATGGTGCCGGGCGTGCCGGGGGCGAGGAGCGACTCGTGTGTCGAGTCGCGGGACACTATCGACGGCGCTGGCATGAGGTCGGATTCACGACGGCGATTGAGGAGGTCGGGCGAGTAGCCTTCAGGAGAAAGAAAGGTATTTGGATCGGGCGAGTGATTCAGGTCTGGAGAGGGTTGGTTCGGCACAGCCTGGTACACTGGCTCTGACCCGGTGCGGGAAGTGGGTCGGCGAGGGGCAGACGGCATGGCGGGATGTGTCTGCTGCTAAAAGGGAAAAGGGTTCAGCGTCACCGTGTCAACACTAAAGGCAGGCCTGGGGCTGGCGGGTACACGGAGATGGGTTTCGGTCTGAGCGAGGCTAAAAGGAAACCAGCGCAACTCGGGGGGTCCAAGGGGGATTAGGGGCAGTGAGGCAAGGGGGATTAGGGGTCAGTGAGGCAAGGGGAGGCAGCGACAAAAGAGGGGGGGAGGAGGGATGAGGGATGATACCAACGACTAGATCTTTTCTGTCCAACGGGGAAAGAAAGAAAGGAGAGACTTACGGTCAACTTGCCGAACGGTCCTTTGCCCAAATTGATCGGCTAACCCGCACCTGGCAATCGCCGTAATTGGGAGAGAGAGAGAGAGAAAGAGGGGGGGGACGAAAGTAACGAAGAGGTCGACGAGGGAATGAAGACAGCGGAAGGGAGAAGGCAAATAGGACGAGAAGCGTCGTCGTACTTTTGAGTGCCAGAAGCGTAGGTGATGGAGTCACCGAGCGGAATCACCTGACGAAGCGATCAACAATGCGGAGCGACCAGTCGGGCGAGCGGCGGCGGCGACGGCGACGGGTGGCGGGGGCTGTCCTTTCGGGATGGCGACGAGATTGCAGAGGGACCGGGGAGGGCGGATGGGAGAGGGCGGTCCCAGCCAACGTCGTCAGCGACGGATGGAGAACGGGTGGTGGCTCATCGCCATGCAGCCCCGGGGTGTTATTCGAGAGCAGTCGGGCAGGCGATCCGGGACAACGGCGAGCGGTCCGTCGAAAATTAGGCAGCTCAGGGCGACACGGGCGTGGGCGCGGGGCAAACACAGGCTTGGGCTTTCGGAGCTTGTTGTCGGCTGGCAAAGGGACCGTCCATACACAGGACAGACGCAGGCACGCGTCCAACTGCTTGATTCCGCACCGGCCACAGCGCGCGAGCGCAGAGGCCCTCAGGGCGCGCCGGCAAGACAAAAGGCACCAAAGGGCGCTGGGGCGATGCAAAACCCGGGGTCCCGCCAAGACTTTTAGCCTGAGCTTCTGCACACACCGCGGCCTGTCGGGCGTCCCCGACTTTTGGGCCGTCGTCATCCCTCCCCTTTCCCCCCCATGTCTCGTGACACTCGTCGCACTCGTCATTCGCCAGAGGCGCAACGTCAAAAGTGTATCCTCGCGGGAACCATCAGGCTGTCACCCCCGGCATCTCATCGCATACAGCACACACCCGCTCGTGCGCTGCCCAATCCCCATGTTTATGTTTGGTTTGCGTCGTAGCGGGATGGCGGTGCCGAACTTCTAGTGGCGATGTTCCTCGTCCCTACACGGGTAACTCGAAAAATTCGCTTCATCCACCCTGTGTGCGTCCCTTTTCACCCTCCCTGCACGGAATGGGTCGCACGAGCGTCCATCTGCAGCGGCCGGGTAACGACCGCAAGAGCAGGACACAGTGTGCGTGGTGAAACCCGACACCCACGTGTCCCCAGCCACAGCACAGGAAACGAACCCGTAGTGCGAGAAATATCAGGGGGGTGTGACCGCACGGGGGGGATGACCGCACGGGGGCTGGCAGCACGAGGATCGCACGGGGACATGTAAACAATGGCGGGTTCCTCTCCCTTGGCTCTCTAGCACCGACAGGCATGTCATTGCAGTCCTGCATCGCAACGGCGGCGTCAGGGAACAAAAAACCTGCTGACCACCACCGCCAGGACACAAAAAAAATTGCTCGAGGATCCGAGGATCGGAGATTTTTAAAAGTAGGGCTCCCGTTCCGATGCGTCTTTTCACCGTTAGATGACTAATCAGTATGGCAGAGTGTAGCGGTCTCTATTGTTCTTTGTCGTGCGGTGCCTCGCTGGTTGGCCAGTAGCAGCCACGCACGCTGGGGCGTGCTTGGTCATGGTCTGCTTCGCCGCTAAGACGAGTCACAACGTTGGCTAGTGGGTCAGCACGAGTCTGTCCACAACATTGGCGAGTTTGTCGCCGCTAAGACGTGTCTGCCTTATCATCAGACCCTCGCCGCATCTCCAGGTGTCTGACGGTATGCCCAAAAGGCCCACAACCGAATGAAACGGACAGTCCGCAGTGATATAAGAGAGTAAGAGAGTCTGCCAAACATGCCATCAATGGAACAGCACGGCAGAGACAACGCCCCGGGCATTTTGTCAGCTGCTGCTCTCCTTCCCCTCTCCTGCACGCACACCGGGTTACCTGCGCAGCCGGCGCTTGCTTCTCGTAATGGATACATGCGACGGAGACACACAAACTGCCGCACCAATCCCCCTCCACGCACTCTTTGCCCACTGTCGGCTGGGTGTCTACGAAACCGCGCGCCATGTAGAATGTAACTTGACTCTGGACTTATTACAGATTAAAACCACGTAGCTGTTGAAGCGAGATCGGGATCACTTGTACACCGCCTACACAGAGTGAGAAAACGAGACCACAGCACAGGACGTGAACAGCTGAAACTCACCTTGATGCGTGCGTGATAGTGCTGCTCAATCTTTTTCCGTTGCAGCTCTGAATGAGGTCAGCGGGAATTCGGTACTCCCATCAATTCATAAAGAGGATGGCGTGTCAAGAATCCCAAGACAGCACCACATGACGCTCATGTGGTACGGACGGTGAGAGCAGACCGACTCACTCTGTGCAGCAGTCAGGAACCCGCTCTCGGGCGTCCACTCGTCGTGGGTGAAAACAATAGCCTCAAGCAGCTCCATCCCCTTCAAGCCATGCTTTCGGCCCACGGAATTCAACTCCTTGAGCGCAGCATCAACAACCTTGGGATCCTTGCAGAGCGCCTCGATATCCTCGCCGCTACCGAGGCTATTCTTCTTCGCAAAGATTGGCAAGTTGGTTGGATGCGCCACGACCACCATCATCGGCTGGCTGTGTTCCCCACTAGCGATGATGGCGCCATTCGCAACGAGCGGACAAGACTTGTACACTGACTCCAGATACTCGACGGCAATGTATTCTCCACCCAAAAGCTTGACCAAGTTCTTGAGTCGATCGATGATGGACAGTGTGCCGTCCTTGTTCCACTGACCGACGTCGCCAGTTTTGAACCATCCGTCCTCGGTGAACGCCTCTTTGTCAAGGTCCGGGCGCTTGTAGTATCCGTGGAAGATGGCCGGACCACGCACGTAAATCTCGCCCTGTGGAGGATTGTTGGTCGAAAAGTAGCCAGCCTCCTGGGCATCGACAAGTTTCATCTCTGCCGCGGGAACGGGACCGCCTACGGAGCCGATCGACATGAAATTCGGGTTCAGGATGGCCGCCATCGCAGTCGACTCGGTCAGACCATAGCCTGGTATGGTCAGCGGACCGATGGAGAGGGCGGAGGATCTGGAAGTGGAGGCATGGGAGGTTAGGGGTGCGTTGTTACAGACGTAGGAGTTTGAAGCGTAGGAGTTAGAGGTATAAATGGTAGAGGATGAGGCAGAGGCATGAGAAGCAGAGACGTCTGAGTAGAGGCGCGGGAAGTGCGAGGAAGGCAGCCTGGCAAGACATCTCACCTTGGATCAAGATGACCAGCGCTGTGCAGAGGAACTCCTGAGTCGATCTGGAGACCGCCCCACCACCGTTAAACAAGATCTTGAGACGACCCCCCGTCTGCGCGCGCACCTACCTATCAGCGGTGGCTTTCTTTAATCACTCACGGTATTGAACACGGCCGCATCAGTGATTGCGCTGACGAATGGAATGTAGTAGTTTTGTGCCGCCTGCTTTGCCTTGATGGCAAAGTGGAACACGGACTTCTTCAGCCCTCCAGACGATTCGACTTTCGCCAAAATGCCTTTTCGGATCAACTCCCATACCGCCGGCACACCGACCAGGATGGACTGTGGCGTCAGCGATGCCAGCCGAATCAGGGCCCGCGACACAGAGGGGCCAGCCTGTCAACTGTTCAACTCACTGGCTTGAACTCGGCAATGTCGCCCTTGCATTCCCGGACAGACTGATCTGTCAAAGTCTTGACACGGCCGTATCCGATGGGCAGTCCAGCAAAGACAAACGAATTCTCGACGACAAATTCCAGGATATGCGCCAGAGGCAAAAAGGCAAGGTACGAGTCTTTTGGTGTGAGGTATTCGTATAGAAGGGTCCAGACCGACCCGACTGACATCAGCAAAGGTGCCCAGCCCACTCAACTCACTTGCAGAAACGACGTTGCCATGGGACAGAAGTACACCCTTCGGAGTACCGGCTACGCGGTCAGCCGAGCCTGGCCCAATCTACTCACTCGAGCCAGAAGTGTACATGCAGCAGTAGATATCGTCACGCTTTGCCTTTCGCGCCTCGACGGGGTGTTTCCGCCCGAGTTCAATGACTTCGTCCAGAGTGATCAAGTGCAGCTCCTCCCGTCCCTGCTTGAGCTGGTCCAGCGCCTTTTGGTCTGCCTGGCCATCGTAGATGACGGTCTTGACAGTAGGGCACTTTGAGATGACCTGGGAGAGCGTGGGGAGGAGGTCGGCATTTGTGAACATGCCTTTGACCTCGGTCTCGTTGAGCGAGTGGGCGAGCCCGTCGGGCCCGAGCGAGTCGTACGCGGTACAAATGGGGGTAGCGTTGAAGGCGGATGCCTGGGCGAGCAGCATCCAATTGCGCCTAAATAGGTGAGCGCGGCTCCACCGGCCTGGAAAACCAGCCAGGACAGACGACAGACATTCAAAGGACAGACATTCAGAGGACAGACATCCAGAGGGCAGACATCCAGAGGACAGACATCCAGAGGACAAATGTCAAGCCAGGAAGCCAGAACGGGACCAGCGATGGAGGGAGGGGCCCGTGACTCACGAGGTAGAAGCGTAGATGTTAAAGTATGCGCCATTGCCTTCACCCAGACCGAGTTGTCTGAGACCCGCGCCGGCTTCGATAGCTCGCTGTAGCATCTCCTCGTAGGTCCACCAGTCAAACGGCTTGAGCTTGAAGTAGTTCCACGTCTTGGTCTGCTTCTCCTCCTTCCCACCGACCATCTTGGTCACCTCCTTCTCCTCGGAGACGACGCGGTCAATGTCTCGGTTCGCAAAGCCGTTCTTAGACCCGTGCGTCCGCGCTGCGTAGAGCATCACATCGTGCACTGTGTCGATGCCCGGTGCGGGCTCTGGACATGCCGCATCAGTACATGGGGTGGCAATCACGAAAGGCGAGGGAGAAGAGAGAGAAGCGGTGGGCGAAGGACAAAGTGGAGGTGAGGGAGAAGGAGTGACAGCCGTGACACGAGGCCTGGGGGGAAGGAAAGAAGAATGAGATGGGGAAGAGACTCTACTCACGGGTGACGAGCTCTTTGACACAGTAAGATCTACGGACACGCGTCTCGCCCTCTGGCTTGGGTTTATCAGCATCGACCTCCCACGAGGCGGGCTCGTTGCGCTTTCTCGGGGCCATGGCGGCGAGCGAAAAAGTGATGGGGCTGGCGGTGGAGAAGTTTGGGGATGTCTCCAGTGGGACTGGGGATGCAGTGACCAGTTATATGCTGGATGCAGTGGCGACGAGGGCAGTCCCAAGACGGCCGAATGACAAGCGAAAGGGGACTTGTTAAAGGAAGTATCGAGAGGGAACGAGCAAGGAATCTCGAACAAAGACGCCTCAGTCACCCGGCTTTCCTTTCCCCCCCCCAACACGTCACATGCGGCTTACTTTTGCCTCTTCGGGGTGTTGCCCCGCATCCCGATCACCCGTGTTTCGCCACTCAACTCAAACCCGGGCATCGGCCATCCCGTCCCCCTTGCCCTTTAAACTCACGGCAAGCAACGAGTTGCAGTGTCGCCGGACGCGTCAGCTATGGGCCGCCCGTTTCTAGGGCTGGATACCTTTTGCTCGCGATCAAAAGTCTCGGTGAGGGGGCATGCATCTCGTTCGAGACGAGTCGGGACGGGAGCAGGGAGTCAAAGGACATGTCTGACTGCGTACAGTTGCAAGGGGAAGCTGTGTAACCCCAAGCCGGCGTCTCGAATGGGCGGCCACGCTCAAACTGCGGATGCCCTGGTGTCTTGCTGATTGATCGACACCTGGTCTAGACTAGCAGTGTGACACTGTCCCGCCGATTCCTTCTTCCCGTTGCCGTCTTGCCTTCGTCCTCTGTGCGAGTCACGTCCCCGCGCTGTAAAAACAACGCGTGGGCCGACCATCCAAGCATCCAGGCTGGACTTGGCGCTCTATACCTTTCTGCTGAGAAGATCCCACCCTTTGTCCAAAGCTGCCTGGGTACTCGACCCAATCCCACTGCTGCATCCTTCCTCGTGGTTCTGGAATCCCTCGAGAATCCCCCGAATGCCTCCCCCCCTGGAATTTGAGAAACGCCCCTTGCAACCGATCACCTCTGGGAGTCTGATCACTGGAGCCCCGGCCGTCAGCCTCCCTTCTTTCCTTCTTTCTCTTTCGGTGGACCCTGGAATCTGAAACCTGAACAAAAACTACAAAGGAGGGTCATTGAACTAGCTCCACCCTTTTCACCTTGGACATTCCTTTTGGGCATCTGCGAACAAACATCAGCATCGACAACTCACCGCGATCCGCATCCATAGCAAACCACCGCATCCGGGTCTGAACGCTGTCCACCTGCCTGCCTTGAGCATCGCCCCGAAGATATCCTTCACAAACCGGGCACCAGACTCACTTTGCAGCTGAAAGCGATGATGATCCCTTCGCTCCTCCTTCTTGTCCTCCCCCTTGCCACAGCGGTATGCACCGCTTGCTCCTTCAAGAGCAAGGGGCAATGCTGATGACTTATAGCTCGACTTGGGGGTGTTCAACACCAGGCAGACTCAGGCGCCAGAATGCGTGCAGGAATGTATCACCCAAGAGGCCGAGAACTCTGTGCGTTGCGTCGTTCTTTGGTTCTCACCTGCTTTCTTTCGATGATCACTCGCTTCTGACCCTGAACTGCACACTCGGTGTCGCTGTCTCGTGCACAGCACAGTTCTTTCTCGTGTCAACGCACGCTTGTTTTGCAAGGGCTTCTTCGTTGATGATCGGTGGGAGGGGCTATGGGTGCTCTTTGTTCAAGCTAATGCCTCGTACAGGAGTGTGGCTCGGCGAGCAACACCACTTGTCTCTGCACGAGCGCAGATGTCTCTGGTGTCATCGAGTCGTGTGCGGAGGCGTCCTGCTCTGTATGTTCACTGTCTAGCCTCAAGCTCCTGCTACCACACGCCCACACAAATACTTCCCAGCTCACCTCCCCCAGTCAACAGAGCTCCAACAGGTCCTGGCATACTACGAGTCCCTCTGCGGCGTCTCCATCTCCGGCCTCAACACGTCCTCTTCTGCTTCTGGTGCCGCATCCACCGGCTCCGCGACATCGTCAACCTCCTCCTCTTCCGCCTCGGCATCAACGGCAGGATCAAAATCAAGCCACACATCGGCCTCCACTACTGTCGCGTCTGCTGCATCATCATCATCGTCATCGTCGTCAACGCCTTCATCATTCGCCAAATCCACCGCTTCGACCCAGTCTGCCTCGAGCGAGGCGAGTACTACTAGTACGGGGTGAGTTCTCTCTTTCGATGCGAGTTGCGAGCTCACGGCGATAGCGCTGCCGTCGCGACTGTCACGACGACCTCATCGGATGCTACCAGGTTCGTCTCTCTACATTTCCCACCGACATCCACTGCATCACCCTCTTTGCCTGTCCGCCCGTCGCCCCTTCCCCCTCCCCCCTCCCCCCTCCCCTCGCTCCCCTCCATTCTCCTCGCTCAGCACCCCAGCCCCCGAGTCGATCTGACCGGCCCAGCCCCAGTATCGTGATAGTAACAACCACCAGCTCCGACACCGACGCCGATTCTGCACTGACTTCAGCTACGTCGTCGTCCGCCGCGCCAACGAGCACCATCCATGTCACTGCTTCGTCCTCTGGTAGCGCCTCCGCCTCGGCGTCCGCGATCGCCGCTAGTGCCAGTGTCGCCAGCACGAGCGGGGCACGCGCTGCTGCTGGTACTGCTGGTGGATTTGGTGCGACGGTGCTCGCTGTGGCTGTTGGGCTCGCCGGGTTCGCGATGTTCCAAGCACCTGTGTTCTGAGTACCTGGATGGGCTCTGAGCACCTGGGATCCCGACGTCCTCGAGGAATGGTCGGCCCAGGGTGGGTGGGTGTGGGTGGGTGTGGGCGGGTGTGGGTGGGTGGGTGTGGGTGGTTCAGGCTGAAATACGATGATGTTGCGTGCGGAATGCAGGACGGGGATCAAGGTAGATGTCGATACGGATAGGGGCTGGCTCGGCACGGAGGAGCGTGGGGCATGATCACCAGGCATCTAGGTATCCCGGATTCAGGCGGTATACCGGGCGACGATGGAGCGCATGTGATACCACGACCAAGGCACACCAGATGGATAATGCATATTGATGTGTGCATAAGCACACGTGTGGATTGTCTTGGACGCATCCGTACGACGTACGATCTTCTCTCAGTGCCAAGTCTACACGTCAATGCCAGCGTGCATCTCAATGGCAGGGTGCATCTCACTGCCAGCGTATACATCTCATGCCAGCGTGTACATCTCATGCAAACGTATACGTCTCAATGCCAGCGTGTACATCTCATGCCAGCGTGTACGATGCCAGCATAGACATCTCATGACAGCGTATACGCCGACATCTACATCTCATGCCAACACCACGCCTGCGCCTACGTCCCACCGTTGCTCAACCTCTTCTCTTCCCGCTTCAAAGCCCGTTCGACAGCCAACATGGTCGGCGCCAGTGCCTCCTGAGATCAGCTACACGCTACACCGGACCCTCTCTCTCCTCTCCACTCCTCTCCACGCCTCTCCTCTCCCTTCCACTCCACTCCTCTCCACGCCTCTCCTCTCCCTTCCACTCCACTCCTCTCCAATCCATCCTCAGACTGCTGGACTGATTTTGAAACATATAGACGAAGCAACAGAGACATATAGAAACGAAGAACGAAGAACGCAGATACAAAAGCAAAGCCGAAGCATCGAAGAGAGAACACAAGACGTACAGCTCTGACTCTGGCTGGATCCACCTGCGCCACTTGGGCTACATGGACCAGAGCATTCACTTTCGCCCCCGTCAGTCGAAGATACTGCACCATCTTATCCCGTTTCGCAGCTTTGGCCGGTGCTGCCGCGGCCGAGGTGCCAGAACCGAGGCCGAGGGCGCCAGAGGGAGAGGGCAGGACCGCAGAGTAGTACTGCCGCAGGAACTCTGTGGCTGCGTTGTGGCATGATTTCATCTGCTCCAGAATTGATTCGGGTAGCGGGGCTATATGTGATCGAGTCAGTTGCTGCTCACGACTTGCACTCGGACGTTCCGGCAAAGGGAGAAGGCCGTTCCAGCCGAGAAAGAAGGACATTCCGGCAAAGGGAGAAGGACGAGAGAGAGGGGAAGAGAGAGGGATACAGAGACAGCGCCGAACGCGGCCGGAGGGATATCATAAATCAACACGACACTCACGCAGCGGCTTGCGCTCATTATTCGCATCCGTATACAGGTGGCTGACGATACTAGTCGCCGCCACCGCCGCTTCCTTCTGCGCCGCATACGCATGGTACCGCGCCGACTGCTCCGACGACTGGCCGGAAGACGCCATGTCCTCCTTCCATCCGCCCGGTGGCGTCGGGATCGAAACTTCCCGCAAATCGGGATGCCAGCTCCGCAGTTTGGCCTGCTCTGCCGCCGCCAGGGCCAGAAGTTCCTTGCTGGTCAGCTACCAACGCATAATGTCCACTCCCGACTCCAACGTCCCACTCCGACTCCGACTCCTACTGCAAGTCCAAATCCAACGTCCGCCTCGACATTGGACTCCAGCATCCCACTCCAACTCCAACGCCGAGCGTGCTCATGTAGACTCCGTATTCCGGCAGGTCATTGGTGACGACGAGCGGAAGACGTGGCAGACAACATGGCAGACTCACCTCATCCGACCGACCAGGCAGAATCCCCTTTGCTGCACCCCCATCGTCCTCTTCCAACACCTTGTCCGCGTCCTGCACCTCGAGCGAGATGGTGCTTGGCTCGGCGGGACCGCGCAGATCTTCCAACTCAATCTCGTTGTATATGTCCATATCCTTCAGGCGATCAGCGAGTTTTCATGCCCCAAGGACGTTTCGCTTACAGAGGGTATGACCGTGTTTGTTAGAGTCGTACCCTGTCGATCGCCGCCACGTAGAAGTTTGCCAGAATGGTCGTTGAACCGCCGTATAAGTGGCAGAGAGGACCGTTCACGGCCTGCCTGCATTGTGATGTCCCGCACAGTGATCGACTGAGAGTACATCAGCATGGCGGTGACAGGTTGCTCGCAGCTGTATGGCCGTGACACAGGCAGCGTACCTCTCCATGGTCCTCTTCCGTCGCTGCCAAGTCGAGAAACCGCTCCACATCATCAGGAAGCTGTTTACGTGGCTGTATATCTGTACCCATCAGCTCCCATATACTTTCATGGCGATTGGCGGACTCACTCCAGTCAGGGTCCTCCAGGTACTGATCGAAGATATCGTCCTTCTTCCGCTGCACCTCGTCGACCGCAGACTGCCGTACACTGGCGCGATGGCGCTCCCACAGCTGAGACGTGAAATACCTCGACCAGAATTCTGCCTCGCTGACCTGTACTTGGTAAGCGGGCGCTCCTCTCTTCGCCTTCCTGAGACAATAACAAGACCCTACTTACGCCTGGGACATATTTCGCATACGCATCCTGTACGACTGGAAACTCTTCAAAGATCTCCCGCGTAAGCTCTTTGGATAGGTTGAGAACGATTGGACCCGAGTCTTCCTTGGCCTTGAGGCCTACACCCGTACCGCCTCGTGCAGTGGTGGTCTTCTTGCCTGAATCGAGGTCGAAACGATCATCCAACAGCCGTGAGGCTCGCCCAGGTTTTTGAGAATACGCCATCTCCTCAGTCTGTAGCAGCGCCTGGGACGATCAGTACAAAGCCCCAGCTCCTTTTTATTTCAGAGATCAAAAGGGGCACATACCTCACGCCCATCCCAAAACTCCTCTTCGGTAATTTGCTTGCCAAGCACCAGCTCGCGATGCAGCATCTTGAGCGTGGGGTTCTTGTTGAGTACGCGCATTTTCAGCCTCGATGCGACCCCCCGCACAGCTTTACCCGCGCGCTCTGGGGTATCCTCTCCAGCTTTCCGCTTGCCAGCACTACCACCAGGAGAAGCCACGACCGCTGGACTACCAGCCGCCGATGTTGATGTTCCGCCGTTGGCGGGGGCTGGGTGGGGCACAGATGGGCCAGCGCGGTTCGCCGAGACAAAGGGGATAAGCGTGTCTTGTACTGCCTTGCGGTGATCTTCGCGTGCGGTCGTGTCGGTAAAGGTGAACAAGAGTCCCCCAGCGGGCAGGTCGTCTTTAAACAGGATCTTGAGGCTGACTTTGTCCGACGTCGCCTTGCTCGCCAGCATGTCTGTTCACGCGCCAGTCAGCTACCAAACATACAGTGCCAACCACCTGATCAGCCAAGCGGCAATCTGGAGATCTACGAAGATGGTCTGGGAAGTAGGCGAAAACAAACGCACTAATCGCCCGGGGTAGAGCTTGCTGTTGCCGATCCATCTGGTCCTTGACTTGCGGCACCCAGGCAATGTGCGTGCTCGTCAACGTGAGCGTCCCCGGCACTTTCTTGAAGTCTGCCGGGTACTGCTGCAAGTTGGACGGGCCAGCCATGCTGCCCTACGCCAGACCTCGGCTTGTGCGGTCCAAGAGCGACGACGAGAACTCATCGCGATGGTTGACTGGAGTTATCTGCAGATCGGCAATTACGTAATGAAGTTGATGACAAGACCTGTAGCATTACTCTTCTCTGCACATGTACAGTACGTTTGGCACGAACCATATCCGCACCATGATTGCTTTAGTCGAGACCAATCTCCCTACAGAACCTTCCAGGCTGGTCGTAAGAGCTGGCAAGGCTGCTGCAACCTCTCCGCACGCGGTGGTCAACCTCACGCGGCTGGTTAAAGCGCTTGGGGAGGAGGCGGATGGTCCATCGGAAGATCCAATAGCCTTGCGGAAGGAATGGGAAGTGAGTCGCAGCCACATCACTCTGCAGTACCTGGCAACGCTGGAACCTTGGAGGAGTACAACGCTTAACCTGGAGTAGACTGTACAATATGCCCGCGTGCTGCTGGGATCTCTGCGGACGACCAACGAGCAATCTTCCTCTGATGCTCGTACTCTCGACGCCCTGGAAACGACACTGTCTAGGATACAGCAGGCCTTTCCTACCGCCATGGTATGCCTATGTGCCTGACCTACATCTTTGAAACTTGGGTTGAGACAGGCCGCAGACTAGCCCTGGAGCACATGCGCACAGCGAGCCATTCTCCTACTCTCCCTCCCTCCAGGCGACCACTCGAGCGACCACAGCAGCCAGTCGAGCTATTCCGTCCCAGTCGGCAGAGATGATCCCCCTGCCCAGCTCGCCAGCGCCACCTCCGATCGCGACGGACAAGCAGAGTGCACCGGCATCATTCTCTTCGTCATCGGCACTTCGGCAACGCCGTGCCCCGGACAGCACGATCACGGATTACCTCCGCAAGCGACAAGCGGAGGATGCAGCAGGTGATGAGGCTGGACTGCTCCCTCTCAAAGTACAGGACCCGGCACGAAAGAGCACTGGCCAGGGCGCTCGTGATGCGCTTCTCGATGGTGCAAGAGCTACGATGGGCAGCAAGGCGCTGCACGAGGAGCTCGGGGGACAGCTCGCCGACGTACGTGGTGTCCGTGCCCGTTTCTGACTCTTTTTTGACCTTTCTGCTGTCTGTCCTGTTGCGCGCTAATGATGCTAAACAGATGTCCCATCGCTTGAAGCTCAATGCAATGCACTTTGCTTCGTCGCTCGAAGAGGAAAAGGCGCTCCTCGAGACTTCCCAAGACGTGCTGGAGAGTACGTCCGGGATGGGCTGATAGTTACTTCGCCATTGCTGATATCTGCAGAGAACTTGGAATCCACACGGTCTTCCAAGAAGAATCTCTCAGCAGTCTCGAAGCGTGGAAGAGGCACGACATGTATGACTCTTGGCGTGGTGCTCCTAGTTATCGTGCTGTTTGTCTGGACGTACATGCTCATACGGTTTACATGAGATGCATACGGGTCTTGCACTCTTCGCAATACACAATAGCATGAGCAAGCTTTGCCACTGGACGGAAGCAAATTCGTTTGCTAGAAATCTCGCTGTCCATTACTCAAATCCTGTTCCAAGTCTTTGCTCGCATCTCGCATCTCACATCCCACATCTCGCGCCTCGCATCTCAGAAGAACGGCCAAGGTGTAGACTGAATAGCGTGTGAACTTGCAAGTCCCGAATTCATCATGCAAAATAAGCCAGAGCAGGACAGAAACCAGGAGGCGACGGTGTACTTGGTGAGTACCGTAATATCTTCTATCAGCCTCTCCTGTGGCCCGACTTTGCTGATGGTATGCAAGGGGAATCTGGACGAGAGATGTAGCGACGCATTAATATGGGAGCTCATGCTGTGAGTTCATCAATCCTGGAGACGTATTGTCACCTCAGCTGACCAAGTGCAGCCAAGCTGGCCCAGTCTGTAAGTCGTTGTCCTACCCGGCCCTTTCTTCTCAACCCCATTCTCTCCGCTCCTAGCATTTCTGCGCCGGTCAACACAGTTTTAAACACCGTACATGAGGTGTGGGAATGGACTTGTGGGCTAAGACTAGCATAGCAAACGTATTCCTCCCTAAAGACCGCATATCGATGTCACATCAAGGCTTTGGGTTCTGCGAGTTTCTCTCGGAGGATGACGCTGACTATGCCGTCAAGATCATGAACCAGATCAAGTTGTACGGGAAGCCGATCCGCGTCAACAAGGCAAGCTACGATAAGAAGCAGGTGGACGTCGGCGCGAATCTGTTTATTGGCAATCTGGAGGAAGGAGTCGACGAGAATGCGCTGTTTGATACCTTTTCGACGTTTGGATCTATTGCCGAGCACCCGAAGGTGAGTCACTAGCCTTGACACCGATCTCCATCTCTACAATACAAGCAACTTGCTCCCTACCATGTCAATACTCAGCCCTGGCACTCTTCCGCTTCGGATGCCAGCCGTATGCGCTTGCAGGATACTAGATGATGCAAGGAGTATAGAGGGTCGGATGACGCCGGAGGATGGGAGGATACCTGCGGACTGTGATATATCAGGCGCTGACGACGTGCTAGATCTCGCGAGATCCTACCACTGGGACATCAAAAGGTTACGGATTCGTGTCATACCACGACTTTGACGCGGCGGACATGGCCATCGAGAACATGAACGGGCAGTTCTTTGGCGGCAAGCAGATTTCCGTGCAGTATGCATTCAAGAAGGATGGAAAGGGCGAGAGGCACGGTTCAGCGGCCGAAAGATTGCTTGCGAACCAGGCAAAGAAGCACGCCCTCGTGGCGGGCGGAGGATCAGGTGCGACCTACCAAGGTAAGTGTTTGGGCATTTTCTGCCTTCTCTTTCCCCTGAGCGTCATCGTCTTTTCCCCCCTCAAGTGCCATCCCCTTCCTCCTGCAGCGACTGTGATGAGTGACGCACTGGGACTGACGATGCGCAGGTCAATTCGCTGGCGTTCTTGCGGCACAAGCAGCAGCCCAGGCGCAACCTTCTTATGCACCTCAAGCTGCCATCCCACCACCACCACCAGGAGTGCCCGTCTACCAACCCCCCACAGGCGTCCCTGCGTACCAAGCTCCAACAGGCTATCCCGTCCCCGGTCCTCCCCAGGGGTACCCACAGGCAAATGGATATGCAGCGCCCGGGTATCCTGCTCCTCCAGCCGGATTCCCCGTCGCCAATGGGTACGCTGGGTATCAGGGACAGCCGGCGCAAACTGGTGCTCCTCCTCCGCCACCACCGCCGATTCGAATGGGCTTTGATGGACCGCCTCGGCCTGCATGAGTGGGTGGGGTCGGTCTGCGCGCGGACTTTCAGTCCCAGGCGGGTAGGCGTCAAGGCAAGTTCAAGCAGGATGGTGTGGCTGAGCCCCGTTTCACCACCTGGTCGGTCAGTCGGTATTGGATGGTGGATGTGGATGGTGGATGGTGGATGGTGGATGGAAGGTGGGCATTTGATATGCATAATGCTTTGCAGTATTATGAGATATTGTGTCCGAGTGGTACGGAAGCCATGTCGAGACGATCAAAGCAGAGTAGTGGGGAGTGCAGATCGACGTCACTATGTAACAAGTATACAAGAGAGGACAGGGTTCGGGTGCACCGAACCTTCGGAAACAATGACGCTGACGACGTCTCCGATATTCCAGCCCTGGTACTCTCCGGCAAGATCGACTGCGAACCCGAGACTCGGGACCCAGAGAGTCGTCTTGGCGTGTTGCCCACTAGTGTGGAACGATGGGTGAGCGGCGACGTGTGCGGTCAGGGGCAGTCTGAGGTCGACGGTCTCGCCCTGGATCGCTTGGTAGCCCGGGACGTCGGGCCCATTCAGGCGCGACAGCGCGAGTTTGGCCCTCCACATTGCGGCGGCCGTGCGGCTGAGGTTTCCTACCCGCCTCTCGGCGGCTGCCGACCGCTTGGAGAGCGTCTCGACCTCGCTCGCCGACAACTGCGGCGCGAGCGACGACGCCGACGGCAAGCCCTTTGCGCGAGCGAGGAACGACTTGATCTGCCAGTGGACGAGCATGTCCTCGAATCGGCGCAGAGGCGACGTCGCGCGCAGGTAGCCCGGGCCGGATGCTTCGAACCCCAGCGCCCAGTGCTCGATGGGCGTAGGCGACAGCTGCACGGGGCCCCACCCAAACGGGTGGCGTGCGAGCTCGAGCGGGTCAATCTGCCCAAACGCATTCCGCTTGGCCAGGACGCTCTCGAGCGAACTGGACGCTGAACCGGCCATTCGGACCTCTTTCGGCGCCGCCTGGCCACGGTACATGACGGGGATATCGTTGGTATGGCAGAACTGCGCCGCCACGCGATTGGCGACCACAGCGCACTCGGAAATGACAGCGCGGGAATCGAGGGCAGCCACGCTGGTGCCTGGAACGTAGACGCTCGACGTAAAGTCCACCAGAGGGAAGCCGTTGAAGAGTTGGGGCGAGGAAGGGATGTTTTTCGAGTCGTATAGGTTCTTCCCGGTCTCTGGCAGCTGGGAGACGATCCTGATAGACGGCTCATGGATACACCAGTCGAGCCCTGCCGTCTTCATTCGATTCAGACGGAACCGCATTGCAACTTGCTGAAGGAGTTGTAAATCCTTTTCGTCCTCGGGAGACACCGCACTCGACTTTTGTCCGTCGTGTTCGACTTCGACAGGCTTGCCGAATGGGCGTAATCGCTCGACTTTGGCACCAAGAACACCGTCCACTATATCGTACGTGATGACCCTAGGCTGGGTAGCCCATCCCAACCTTACGTCCGAGTCCTTTATCTCTCCGTTCTCGCCGATCCGCGCTGAAAATACCACGGTCGAGTGTTTCTCACGTTTCGCGCCGAGACTCATCTCGCTCATGATCATGTCCAGAGGTAGGAGCGGTAAGCGGCCTTCGGGGAGATAGACTGTACTCCCTTGGAACGAGGCTCGGAATGCCAGCGGGTGATCACGCGGGATTAAGCGAGTCGGATCGGCAATGTGCACGTGTATCCAGCAGTCGGTCGAGTTTGCGACGCGCTCGACTGCCAAACCGTCGTCGAGTTCCCCTGCGCTTCCCTCATCGATCACGTAGACTCTGTGACTCGAAAAGTCGTGTCGCAGATCGTCGAGCTCGTTGCCCTTGAACAGCTCGCCTTGCGCTGGCGGAGTCTGCCCCGACAAGGCCAACGATCGAATAACGTCCTCCTGGGCTTCAGAGCCCTTCAAGGTATCCCAAGGTGCCCGTACGCCAATCTCCTCCAGGACCTTGGCGAACGTACCTCGTTCGATATCTTCCTCTGGATACGCCTCGAGTGCCTTGACGATGTTCGTGGCCAGAGGCATCCATACGGACGGCTGTGTCGATCGAGTCTCGTACAATGACAAGAGGAGGACCGAAATGATGTTGCGATCCGTCTCTGTCCATGCGGGAAGGTCCTGTTTGACCTCTTCCAATTTGCCACTCGGAGAAGCCTTGATATTTCGAGAGAATTGGATAGCTTTGCGAGCCCTGTCGACAAACTCGGCCACTTCCGGCGCAAACTGGCCGACCAGCTTGGTCATATCTGCGACACATTGGCGCTCCGCTCTACTTCGCACCATAAAGGCTCCTGTGTTCCACATATCTGCCTCGTCTGCCAAAAACAAGTCGGGCCGTCTCATCATCAACTGATGGGCGGCGAACGCAGGCAATGTACTGGGCTGGACCTCGACTGGCGTCTCGGGTTTGTCGACATTCAGCATGTACTCTGCGACTTGCAGCGCAGTGGTGACGCCCCGAGTCTCCTCGTCGGCGGGCGCGAACTGTTCCCAAGCCGCCTCCATGCCCGCGCGCTGTCCCTTACCAGGCGTAGCAGCAAGCATCCGCTGGTGCATCTTCTCAGTCTCCCGCACGACTTTCCTCAGCATGGCCACCGCCTTTCTCCGCGCAGCCAGCATGCCTGCAAACTCGCCCGCGGATTCTTCGTTTCCTGATGGTATCTCTATCCCGTTCGCCCAGTATTCCAAGAGCGAGGGTGACCAGCATTGTTCGGCGAGTTCTGCGGGGACAAGGGATTTGGGCATGACGAATTGGACGTCGTGGGTTGATATTGGCCATATTTCACCGCTTGTTTGAAGGA
Source organism: Naematelia aurantialba (assembly GCA_021527695.1). Lineage (NCBI taxonomy): Eukaryota > Fungi > Basidiomycota > Tremellomycetes > Tremellales > Naemateliaceae > Naematelia > Naematelia aurantialba. The sequence continues at coordinate 1,411,565 of JAKFAO010000007.1, forward strand.
GAAGCATACGGTTCCTCCCGCCAACAACGACGTGTGCGAGGATCATCCCCAGGGACAGCGAATTGGAACTTGTGGTGGGTCAGCACATTCACATGTGCTCGCGAAGCGTGGAATGGGAAAAAGTGGGGGGGGACGATGGGCTTACCGTCTTGTCTCTACGATCCTTCCAATCTCGAGATCAGGGATCGGTTCGCCCAACTGAGTCTCCCGCCAATCCAGCATCATACCCGTATTGAGACTGCCTCTCTCTGCCTCGGGGTCTCTATCCAAAAATTCCATGCCTTCATTCGAAAGGGCTCCTGAGCCAGATTCGAACGGGATCTTGACTCGCTCTCTGTCCTTGATCTCGATGCTGACGGGCACCATTTCATCTGGGATCCATTTTTTTTCGCGAGGCCTCGTAACGAGCAGACCCGCCTTGCGGAGCTTCGAAAGTTCCTTGAGCTTCTGCTTCTCTGCAGGCGGAAAACGCCAGTCTTTCCGCTCCGACCACCCTGGTGTCTGAATACGCTCGCCATGGCTCAGCTGCCCAAACACCTCGGAAGTCCGAAGTGGCCGCTCGAGACCAAATGCGAGGTCGCCGGCGCCGACTTGCGAGCTACGCTCGGGAGCTCTCCTGCGGAATTCGGAGGAGGACGAGTTCCGGCCGTTGAAGCTGCGTCCTCCGGAGCCCTGTCTTGGTTCATCCCGATCAGGGAGACCAACATGAGGTGGGCGCTCGCGATCACCGGAGGGAAGCCTCTCCTGTCTCGGCTGAGGCTTGGGAGGCTCATTTCGCAGCTGAGGCTTGGGAGGCTCATTTCGCAGCTGAGGATTGGGAGGCTCATTTCGCAGCTGAGGCTTGGGAGTTTCCTTCTGCGGCTGAGGCTTGGAAGGTTCACTCCGCAGCCCGAACCCGATAGGGCACCTCGATGTCGTTGCAAAGGCTCTCGAAGCTACTCGAGCAGTATGCGAAGAGGTGGACATGGCGCAGAGTCGAGTACAAGTACAGCACCGAAAAAAGTTCCAACAGGCTCGATGCACTGAAATCTTCTTCCGTTCAATCATTACGTAAACTTAAGAGGGGCGGCCTTTGATTCCCCCGCCTACAACGATTCCAAGTTGTTACTACAAAGCAACACCGCCGCCATGGGTTTCTCACATGTCGTCTGGGTCGCAATCGTCATCATAGCGCTCGCGACTGCTGGATGGTACCTTACTCCGCGCGGAAAAAACCAGACGTGCGCCATCAATCCACACCTATCGCTACCCAAGGTGGATTTGTGAGCTGACATCTTCGCAGCCTCATCCGCACTAGCATTGCGCTGGCATTGACATGCTGCTACCTCATGTGGGCGATCACGTACCTCGCGCAGCTTCATCCTCTTGTCCGTGCGTTGCCTGCGCTGCTACTTTCAGGAAAACCGCTGACGGCGACAGGACCACGGCGCAGTAATTTCAGAGTCGAGGCTGACTAGGTTTGACGCTGGACAGACTCGAGGAGATCCGAGAGGAAGACATATGTATCATTCGTTGCTGCTTCCAGCACTTGCGTCACTTTACTGTGATGCGGGACTAGCAGCCCTCCATATTAACCATCAAAACACCTGCAGGTCAAGGCATGTTGGACATTTTCCCGTTCCGAGACTCTCCTCCACAGGCAGCAATCGCACGACCAGAAACGAGACAAGAGCGCTTGGCGTCCAACAGCGAACCCTGTAGTTGCAATTGCCCTCATCATGATGTGCAGTTCGGCCGGGACAAGCAGGCGATCTCTGCTCTTGACGACAGCTTGCAAGGCAATCTCCTCTTCTGAGTTCGCTCACTACTGTGCACACAGTCATGTCTTGCGCAATATACGCCAGCAGTCCTTGCATATCATCATACTCTATCCAGCGCAATTAAAGGTTCATCCGGCGCCCAATCTGACCTTGCTCCAAAATGACGGATACCGGCACAGCACAACCACCTTTATATCACAGCTTCGCCTTGACCCCGACCGGCAACATCCGCTCATCTGCCTTTGTCAGCCACCGCCCCTGTCGCCTAATGCTGCCGCAGATTAGACTCACAGTTCTCGTCATACATGGTCAGATCACCGGAAGGTGCATGGAGAGCAGAAACATCCACCATACTGGGCACCACGTCCGTCATGGTCGGCGCCCCCAAGAGGCGCATGTTCATCTCAAACTCGTCTTTCAGTATTTGCAGGGCCTTGGAGACTCCTTCCTGTCCATATGTCGACATGGCGTATATCATAGGCCGCCCGATCCCGACTGCGGTAGCACCCAGAGCGACCGCCTTGAGAACGTCCGTCGCTCGTCGCACACCGCCGTCGACAAAGATTTCAAACTTGGGCCGGGAAGGATGTGGAGCCATAAAGCCGCGAGACTGGAGAGCTGACACGACAGATGGGAGGATCGCGAGTGGAGAAGGAGCAAAGTCGAGCTGACGTCCGCCGTGATTACTGTCATTAGCTTACTTCGTCACCTGGCATCGTACCTCAGGACGACACCATCGCAGCCCGCCTCAGCAGCCTTCACGGCATCCTAAGACCTTTCAGCCAGAGCTCGTCGGCAGCTGAGTCGTCTCACCTCCCAGCATTGAACGCCTTTCAAGATGATCTTCATGCCCTTGCCCGCTTCCTTCAACTCATCGAGATCCGCCCAATTCAAGCTCGGGTCAATGAAGGACGAAATTGCACGTGCAGCACCCTGATCACGTCGGAAGTTGTCCTTGCCGGCTGCCTGCTGTGCGGACGCAGTGCCCTCAAATTTGGTTCGCATATCCTGTGGTGAATTAGCAGGCCAAAAGGGTAAGGGTCTTTGGTGTCTCACCTTTTCGCGACGACCAAGTTGAGGTGCATCGACCGTGATGAACAGAGCTTTTACTCCACGTTCCTTGGCATGTAGAATGATCTTCTTCGTCCGTGAGCGGTCCGAGTTCACGTATCTATCCGTGTGCATCAGCTCATTCGTCAATTGTAGGGAGATAGACTACGTACAGCTGCATGAACTGGATTTGGCCCGGTGCGGCTGCATCCACCATCTCGTCGAATGAGCAGGAAGCGAGAGTGGGGATCATCTGGATGATATTGTGCTCCGCCGCAGCGCGAGTGAGACACACCTCACCCTCGGGGTGGCCGAGCTTACCTAGAGGACATGAGCTATGCCCGTACCTAGACGGAAGCATCTTCACCCAGAGCTGTTGCGGTGATGTAAACCGGCATGGACGATTTATATCCCAGAATCTCGGTTGAAAAATCGACAGTGCCTACGTTGCGTAAAATCCGGGGGCGAAACCACAACCTGGTGGGTGAGCATGTTTCGAGATCAGTAAGAAACGATGTACCGATGGTAGGCGTTGTGATTCTCCCTCTACGGCAACTTCAGTATCAGAACCCATCTGGATAGGTAGCAGGCATTTAGACACACCAGAGTGATCTCATCATCGGCACCGGAGCTGTAGTAGTTCCACCCTCTCCTGTTCATAGTCCGCCGTGCCACAGCTTCAAAGTCATGCAAGCTGAGAATCTCTTCCAGAGGCGGTTTGACATACTCCTCAGCCGCGGCCTCGCCGGACGCTGACGCAGTCTTTTGAGGCACAGAGATGGCAGTCGGAGGTGGTGCGGGTGAGCTTGCTTGCGGTTTAGGGAGGGAATTAGGGACAAGTTGTCCGATATGTTTGGATGGATCTGCTCTCGGTCAGATACAAAGAGTTGGAGACTTGGTGTATGATCTCACCAAGGTTATCCTTGATGGCATCGGGAGGGTGGATCGGCTGGGGCAGTCAGCCTCGTACAGGGTCGCATGGTTATCCGCTCACCTCGTATTCTTCGGTGGCATCCTTTCCTGCATACCGACTGATACGAGTCAGCTCAGGATCCCCAAAAGCCTGTAAGCGTACAGGATGATCTCGGCGCCGCCTGTTTCCGTCAGCTTCCTACTTGCCCGCGGAGTGGTGTGGCTCACCTGGGTGCTCGTCCAGGAAATCAGTCACATCGTACACATGACCTGCATCTGTGTCAGCATCGCAACAAATGACCGGCGGACAATCGAGCTCACCATGGACAACGATCCATACTCCCTAAAACACCCTTCAGTCTCAGTCCCAAGCTTAGTGGTGTCTGGTACGTACCTTATCGCGGCTGTTGTGCTCGGCCACTTCCTTGCCATCGACCTGCTTCTGCTGCGTCATGCTGCTCGCTGCTCGTCGAGTATCGAATGGGCTGCTGCCGCTGTCCGAAGTGTAAATGACAGAAGTCTACTGGCTGAGCTGCCCGTTCGCCGGTTAAAAGCCGGGCCGAGCTTCGTTTTCAAAGTCTCCGGCAAAATGAACCGTCCGTTGAACGAGAGACCTCGTTTCTACAATCCTGATCACCACAAACTCGATAGAAGTCTCGACGGGAAGTCGGTACTGACAGAAGACCAGGCTTAGTCGATGCGCAGACTGTGGAAAGAACACAAAGGCCCGCGTGCGATAGGACGGCGGTTTATCTCAGCTGAGTCGCCTCGTATAAGGGCCATATGGGTTCCGGAGCTTTGCAGCTCGGACAGTCACGGAAGGCGTCGTGAGCACCGAGGACACAATCCTATAAGAGGAAGCTTCCTCAAACGTATATCTGTCAGACACTTTTTTTGGTTCCCTTCCTATCACTTAGCGGTCCTCACTGTCGGTGAAGCACCACAGACATGCTGAGTGAGATCCTTCGCGGACCTGGGGCATGCAGCCATGGGCAACATCTCAAAATTGTATGAGAGAAACGTATTCGCACATGTCCGCTGGTATGCTGCTTAACTCTACACAAGCAGACACGTCTTCCAACTCCCGTGATAGACCTGCATCGTGTGTTGTGCTTCCCCATGAGTGGCGAAAGGGTGCAATCTTTTTCCTCCTTATACAGTCCAAACTGCTTACGTGAAGGTTCCTCGACTGCTCGTCTGGCAAGTCAGCGATGGGGACCATGTAGTCCGTGGCTTCTTCAGACAGATGCGGCCTCATCAGACCCCTCACACCGCTGATAGCCCGCCGGGGGGCGGTGTGACCACCGCCACATTAAGCTTGCCCGCGGTATTATCGGCCCCTTCCGCGCGTGTTTGTCGCCAGCTCGCGATTTCCTTCAACTCCCTATGATGACTCGTCTGCTTTGTATTCCCACTTCTCGACAACCAGCGACTTCTTACCTCTGAGATCTAGCGAAGCTGGCTCAGCTATACACTTCCGACCTTCATCGCGGTAGCTGTCTTTCCTTTACTTCTCCTCGCTAAACTCATGAGACCGGCATAAAGTGGAGGTGGTCCACCATGGACCCCGAGCCCCTTGCATCGTCTTCGGCAGTCCCGGACTCTGCGAGACAAGCAGGAGTGGCCGTGCCCGGACATGCAGAAGTGTCAGGGAACAAGGGAATACCTAAAAAGCCTAGTCGGGTTTTGCGTGCACGTCCATCGGACCCTGCACCACCCAGTGTGACTGCCGCCAGCTCTGGGCACTCATCCACACCGATACGGCCTGCAACCCGGCATGAGCTCGACAATATCCGGCGTCGCTTGAATCAGGAAGCGGTGGAGCAGCGGCGTGAGGAGATACTCAAGGAGCGCGAGAGAGAACTCAGGAGAGTGTTGGATGAGCACGATACAGCCGTGCGAGAGAAGTTTCACCTCGAGCGGTTCGTGACCATGGTCACTGGATGGGATCCCCAGGTGCGTCTCAGTGACAAGGGCGCCATCAAGACGCATAGATGGTATAGCTGACAATCCTCTAGGCGGTCAAGCATGATAATTCACCCGTCTTTCTTGAGGTGTGTCTGGTTTCTCTTGTGCCCTCTGTTGGACTAACGCCCGCAGTACAAAAATGCAAACCACAACCTTCTCGCCCACGCTCCCGCAATCTCCACGCCGGCTGTCGCCGGTCCATCTAAACCTCGTACTTCCCTGCCATCTCGTACGACTCGGCGTCAAGCGAGTGAACGTACCGAGATCCTGTCGTTTGCTACGGAGTCTCCTCCGAAACCCCCTGTCGTAAATGGTCACAGTGCCAGCAATGGCCTGGAACAAGACGGTGGACACACCAAACAAAAGGGCAAGGAACATCGCACCGCAGGAGTTACTACGGAGACAGAGGCTAGCCCTGAGCCAGCGAGGAAGGGCAAGCGACCATCGGTTCCCAGTGAGATGGCGCCACCTCCGGTACCAAAGGGCCGACGGAAAACCCTCGGCGCCCCGTTACCAGAGCTGGAATCAGAAATCGACATGGTTGAAGCTGAATATGGTCCTGGTGGAAAAGGCAAGAAGCGAGCTCGTCTCTCCTTGCCGAACCTGCACGTTAAAAAGCTCAAAGAAGCTCAATCCGAAAATGCAACTTCCAGTCCGTCTCCCACCGTCGATACGCCTCTAGAACCCGTTGTCGAGCCTCCCGAGCCTTCACCTGCACCTGTGCTCCCCTCACTAGCCCACCTTCCTTTCCCACCGCCCCCAGCACGTCCGCGAGAGCGATCGAGGGGGACGAGGCGCATATGGTATACGGAACCGAGCCAACTCCCTTCCGCAAACGTCAAATTCGATGGCGACATCTCCTCCATGCTGTCCTCCTACATTCACATCGAAGACGCAGGTCCGCCCGCCGAGTTGAAGTCTCTCGAGGTTCGCGCACGGAACGAAGCCTATTACCGAAACAGGGTGAATTACCTTCGAAATCAAGGGCGTCTCACTCGGCTGCTGGATGACGAGGACGAGGTGACTCAGAAATCAAGATCACATCAAAAGCAAGCTGCACCGCCGCAGCGAACAGCGGACCATCATGATCACCTGTTGTCCCACATGGTCCAAGTCCGTGCAGCGATGTTGAATGTCGCGAAATCCAAGCCGATCGTGTGCAAAAGAATAGCAAGAATGATCATGGCATATTGGGAACACGAACAGGGCAAGGAAGAGCGAGAGCGACAGGCCGAGGAGCGGGAACGTAAACGAAAGGCTCGCGATCTAGTACGCGCAGTGAAGAAGCGGTGGAGCCTTGCTGTGAAAGTACGTCCGGTTCTTCTCATGTCGCATTCAGCTAATTCGAGCAGATTGTACGAGCGAGGATGCTGGAGGCACAGAAGCTTGAGCAAGACAGATTAGGCAAGGAACATCTACAGAATATGCTGCAGCGCAGCACTGGACTCCTTGATGCTCAACGAGAGGAGATAGTGGGGTCTGAAGACGTCGCTTCTGCTTCTGAATCCGATAGGACGGAAGTCGTTTCCGCTGCGGGAGACAGTGAGGATGCTGGCGACGACAGCGACGAGGATAGTGTAGAGGACGAGCAAGAGGAGCAGAATCAGCGAGCGGAGTCCAAAGGCGTCGATGGATCCAGTAAGAACCACGAGACGGAGATTCACGAGGATGATGGTGGCGAAGAGACAGATGATGAGTCCCAAGCTACTTCTGATAGCCAGAGCGGTATAGAAGCCGTCGACCTGCGCGCGCTACTGGTGGACGAACCAGAAATGTTTGTTGTGCAATCTGCGCCGAAGTCAACAATGGAAGCAATCACGGAAACCGTCGATGAGAAGCTAGAAAGCTTAGCCACCTCGGGCATCGTTGTCACAAATGGACCAGAAGACATCACGCAGACTCCCAACGGCGTTCACGCGCCATCTGTTACTCCCAGTGGGAGCTCGATGTCCTCGCCCGACCCGCTCGCATTACGACCAGACTCGCCCGATCCCATAGGCATCTCAACTGCGTATGGTGAGCTGTCCTCGCGCCCAATATCCTCAGCGTCAATGTACTCGCCAAGGCCGGTACGAAGTCGACCAGCTCGCAAATCGCGTTCGATTACCATCCTGACACAGGGCGAGGATCCCGACGCGAACGATACCGATTTTGACGAAGTTGCCACGAGTGAAGTAGACATCCATGATCAAGAGCTCGATGTTGAAATGGAAGAGGCCGACGAAGAGAGCGCGTCAGATAGCGAGGACGCCGGTCTTCTGGCCGATGCCGATGTCCCAATCGAGGAACTATTGAAGCGGTACGGTTATTCTTCTCCTGGCGAGCCGAATGGGCTCGGGGATGGGGAGGAGGGTCAGGATCACGCACTTAAAGGCAACCCCGATGTCGAAACGAGCGATACCAAGCCAGATGGACCGATCGATGTATCGCTCAAGGATGAGAATCTGCAAGGTCGTTCGGTATCGCCAATGCTCATTGTGGAAGGTAAACGACATCGTCGAGTTCGCTCAGTTTGGACTCCGGAAGATAATCCGCCAGCGAAGAAGCCAAAGGTTGAGGAGTTGGAATCGGAGCTAGAGACAACGCCGGAATTATCTGACGAGGTTGAAGATGACAGCGAGGGTGACGAGGACACTGAACCTGAATCGGACAACGGAGAAGGCCGTCCCAAGATTCGACCGCCTTTCCTGCTTCGGGGAACTCTGCGGCCGTACCAGCAGGCTGGGCTCGAATGGCTTGCCAGTCTCTACGCCAACAACATGAATGGTATTTTGGCGGATGAGATGGGGCTTGGGTGAGCTTTCGAATCCTCTGATCTCCGGCAACCTCCGGAGTGCGTTTCACTGATCATCACGTAGCAAGACTATCCAAACCATCGCTCTGCTGGGTCATCTGGCGTGTGACAAGGGGGTTTGGGGTCAACATCTGATTATCGTCCCCACATCAGTCATCCTCAACTGGGAAATGGAGTTCAAAAAGTTCCTTCCCGGCCTCAAGATCCTCACCTACTATGGCAATCAGAAAGAACGCAAGGAGAAGCGGATTGGCTGGCATACAGATCACGCATGGCAAGTGTGCATTACGTCTTATCAGATCGTCTTGGCGGATCAACATATCTTCCGACGCAAGAGTTGGGTTTACATGATTCTTGATGAGGCGCACAATATCAAAAACTTCAGATCGCAGCGTTGGCAGACCCTTCTTGGATTCAAGGCGCAAAGGCGGCTCTTACTTACCGGGACACCGCTACAAAACAACTTGATGGAGTTATGGAGTCTGCTGTACTTTCTCATGCCAGGAGGTGTGGCAGAGAGTGCGACTGCTGTTGTCGGCTTTGCGAATCACAAAGAGTTCACCGAGTGGTTCTCAAGTAAGTCGACCATTGGGAAACTCGAAGTCTGCTGATTGACTTTAGATCCGATGGACAAGGCTATCGAACATGGCGATGTTCTTGACGAGGAGACGCTGGCTACCGTCGCAAAACTTCACACCCTCTTACGTCCGTTCATCTTGCGTCGGCTGAAGAGCGAAGTCGAGACGCAGCTGCCCGGCAAGTTTGAGCATGTCGTCTACTGTCGATTATCCAAGCGACAACGATTCTTATACGACGAGTTCATGTCCCGATCATCAACTCACGACGCCTTGACCACTGGCGGATACCTCGGCGTAATGAATACTTTGATGCAGCTGCGCAAAGTCTGCAACCACCCGGATCTCTTCGAGGTCCGCCCGGTCAGGACGAGTTTTGCAATGGACCGGGGAGTGGCTGCGGACTTTTCTCCAACAGAGCTTCTCGTTCGACGTCGCTTGCTGGGTGAGCATGACGCGCTGGAACTGGAAGCACTGAACCTCAACGTGACGGCGAACGAAGCAGTTTCCGGGTGGGCTGCGCGATCAATTGCGAATCTCGACGCCAGTGATCTTCTCCCTCATGCTGTTGAACCTATAAAGAAAGGCAAGCAGCCTCCCCCGCCTGCCGTCGATACGCGTACCGTCGAGGGATGGCTTCGGCACCGCGCGTATGTCGAGGAACAAACCAAGATGGCCAAATGGAGGACACTGCGAGACGTCAATCGACTTCGTTGTGCCGCGAAGCCCATTTGGGGCTCTACCTTTCTCGACATGCTCACAGATCTGCCGAACCGGCTCCTCCCTGCCTCCGTCAGAATGGCGAAACGCGACCTATTCGGCGACTTTACCCCTCCCGCCTCGGACCTCGTGCTCTCACTTTCACAACGTGCGCAACTTGTGGCACCAATCATCGAGAAGTTTGCAGTGATCCCTCCAAACTCCGTCGCAAGAGACCTATCAACATATGCTCTTCCCGGCCTGTCGCCAGAATCGCACGAGTCGCTCCTGGACCCAGACTTTGACACTCTTCATCATCCTACGGTCAAACTTCAGATCGCGTTCCCGGACGCCAGTCTTCTGCAATATGACTGCGGCAAGCTCCAAAAGCTGTACGAGATGCTGCGGGATCTCAAGAGCAACGGCCACCGTGTGCTCATTTTCACGCAAATGACGCGTGTGCTTGATATTCTCGAGATGTTCCTCAGCTACAACGGACATCGATATCTGCGCCTTGACGGATCAACCAAGATTGAAGACCGACAGATCATCACCGAGCGCTTCAACTCGGATCCCCGTATATTCTGCTTCATCGCCTCGTCCCGCTCCGGTGGTGTGGGCATCAACCTTACCGGTGCTGATACGGTATTCTTCTACGATTCCGACTGGAATCCGTCCATGGACCGACAGTGTATGGACCGAGCACATCGTATTGGTCAGACGCGTGAAGTGCACATTTATCGCTTTGTCTCCAGCCACACGGTAGAGGAAAACATGTTGAAGAAGGCGAATCAGAAACGGCTGCTTGATCGGGTCGTGATTCAAGAAGGCGAGTTCACGACGGACTTTTTCGGCAAGATGGATTGGAGGGATCTCATCGATGCTCCTCCTCCTGATCCCGCCTCTAAGGGACAGGGACAGGAAGACGAGGATGATCGGGTCGAGGATGTTCCAGTGGAAGGGACGCCTGAAGCTGGGGATATAGACGTACAGAAGCCACGTACGGGCGAGGAGAGGGAACTGGCCCGGGCGTTGGCGGAAGTTGAAGACGAAGAGGATGCTGCCGCCGCGCGTGTCGCGCAGGGCGAGAACGAGCTTGACGTCATTGAGTTTGACGAGCACCGTGCCTCCAAAGCCGAAAAGCGAGTCCGAGTCATCGAAAGCGGAACACCCATGGACGTGGACGGCGAGCGACAGAGGCCTCGAGACGCTCAGGGACAGATGCCAGCGACGGCGATCAATGGCGCGCTGGCCGGTGGGACCGTGGAGGCGGAAGGCGAGGACGAGGGAGAGGGTGAAGGGGAGGAGGAGGACGATGTGGGAGCCGTGGATGAGTACATGCTCAGATGGGTCGAGGCGGACTGGGCATGGTTCGTGTCGTATCAGAAGTAGCACCTCATGCACCATCCACTGTGCTTTTGGTTGCTGCCCTTCGGGAGGATTTTAGCCACACGCAGGCGAATGGGGTGATTCTGACGTCATCGACATTTCGGACGGTTGGTTGCTACAAAGTGTTATCCTATTCTGCTTTCTACTCTCAACATCTATCTATCGGCAGACCACTTCACAAGATCCAAACGCACAGACAACATGGCCAACTCACCTTCAGGCGGAGAGAAGAACAAGATGTTACCGGACGAGCAGAAACAACTCAGCGACGCAGAGCAGCGGCCTGGTAAGTCTGTTTTCCTTCTCCATCATCCTTGGGATTGGGTGTCACTCCCTCGCCTTCTCACGCCGCTCTCGAGCCCCTACCATGCATGGGAGCGATGTCATGAGGTGTAGTCACCTAGAGACCTGCCTCCCTTCTAGGCCGATAGATGCGTGGCACTTGACGCTGGGCCGTGGAATGGTATACGGCAGGCTGACGAGCACGTAGGCGTTTCCGGCGTCTCAGCTCCAGAGGCACCAGGGGAGAATTCGAGCGGTGTCTCGGCCGAAGCCTTGAAGGTCAGTCCACAGCTCGTCTCTTAACAAGCACAAGACCAACCAGCCGCTGACGACCTTTAGAGTGCTCAGGTATGTCACACATCATTTCCATCTACCAAGAACTGGTCCGATCGCATATTTGGTTCATGTGGCTATTTGCACCGTCATCTGTGATGCTGGGGCTGCCTTGGCCTTCTCTTACAATAGTGCTTCGGACGCCCGGGCAGACAGAGCGGCTGATATCGATTCCCAGGTATCTGCCGATAGCTTGCGTGCGGAGCCTAGCAGGGGGTCCGTGGAGAGCGGAGAGTCTGTGCCCACGTAGGCCTGGTGTGAGGGCCGGGGTGATTCTGACGCAAGAACAAACGCATCGCCGAATGGATGAATGGAATAACGGGAATAACTGGACTAAACGGAAGAACTGGAACGACTGGAATAGCTGGACTAACTGGACTCATTGGGGACTAACTGGACTGACTGACCCACGGGTTGGATTTGCCTATGTTGGTAGGACGCTTGACGCGGTCCTGGGCCAATGTGACCTTGTCATGGGCCATTCAGATAGCAGATCCGCGCGCATTACCGCTTGGATACATACTGGCACACTAAGATGCCGTGACTTGCCTCATACTCACTCTACAAGCCTAGCAAAACTCCCCCGCCTAGTCCTAGACCAAGAGCCAACGCGACTCCTGCGAGACCCGGCAGCCCCATCCCTGCACCGGCCACCCTGACCGTGCCAAGCCCGCCGCTGGTCCCGTTGGCCGTTCCGTTCCCAGTACCAGCCCCCGTACCCGAGTGTGACGCCGAAGCGTTGGCACTGGCTCCCGATTTGGCCGCCGTCGTCGGTGCCCCCGCCGGAGCGACGTTATTCACCGACGGCGTGGTGGTGCTATCCGCCTGGGCTGCGGTACCACCGGCTGAAGTGTCCGTGGGGGTAGACGGGTCTGAGCTGTCCGTCGGTGCAGACCAGTCTGTGCTGTCTGTCGAGGACGAGTACGAGCTGTCTGACGACGACGAAGACGATTCATCGCCATCTCCTCCAGTAGCCAAGACGTTCTGGTTCTCGTAGATGCTGCCTGTAGAGTTGAACATCTGGTTTACTGATCAGCTCTCATCCGACCGTTTACGCTGGGTGCTCTGGTCTCAATCGAAGAATACAAAGGAAGGGTAGAGACGAAACAGCGTGACGAATCTCAAGAACAAGACCAAGAACAAGACGAAGACCGAGAATAAGACCAAGACCAAGAATAAGGACGACTGCAGGCGCAAGAGGACACTCACGCGCATAATGTAGATCGCTTGGTAAATGTTTGCGTCGGCCGTGGTACTGTTACACTGGCCCAGCACGCAACTCTTGATCTGGTCCTGTTCGGCTTGCCTGAAGAATGAAGAACGTCAGTCCTCACTCCAGAAGACTGGCAGTACAACTCCGAGGAGGCTCAGGAGTGGAGGGGTGAGATGTCAGGCTCACGTTACGGGCGGGACTTGGTTGTCCAAGGTGATTTGCAGGCAATTGATCACTTGGCTTGTTAGCTCGGGTTCTCTTACGAGTTGGAAACAGAACAAGGCAAGGGCCGCCTTGGGTAAGTTGCGGAGACTGTGGACGCTCAAAAGTGTCTTTGCGGAGCCAAGAGTGGGGTGATGAGAGTGGCATTAAGGAAGGAGAGAGAAGGGGGATTTGGGGGTCCCGGGAGCGAAGGGGTAGTGATGGCGCCTAGGCATTCGACGTACCGCAGTTGTAGTCGTTGGTCCACCAATCGACGTAACCCGATACCTGGGCTTGCGGCGCACTTGCGTCCTGCGCTTTCGCGAGGGGGATGGCAAGCAGGAGGACCGCGGGCAGTGCCCCGAACATGGCTCGTAACATTTGGCGGTGGTGGTTTGCCGCTGAGACGTCGGCTTGGGTCTATACGACCGGTTCACCGGGATTCGGGTTACGCTAGGTCCCTGGCGTTGGCTGGACCTGCACTCGTGGAATGCTTGAACGCTGCTCTCGGAGCGACGGGCGTTGATGTTGACGCTGTCGGTTACGTTGACGCTGTTGGCTACGTCGACTGATATCGAATACGAGATCGACTGCGCACGGCGCGATCGATCGATCGTTTGTACAGCCAGTCCAGTCACAGAGACGAGTCAGTATTAGCCAGAGTGTGCGAGTCGGTGTGGGTCAGTGTGAGTGGGTCAGTGTCAGTAGGGCAGCGGGAGTGAGAGCCGCCCAGGATATCCTGGTGCAAGGGGTACGACAAAGGAGGCTTAGAGGATGAAGGGAGGAGATGGGGTCTTAAGGGATGAGATGGGGTCAGACACGTCACGGCCGTCTAGTGTCCAGGCGCACATCACAGACGCGCAAATATATCCCCCTCACCCCCGCCCCGATCAGTGCCTGCCTGAAACGCCAACGAGCAGTCGGACGCCGTTTCGAGCAGACAAGGAGCCAAGGCCGCATGGATCTGTCGAGCACGGCAGGACGGCAGTTTTTGGCCGAGTTGCCGGGTTGGGGTGGCGTCGGCCAGAACGCGCAATTATGACATTGACCAGAACACGCAACTATGGCAGATGGCAGATGGCACTGGACAGAGGTCATGTCAGGTAGTAGACAGGAAACAGCACTGCATGTGGGCTCTACTCTCACGTCGTCATGTGGATATGCAAGGTGGTGATTCTAGAATCGCATTGCAGAACGACGGCCAAACAAGAACGACGGCCAAACAAAAACGACGGCCAAACAAAAACGACGGCCGAACAAGAACGACGGCCAAACAAGAAAGACGGCCAAACGACAACGACGGCCAAACAAGTACTCCTCGACCAGCGGCCCACTCTCCATCCATGCGAGACCTCGTGCTCCGGCTCACTTCGGGACCGCAACCACACGTAGACTCTTGATAGCCGATGGTCGAGGGCGATAGAACTCGACGACACAGATAGATGGACGCTCTATTACGCAGGCAGGCCTACGCGGGGCCTGCCAATGTGTTCTGAGCTCCACCGGACACCGCGTGCTACGCGCCCGCGCCCCAACGACGCCCGCTCTCATGCTGGATTGAAGTCGAGCGTGGTGACTTTCAAGCCGTCCTGTACGCGTCAGCTCTTGCTCTCCCTCTCTCTCTCTTTCTAGCCGTCTCGCCACCAAGGAGACACGACGTACCGCCCAGACAATCATGGTGTCCCCGTCAAACACCACGATGAGCAAGTTGTCTCTGCTGGGCAAGGCCTGTTGCAGCGTGATATCCGTTTCGGCCAATCGGAATCTGGGTTTGTGATTCCGCGCCAAGGGGTGGATATTCCACTGCTCGGAGAGCGACATGGTGCCGAGCTGGTGAACTCGTCAGCATCATCGTCATCCTCACCCTCGTCCTCGTCCGCATCCTCACCCTCGGAGCACTTTGGGACAAGGTACATACGGCAGTTTCGGCACCTTGAATACTGCGCGCGGCGTCGAGATCGCCTCCGAGCCGGTGGCCGAGCCGGCGTTCGCCGTACTTGATCGTCAGGCGGTGGAAGTCGCGGATCGTCATGC
Source organism: Naematelia aurantialba (assembly GCA_021527695.1). Classification (NCBI taxonomy): domain Eukaryota; kingdom Fungi; phylum Basidiomycota; class Tremellomycetes; order Tremellales; family Naemateliaceae; genus Naematelia; species Naematelia aurantialba. The sequence goes on from JAKFAO010000007.1 coordinate 1,426,775, forward strand.
GCACGCAGACCTCGTTGCTCGACGGATCTCGCTTGGCCTCGACAAAGCTGAGCGAGACAAAGCGGCTCCCGTACGCGGCGATATTCCGGTCCCACGTATTCGGGGCGGTGTGCGTCCAGAGTGACACCTGCCCACGGCTCCACTGCTCGTACCGCAGTGCCTTCCGGATGTCGGCCGGAATCTTCAGATGCGCATTGACGACGCGGACGAGGTGGTCGACCGACACCGCGCCGGACAGCATCATGAGCGTCGCCTGGCCCTCTGGGAGCTGGGCGGAATGGCGCGATACCACGTGCCCAATCTCGGCGCTGAAGACGATGATGCCGTCCGAGATGACGAGGCGGCGCTCCCTGGCTTCCTCGGGGAAGTTCTCGGGAACCCACTGGGCGCTCGTGGCCGGTGCATGTGGCACATCAGGGAGGAGGAGCACAACGTCGTCGTCCATGCTGGGGATGTCGTCGTAGATGAACGAGGTCCCGTCGGGGGTGGAAATGTAGCAGAAGGACGGGAGGCGGAAAACCTCCATGATGGCAATGGGGAGGTGGGGCCCGCTGTCCATATCAGTCAAGAAGTCGTGGATGGCAGGCAGGTGACAGCCGACTCACTTGCCCTCGATGATGTGCGAGCACGTGTCCGCGAGAAAGGCGAGGTGGAACGGACTTAAAAAGCTCGTCCACGTACTGTCGAGGGTCGTGTCACCCGGGATTTTCTGCCTCGGTCAGCCTGAACCGAAATCGCACTCTAGGAAACAATGTAGACGAGGAGACACGTAGTCTGGGAATTTCATGTAGACCGAGCACTTGTCGGAAAGAGGGACTCACAGCGACGGGGTAGCCGCGCATCCAGTCCCAGAGCACGAGCAGGCGGTTGGACACGCCGACGGCTAGGCGGTTCATCGTGCACGGCACGAAGCATGTGTAGTCGGAGGGCTCCGTGTCTTCGGGTAAGATGAGGTCTGCCCAGGCCAGTGTCGCGCGCGGGTGTTTGCTGTTGGCGAGCTCGAGCGTGAAGGTGGTGTTGGGTGGATAGGCATTGACGTCGCAGTCGAGGAAGTACAGCCGGGTCGGCACACGCCCCGACACCGGATCGCGCTCCCTGCACCGCGTCAGCACCTCTTGCCTGTGATTTGCCTGACGATTTTGCTGCGTGTGACTTGCTCCCCGGTGGTTGGTGATTGTGCTGTGGATGCCAGCAACTCACAAGTACTTTGCGACGACGAGGAGGCCCTCGCTTGGCCAGATGGTGAGCCCGTCCACCTCGGCGTCCAGCTCCGCCGTCCAGCTGTCCCAGCCGGTACCGCCGCCGGCTCCCCTGCGCCGCCAGAACTTCATGTACGAGTTCCCGAGGTACGGTGGCACCGAGTACTTGTACCATGCCTTGTACAGCAGCCCGTCGCGCCAGTTGGCCACTTCGGGCGGGTGCAGCGAGTCGTGCGTCGTTATCCGCGGGGTCAGGCTGTGGAACGCCTGTTCCCGCGCCACCAGGCGGTCCACCGCCTGTTTCGAGGTCAGGTGCGGCGCCAACGACGCAGAAGTCAGGTTGATCGAGTGCAGATGCGCCTGCAGCCGCAGCTGGAGAGAAGACGACGTGAGGATCAGGTGGTTGAAGCGTTTGGATACCTGCACCCGCGTCCATGTCAGTGCCAGACGAACGGTGGTACAGGCAGAGAGGAGTGGACGTACACGGGAGACGTTCAGTAGGTCGGAGATACCGAGCTCTTCCAGGATCTGCAATACAACCACATCTTTGTCGTAAATCTGCGCAAAGAGACTCGGGAGCGACTGCATGATGGGCCCGGATACGATGATGTTCATGCCAATCAACCATTTACTCTTCACGGCCGAGTAACGACACAAAAGGGGATCGAGCCGAAGCGCCAGTCACGTGACTACAAAGCCAGTGTTCCTGCAGCATCGCAGTGGCCAGTAGACTTCTCTTGTCAAGGAGATCTTTGACCTGCAGTGAGTCAACCAAGGCAGCGCGTCATTGGACTACCTTGCAATGCTGCATGCTACTTCCGATCGGATACGATCGAAACACCTCTAGACTGAACGAACGGTATGCTACAGACGATACAGCGATACCGACCCATGCTAAATATTGTCCATTATTTTCTCGTGTCTCCTTGACTCCCGGCTCCCCTTCAGCCCTACCCATTCTTCAACCGCTTCCCTCTCTGTCCACCGCCGCTCAGACTCGTGCCTGCTCCCCCGCTTCACTCCAGCCATTCCTCCCCTAATCGGATTGGCTGCTCACCTGCCATCCATATCGCCCGACGATGCAAGCTTGCTCCTGCCTCGCGGCCTCCCAGACGGTGACGAAGCAGAAGCTGTTGGCGAAACGCTGTCCATTCCAGCGGACCGCATCTTCTTGAAGCTGGATCGCTTGGTCAGGGCCGCACCTCCGACAGAGCTGGCTCGGCGCTTAGCATGCAGCTCGTCCGACGCGGCTGCAGTTTCTTCGTCGACCATAGCGAGGTACCAGTGAATGATGACTGTTTAGGTCAGCGTTAGATAGAGGGCAACTACTGACGGTGCGAGTGAGGGAGAGGCACTGATGGAGGGCACGAGTGAGAGGAGCGGCACTGATGGGGGGCACGAGTGAGAGGAGCGGCACTGATGGGGGAGGGCACGAGGAACGGGCGACATACCACGATGCACGAAGAGATACTGTCGCAAGCTCTGCACGAGGCTCATGCGCTGCACCCGCATGCTCTCCAACACACCGGCGATCGGGCTCCCTTCAATCTGAGAGAGCGGCGTGGGCATGCGATGCCGCGCGGTCGACTTGGTGATTGGCATAGCTCGGCCGAGGTCGGCGGGCAGCCTGGGAGCCGAGTCAGCACGAGCTGCAGGCCAGCAAGGGGGAGTAGCAGAGCAACAGAGTGACAAGTGAACAAGACGCAAGAAGAGCAACAGAGAGTGACAAGTGAACAAGACGCAAGAAGAGCAGAGAGTGACAAGTGAACAAGACGCACGCATCATCCTGCTGCTTCTCCGAGCTGCCAAAAGCACTATTCAAGCTCGGCCGTCTATCACGCCCGTGTTCGCTGTCAATACTCTCGACTGTGCTCCCTCGATGACGCGAGAACCGCTCGTCGGGTTTTGGACTCGACCCCGACCCGGCGCTGACGCCAGAACCAAAGCCGCTCCCGACCACGTCGCCACCAGCACTCAAGCCAGAACCAAAGCCGCTCCCGGCCACATCGCCACCAGCACTCAAGCCAGACCCGACGCCCGCGCCCGGAACCGGATCGACGTCCATCTGCTGCCCATTCTGCGCGCCATGCCTGTTCTGCCCGTTCAGGCCGTTTGCACCATCCCGGGCATGCGTTTCAAAAAGACTCGCATCGAGCCTTGGAGCACTAGCAGAACCAGGTGTAGAGGTCGTTATCGACGTGAATACTGATGTACCCTGAGGACCAGGCGACGAAGAGGACGTCGGGCCTGTCGCGCCGGGGATTTCCATAGGACCGGGTCCGGATCTTGAAGATTCCGTCGAGCCAGTGTGGATCGAGATATCGCAGTTGTCAGTGCCGTTGGCGTGGATGTCGCCGTCGCCATACCTGGCGGCAGAGGTTGTGCTGAGCTCGGACGACTCGACCGAAGGTCGCCGTGCAAGCTTCCGTTCGCGCTTGAGCCCGTCGGCAATGGCGTCCGTTACGATAAAGCTGCCGGTGCGACCCACACCCGCCGAGCCTAGACCGTCAGGGGATGCTCGGTGGGAGGAGGTCACAGAGGTCGGAGGTTACAGGGGTAGGCGGGCAGGGAGGGAAAGGGGAAAGAGGAAATAGAGGCCGGAGGACAGAGAGGGAAAGGGGCAAAAGGAAACAAAGGTCAAAGGGAAGGAAGCGAAGAGGGCAAATACTCACAATGTACGAGGACAGGAGGCTGCTCTGCGCGACCGCAATCCTCCTGCTCGGCGCCACACATTTCCTCCTGCGCGCCATCGACGTCCCGCATTAGAGCGAGCAACACTTCAGGTGAGGCCGGGACATCGAAATCAGGCCACGACGTGCACTGAATCTGCACGATCGTGCGCGATTCGTTCGGATGCCCATCATGCGAAATCACAAAGACCCGGCGGATGTTTTCGGCCTCGGCATGCGTCAAGGGCGAACTGGGCGCAGCGCCTGCCAGGCCAAAGTCGAAGCCCGAGGTCTGTTGCGGTGCAGGCGCCATGTCCTTGCCTCCTGATTCCGAGATGAGGTGGAGCTTGATGTGCCCATAATGCTGATCTTGCCAGTAATTCCCGCACTTGAGCAGCCCGCCCTCGAATTGCTTGGTCAGCCTGTCGGGTCAGCAATTGCACACCGTCGAATCGGTGGATGCCAAAATCGGTGGAAGCCAATAGGGCGATAAACAAGGAGGCACGACACTCACATGACGATAACGCGCACGCGCTGCTCCCACACTAGCGTCCAGAAATCGCGGTAGGTCGCGTCGAGCGGCCCCTGCGTCGCAATGTACCGCCTCGTCGTCCCTCGCGGCTGTACAAACGAAGCGTTGATATAATCCGAATCGTCTGACGGCGTCTCGAGGCGCACGCGCGAATAGTCGTACGGCCATATATTCTTGTACCTGTTCTTCGTGCCGCGCTCCACTCCCGCCGTGATACTAAACGGAAAGTAGTCGTCCGGAAAGCGATGGACGTCTTCCTCCTCATCCTTATCCTTGCCTTTAAACGCTCCTGCTCCTGCTCCTGCTCCTGCTCCTGCTCCTGCTCCTGCTCCTGCTCCTACCCCTGTTCCTGCCCCTGCGAATGCCGCAAATTCCGCCCCCCCCAGCCTAGCCAGCTCCGACTCGGGTTTAGAGGCGAATTCCGTGCTTGGGCGTTGCGCCTGCGAGGCTCGCGTGGTCGAAGACGGGTTGGAGATTCCAGAGCCCTGCGTGTGCCAGTCCATGACCGCCTGCAGACGCTTTTGCTCGCCCAGCTCAATCTGGTAGAATTCATCCGCCAGGCGATCCATCTGCTCCTTCTCGGACATGGTAACGAGATCACCGAGCCACCGAGGCAACTCGGACGCACGCCGCGTCACATCGCTCGGCAGCGCAAGTGGGATACGTTCCGTGATGCCCCCGTGCGACAGTTCGAGATTTTGCCGGATATTATCAAAGAACGGGTTCGCAGGTTGTAGCTTGACGGGAGAGGTCTGTGACGAGCTGCGCACGCTTGTGGCGAGGGACGAGAGCGACATTTCGCCACCGCCACCGAAACTGGCAGCACCGCGAAGAGGACGTTCCGTCGTCGTCGTAGCCGGAAGCGATCCAAATGGGTTGGCTCGCAGACTCAGTCCAGGCGTCGCAGGAGGCATTTGCAGTCCGACAGGAGGACGTCGGGTGTTTGTCGAACCTGTTCTCGTCAGATACAGCTGCGCCTATTCTCGAAGGACTCACCCGACTGGAACGCGAGTTTCGTCAACCTTCCTCCTCCCAGCGCTCCATTCTGTTGCGATTCCTGCTCTGGCGCAGCGGCATCATCGAGGTCGGAAACCATCTCGATTCCCGCAGCCTCAGCAGCCTTTTGACCACCTTTGACGAACCAGAGCTTTCCGCTGTACTCCTCGCGCTCGAATTTGCTCGCAAGGCCACCCAAGATGCTCGAATCGGGTGCAGACCCCGAATCGCCATCGAGCAGCACGATATCGCTCTTTTCGCGCCACTTGTTCATCTCGACTCCCGCAGGCGCCGTGAGCATCGTGCTAAGCCGCTGGAGCGTGAATGCCGGACGGCGCAGCAACGTCGACGGGATCGGAAGAGAGAGTGCCGTTGGGATATGAGCGTGTTGGTAGGCGGATGGTGGGCGGAGGTCGAGGACGAGGGTCGAGAGCTGGGAGAGGAGAGGCCGCAGAGCGCTGATGGAGATGGGTTGGAGATGAGTGGGACCAGGGGACGGCGACGTCGTGCTTGAAGCTAGGGGACTGGGTGATTTGGCCGTATGCGCCAAAGGAGGGCTGAGAACGGACGATGACTTGGGGAGTGATGCCCGCCGTCGGGCCAACGAAGCCGGTAAATGCGGTTTGCTCGACATGTCGACGTCCATTGACTTGGTTTCATCCTTGTCCTTGCTTTTGCTCTTGGTCATGCTCCTGTACTTTGCCAAAGTCTCCCTGCTCATCCCGGCATGCACCGGTCCCATTGGCGACTTGGCCGGGCTCGTCGCTGCCTGCGGGTCGTCAGAGGCTCTGCGTACCTGCGCGCCCTCTGCCCACAAATTCCCCCCGCTCCAGCTGCCATCGATGTTGAGCCGCTCAAACGGGTAGCCGAGATGCGGACTGTTCTTACCGTGCCCGAGACCGGGTCCGTCGAGCGACGGTGTGGGTGCGCCCGACGACGCGGCGAGCGCATGCCATGGCGAGGACGGCACCCCACTGCCGCCGCCAGGGCCGGAACCACTGCCACTGGCTCCCAGGGCCTGGAAGAACGGCTGCGTTGGAAGCGATCCTCGATGTGTTGGGGTGGCGTGTGGATGTGGAGGAGTGGCGGTGGGCGATCGGAACGGCGAGGAGACGGGTGTGGTCGCTATTGGGGAAGGGGAGTAGGGGGAGTAGGGGACCTCGGGTGGCGGATTGCGGTGTTCGTTGGCCGAGGGAAAGTTGGGGATGACGGTCGGTGCCGCCGACCGGCGCCTCGTTGATGACGACGACGATGATGACGACGACGATGACTCGGCGGCGACATCGATGGTCGATGAGCGCGTCATCGTGATGTGGGCGGTGGCGGCACTGGACAACGTTGCGCCAGGCATCGATCCTGGGCCAGGTCCTGAAGTTGATCCCAAGGCGTGAGCGGCGGCGGGGGGAAATGTGAATGTGAAAGCGGTCGAAGTGGACGCGTTGGGTGGCGTGCGCTGTCCATCGTATCCCCTGTTCCGCGGGTCGTCTAGACCTGCGTCTGTCTCGTCCACGTCCATCTCTCCTTTTGGTGATCGACTGTGAAGAGGGGTCGATGGGCCGGCGGCGGTGGTAATTATGCTCTGCTGATGCATCGCGACGCCGGCAGCAGAGAGCCGAGTGCCGCGTGCAGCGAGATGATGAGCCCAGGCGCGCGGCTGATGGTCGTCCCTGTAGGCTTGAAGCCAAGCCGCAGGGTCAAGGCAGGGCTAGCGACCTAGAACACGTCAGAGTCCGAGGTGGTAAGAAGAGCCGGCGATCGAGTCGTCGAGAGAGAGAGTGTGACCGAGCTTGGCGTGGCGGCGTCGAGTCGTGGAAATGCACAAGTGACAGGTAGTCCAGTAGTCCAGTGGTCCAGCGATGATTGATGAGCAACAGTGGTAGACGGTGCCGAGATGATGCCAATATGAAAATGTGAAAATGCGAAAATGCACGACCGCGAGTAAGACCCAAACGACGGCGAGTGCAGTGACGTCGTCGTGTCGTCAACAGAAAGGAAAGGACGCCGCGCTGCTTTTCTGATTTTCCGCTGCGCCTGTCGTGTATTGACTGTCGAGAACAAGTAGAAGAAACGTCGGTATCGAGGTCGGCGAGAGTGTGTGGATGGGTACAATTACCGCCAGAGCATCGACAAGATCATCGCGACCGACGCGAGCCGGGTTACCTGCAAGACGGAGACAATCGATGGCTAAACTCGAAGAAAACGGGGCTGGATGCGACTGCAGACTGACAAGCGTATCTGGTCGATGCTGGCGAAGGAGAAGAACAGAGACGTATCACGGGAGGGAGGATGGATGAATGCGAGAGACAAGGCAGAGTAGAATGAAGAGGTAATGCTATTGCTGACCAAGGGAGCAAAAGGGAGGGAAAATGGACACGAAATGGGATTTTCCAGCTGGGATTTTAGGACCTGGGCCGGGACCTCGGTGGAGCTGCAGTAGTCAGGCACACGACCACAGAGCAGCCTACAGCCGTCTCGTAGCACGCAATCTACAAAAGTGACAACGCAGCAAAGCAACACGGGAACTACTACAACACAAAGAGAGCCTCGAGCATTTTTATTGCATTGAGGCTTGATCCGATTCGGACTTTTTTTTCACTTGATGCCGCTGCAGCCTTGCACTTCCTGGCTCGCAAGTGTTCGAACTCCGTGCTTGCTCTAGAGGCGCTATATTTTGCCTCCGACATCGCCCACGTCCCAAGCCTTGTTTTCCATCCTCTCTCTCTTACCTCTTGAGCATCCTACTCGACCTCCTCCCCCTAACTGCAAAAAAAGTCAACGCCCACGGGCAAGAGGGAGGGGGACGCTACGGAAAAGAAAAAGCCACGATTTCTTTTTACCCGTGTTTCTTTCTAATCTTCGTGACGTGGCTATGACGTAAGACATATGACGCGCGGAAATTAAGGACAGAAATTTGAAACCAGTCGCTCGGGCGCGGCAGAAAACCCGTGGGGGGCGTTCTGCCTTGGGCGTCGTGCAGGCAGTGATCGGGTGCATACCGCATTCCTCGGCTTTTCGGTATCCTGTGGTCCTTCTATCCTTCTATCCCCGATCCTGATTCGGGGTCCTGTACAAACAGAGGACACACGGGTGGACAACAGGCAACCGACCGCCTTGTTATCCTCGACTTGCCGTTCTCGGCCAAAAGGATAATTCACCCCCTTTGTTTCAGCTGTGGCCCCGAAACCGAGTCTCCATTGACGAGGCTCATGACGTGTACGATGCTCTGACGAATGTGCTCGATCACGAGTGCGACGCGTGGCTCGGTATACTCGGTATCATAGCAAGGCGAAGCGTAGCGAATGTACATATATGTGGGTAGGCAGGACTACTGTATAGCTCTGTGGGTAGGACTGCTGTATGACTCGGTGGGCAGTACAGAAGCGATCTCGTGCGTTCACTCGTCTTTGCATCGGACTTTTCGTGCCAAGACTGGCAACATGCTCGTTGCCCACCAGTAGGATATCCGGTGCTTAGAAAGTGATGAGCGTCCAACCGTGATCCTGCCATGATCGTCAGCCTCGACTCATCCAGCGGACTCGGCTCTGGCTCTGACCAGAAGAGGGCAAGACAAGGCGTAGAAACAAGAGAGGGATGTCAGAATCAGCGAATGTCGTAGAAATCAGAGGGGGACTGGGAAAGAAGGAAGAAAAAAGACGGCATGCGGGAAAGAAGGAAGAAACAAGACGGTATGCAGGGTCGCAGGCACAAAGCAAGTAGACGCAAGCAGCACGTAGACACCAGACGAGGAAGCACATCCACTCACCCAGACGATACAAACCCGCTCTCCATCAAACAACACCTTTCTCAATCTCACGTCTTCGCCCGTCTCGAGCCTCCTCTGCGTCGACACGGACGACAGCTGGGCGCTCAATTTGCCCTCTTCAAACTCCCACATCCGGTGCCGAGACCGCGCCGCGGCCGCAGCTGTGATTGGGCCGTACCCCGCGTGTGCTTGCGCATGTGCATGAGCATGTGCGTGCACAAGCGCGACGATGGGCTGCAGAGGTTTCGCTAGCCGTTTGAGCGGGTCTACGCCGCGCGCCGCTAGTTTGTCCAGTAGTTTTCTGCATGCCTTCGCGTCCGCCCCGTCGTCCGAATGGTCATCGCGGTGCACGAGGCGGGCGATACGCTCGATCTTGCTCAGGTGTAGGCTCTTGCTCATAGTCATCATGCGCCGTCCAATCCGTCCAAAAGCAGAGTCCTTCTCATTGTCGTGATTGCCTCGATTGTCGTGGTCGTGATTGCCGCGATTCTCGTGATCGTGATTGTCGTCGCCGTCGGGATCGTCGTCGCCGGGCTGCATCTTGACAGGGGCGCCGAGGGGATACGCGTAATCCCTCCTCTGGCGTACCAAGCGCGCGGCATTGTAATCTCGAAGCACGAACCGTATCTGACCGGTACAGAGCCAACTTCCCCTGAAACTCTCTGGGCCTATCGTCCCCGTCGGACCGGCACACTCGATCTGGATCGTTCTCAGTCCGCTCACCGCCATCGGTACCGCAGAACAGCGCGTGATCGACCACATGTCCGGGCGGTCCACCAACTTGACCAGACCCCGGGCCGCGAGGACCGGCTTGGCCCGGATCGTGATGTTGCTCGGTACGGGGTGACTGCATGTGCGGCCAGCGAGCCGGTGCACGCCTGTGCCACTCAGGTTCACGCCGAGAACGCCACCGCCCACCGACGCCGACAGCCGTCCGCCCAACGGATGATACTGCGTGGGCGGAGGCGGCCCGACTCCATTGCTACCGTGGCCGCCACCGCCACCGCTTCCGTCTCCGTTTACACCTGCGCTTCCACTGACACCTGCACCTGCACCTGCACTTGTACCTGCACCTGCACTCGCGCGCGCACGCGCACTTGGAGTTCGCGGTTTCGGCCGGTCCTCCTTGATGGCGGGTAGCGCGACTGTCGCGATCCGCGGGGAATAGGGCAGGGCGAGACTATCCCAGATGAACACGGGCTGAGACCGCACAGGGCACGACGGAGTGTCTGCGACGTCCCGTCCTGCGATAGGCGGGCCAAGCGCATGCACATCGACGCAGAGGTGAGTACATGCGGGTGCGAGTCGCGGTGCCCTGCCTCGTTTTGCCGTCTTGGTCAGGGCTTTACTATCGGTCTTGGTCTCGGCTTTGCTATCGGTCTTGGGCTCGGCTCTACGGTCGACTTGGAGCGACGCGACCGTGTCGACAATCTCGTCTCCAGCGATCCTGTGCAGCGTGGTGCATATCAGCCGATCGGCAGACAGCAGCTGGATGTCGTATACACGTCCCAACGCGGCACTGCATTCCACGCGCTAGAAACCCGCCACCTACATCAGCTTTCGCACCACAAGCACAAGCACAAGCACAAGCACAAGCACAAGCACAAGCACAAGCACAAGCACAAGCACAAGCACAAGCACAAGCACAGACACAAGCACAGACACAAGCACAAGCACAAGCACACCACAAGCACAAGCACAAGCACAAGCCGAGCTCACGCCGAGACAGACGCCGCGTTTCCAGTCCCAGACACCGATGAAGCCCTGATGCTCGTCCGCGTCCCCATCGACTTGGACGAGCACGGCGATGATGCCGCCCGGGTACATGCGCAGTTCCACCGGGTCCCGCTGCTGCATGGCCGTCGGGAGCTTGAAGTCGATCGGGTAGCCGTCTGCGTGCGGATGCCACTGCGGGCTCTGCGCCGGGTCGGCAAACACGTCGAGCTTGTACAGCCTGATGGAGCGGCCGCACTCGTCGGGACTGTCGGGCACCTCCCACCTCCGCTCGTCAGTGTTTTATTCAACCGCGTGGGATAGCCCGGGGCCGGAGCGCGGGCGCAGAGGCCACCAGACGCGTGGGCGACTGGACAACTCACCCCTGGTAGCAAACGGCCACGACGTCGTCCGGCACACACATGGCCACGCCGTCCACCCTGTGCTCCGGACAATTGACCTGGTACTCGTCGTACCCCTGGTTCCGGGGCGGCGCGTCCTCCTCGAGCGGGCGCAGCGTCCGTATCCGCCGCACCGCCCACCCTTCGCCCACGTACCGCCGCGGCGAGACGTTGTACCGCGGCATCGCGACGCGCGACGGACAGAGGATGGAGAGGATGTACTGGCCCTGAAGGTCGACGACCTCGCGGGCCCCGATACTGTGGTTACACACAAACGAGTAAGGCCGGAGCTTGTCGAGCCCCTGGGCGCGCCGGACCGCCAGCGAGATGGTGTCGGGAAGCGAGAGCGGCGGCGGTTCTTGCGGCTCCGGGTGTGTGCCTGTGCCCAGACCCGACGGCGACGGCGACGGCGGCGAAGACGAAGACGGTGACGGCGAGGGACAACGCGACGGTACAGGGGATGACGGCGCAGACCACAGTACGGGTGCCGGCGGAGGCGGCAGGTGGTCGAGCCCGTGAAACGCGGGACGGAGGCGGCATTGGACGGGCAGAGACTGGAGCGCACAGGACAGGGTATTCTTGTTGACCTAGCACGGTGAGCATAGTAAGAGCAGAGGCGGAAGTAGGAGCATGGGGAAGGACACGGGGTGGAAAGTAGGAGCATAGGATAGGAGCACGAGATAGAACACGAGTCGCACTCGCGCCACGACTGACCCTCATCACAGCCGGCATGGAGCTCAGCGGCAGCAAGAGCAAGATCCGTTCCAGGAGCTCCCAGTGCCCATTCGTCTCAAACAAGCTCCTCATGCCGCGGCTTGCGCTCCCGTCCTTGCCTTTACGCGACTCGATGACGGAGCCGACCGAGCGCGACGTGTGTCTGATTCGCCATGTCTTGTCTTTGACGGGCCCGGCTGACGACGACGACGACGACGACGTCGTCGTCGTTGACTTGAAGAGGGGCATGTGAGTCAGGGCCAATCAGTAGAGACAACGAGGGGAGGCACAGACAGTGCAGAGAAGGAAGAGTGGGCGGAGGGTAGAAGAGTGAAGATGGAATAAGAAAAGCGAGCGAGAGGGGAGGGACGGTCAGTCGGGCTACTTGATACAGCCAGAGTGAGCGAGCGAGCACGTCAGTCGTGGCCAGACGATACGGCCTTCTCCCTCCTTCCCAGGCCTGGAACACCCCTTCCCCGGTCCCCGTCTGGGCGGTGGACGGTAACGATATCTCGACTCCAGGCGCGGATTCTGGCCGCGGTCCATATCGCAACTGACCAGTGGAGGAGCCCGCGAGCCGACCGCACGGTGCTGCACCACGTTCTGCCACGTTGGTACGTCGGTCGTCAGCGATGGTGATCGACATTACAGTCTCGATCCGTCCTGGCTCCTGACGCGTCAGTCTCGACCGCTGCCTCGGTCGCAGTCGTCAGTTGGCAGTGGGCGATGATGCCGACTGCTAGCAGCCACAAAGCCGCCGCTCGGATCCGCACGGCGCCACATGACCTCCAGCATCCGCTTCAGCGCCTTTCGCGTCCCACTATCGCTGATGACGCCTCGGAATGTCTCGAATGACAAGTCTCAAATGGCAAGCTGCAGCTAAATATGGCCATCACCGCGCAGCGTACATGGTCATTTGTCTCTGTTGCAAGTTCTCTCGAGACAAAGACGCATTCCATACACCCATGCAATCCAGACTGTCTACGATCTGACACGTAGTCGACGCTCTCACGTGCCTGACGTGCCTGAGAAGCGCGTCCCGCCAGACATGTCACATTCCAAGTCTCTGCTCTGACGCCGCCGCCACTCGAACCGCCACGAATCGCGTCGATCTCTAAAATTCCTTATCTTTTTGAGCTCTTGCTTCTCTCTCCACACCCTCCCTCCCCCTCTCCCTCTCCCTCTCCCTCTCCCTTTCCCTTCTCCCTTGCTCGCTCCCGCTCGTTCTCACGCAATTTCTTTGCTCTCATGGTTTGAGGGTTGAACGAGGATGCATGGGAGAACACGTAGCAGAGCAACGGGGTGGAAAGACGATACGTTAATTCTGCAAGTTCTCTCACACGTTGTTCGTCGACGACGCGCGACGCCGTCTTGTCCCCTGTCAATCGCCGGCTCTTTCCTCGCCCCTCGTCCTCGTCTCGCCTCGCCTCGTACCGACCCTCGCCTCTGCCCCGTCCTTTGACCTCTGCGTGCAGCAGAAAAGAAGGACTAGACCGAGACCCTTTCAGCGGCCACAACCGGGGCTCGCAGACCGATTCTTCCCCCCCAGACCCCACGACGTCCGGAACATTGCGGGACAGGGATACTCTCCCGTTCACACTGATTTTTGCTCTTTGCATTCCACTGCTCCACTACACCGCCTGCCACTTGCTCTCGGTATAAACCAGCCAGCTCAGACGATTGAATACACCCACAGCAGCTCAGACGATAGAACTTGTCCACTGCTGCCAATCGATACAAAACTGCCCTCTACAAACGTTTCCGACGAGACTACCGATCCTCTCCTGCACACTGCAATGTCAATGTCGCAGTCCCACTCGCCTCGGCGGCCAACCTCTACTGCACGCCTTGTCATCCTCACCGTCCTGCTCTACGCCACCGCCGTGCTCGCCGCTACCACCGACACCACATGCACCGATACGTGTGCCGACTGGAGCGTCACGCTCGGGCACTGTCGGGAAACGTATGGTAACCTGCGTGAGTTTCCCGAGGACTACGAAACGAGCAGCAGCTGACAATTGCCCGTCTCTTTCTCTGCAACGTGCTCATCTGGACCTCTGCCGCCTGCCACCACTGCCGCCTGCTCGCCACATGCCACACCACTCTGCCTTTACTGATCGCTCGCCATCATCAAACCCAATCTCACTCCGACGTCCTTTCAAACCCCCTTGACGCTGCGCACCTTTGCCATCAACGCTGGTGTCCATCTCGCCAACCATCTCTGCAATCAACACCTTTGGCTGTCGCTCGGCTGTCACTCACGGACATGTCTTCACCCTTCCCTCTACCTCTATCTTGCACGCACGCCCACAGCGGAGCAACAAAATGCGTCCTTTGCCAACGGGTTTGTCGACTGCCTCTGCGTGGGATGGCAGGACGACGCAGAGATGGGGACCGAGGCGATGGCTGCTGCGGCAGGCACTTGCTTGGCTTGTGAGGGGACACCGGCGAAGATCAAGAGCGACTTGTCGGTGAGTCGTCTGTCCTGGACATGTCTGGGTTTCTCTTTGCCACCTCGCCTCGTTCTCGTCCCTCTTACTCTTTCTTTCTCTTCTTGCTCTTTCTTTCTCTTCTTTCTCTGCTTTCTCTTCATTCTCTTCCTCCTCGTTCTCCTCATTGTCTTCTCCTCTTTCTCCTCTTTCTCCTCTTTCTCTCTTTCTTCTCTTTCTTCTCCTAATTTTTTCTCTTCCTTCTCTTCCTCCTCTCCCTCCTTATGTTCTCCATCTCTCGCTCCGCGATTTCACACCTCTTTCCCCCAGAACACCCCGCAGTGCATGCCATCTCAACCCCGACTCCCACGCTACCGCCATCGCGGCGCCGACGCTAATTTAACCCAGACCTTCCTCACACTGTGCACCATCGAGGCCCAAAACGGCTCAGCAGCAGCCGCCATGACCTTTGCCCCCGTCGGCTACACACTCACGTCAAGCGACGACTCGACGAGCGCCGCTGGCCCGTCTCCCAGACTAGGCATGGGACGGGGGGCAGTGTACGCCGCTGCGATTGGGAGCGTGGTCGCTGTGCTTGCCGGTGCGAGCTTGGTCTGAGCCCGTTCCCGCACCCGCTCGTCTCGTTTCCCCGTCTTGGCTCTCTCTTCCGTGGTTTTCGTTATTCCCCTCCCGGTTGGCATCGTGTACCGTCGTCGGCGGCCATCCGCCTCGGCGACAGTCCTCGACCGCACGGTTCGGCTTGACGCCTGCATCTTACTTTTGGACACTCCCTAGTCGCGGCTAGACAGACGCCTGGTCTGTGCATAGAGCTTACGTAGACGCGCGGGTCGCGTCATTCGTTGTATTACCAGTATGTATATTAGGATCGGCGGTGGTTATGGACATGGACTGCAGAGAGGATGGGCATGGGTGACATGGACTGCAGATACGATGGGCACGGGTGACATGGAGTGCAGATATGAAGGACATGGCGCAGATACGATGGACATGGACTGCGGATATGATGGACATGGCGCAGATATGATGGAGTGCAGATATGATGGAGTGCAGATACGATGGACAATCAGGGGCTCGAGGTTAATGCGGATATGATATAGCGTATTACATGGACCGTGGTGTCGATATGCAGATGCGACCACTGCTTGGCTGGTTGGTTGGCGCCGGATGCCTGTTGGACTATTCTAGTGGTGGCATGACATGGCCGACGAGACGGATCGATCTGCTCCGGAGAATGATGATGTTGTGAGACGAGGGGGATGATGCCGATGAGGATGACGACAACGACGATGCTGATAACGACGCTTCAAGCTCCCATTGGTCCCATCTCTTGCTCATCCTTCATCCCAGGCTCTTGCTTCCTCCGCTGCCCCGGGCACTGGCATACCGGAGACGTCAAGCCGTCGTGCAATATCATTTCATTACGCGTGACAGCCTCTCTAGACTCTTACGCTCACACCACCTTCACCTCCCCTCACCCTCACCCTCCCCTCACACAACACCCTCACCCTCACACCACCCTCACAGCATCCTCAGCCTCCCACCACCCACACCTCACCACCTCAATCATCCACATCGTCGTCTCCGTCCAGATCGCCGTCGTCCTCGCCCTCGCTGACCTCGAGCCCGGCCGTCCGCAGCCTCTCCTTGTCGCGCTTCCGTTTCCCGCTCAGTTCATCTAGCAGTACCAGTAGATCCTCATGCTCCTTCTCCCCTTCCTCCCGCTTTGCCTTTTCCTCTTCCAGCTGCCTCTGCAGTTCTTTGATCTCCCCCTCTTCCTCTCCCGCCCCGCCACCACCGCCGCCGCCTTTCCCTTTCTTGCCCTTGGACTTCTCCCCCTCCAGCTGCTTTTCCAGCTCGGCAACGCGCCGCTGCAGTCCCTCGACAGCACCGTCGTCAGGCGACTTACGCGCCTCCTCGAGCTCCCGGCCCCGCTCTTCGTGCGCAACCAGCAGCTCGTCGTGCTCTGCTTTCACGCGGCCCAGCTCGGCACGCACGTCGGCCAGCGCATCGGTGTCCGCAGTCGACGAGGCGAGCCTGTCTCGTTGTTCAACTAACTCCTTCTCGAGCTGTGACAATTTCCCCACGTGCCCGCTTTTCTCGCCTTCGGCTGATTGCAGCGAAGTGGAGAGCGCAGCGACTTGCTCGGATAACGACTGAACTTCGGAAATGAGCGTCTCTTTCTAAGCTATCGTCAGCAGGGTCACTGATGGCTCGTGGGATCATATGCTGCTTACCTCCGCCTTGTGCTCATTCACTATCGACGACAACTTTGTCTGCAACTGCACAATCTCCTCCGTCTGTGCTTTGAGCTTCTGTCGCAGGGACATGATGATCGCGGCGGTCTCGCTATCGTCGGGAGCTGGTTGTGTCAGCATTCCTCGACCTCGTCACGCAAAACAGCATACCTGCAGATCCCCGCACAGCATCTGGATCGACGGCAATCGACCGTTGAATGGTGTCTGTCCCGCATCAGCGCCAGCAAAAGGGTACGGGAGGCAAGGGCCGCGGCGGCCGTGTCGAGGTTCTCATGCCAGACTGACAATAGTGATTCTTCCAAAAGTCGACAAATGCCCAATCGAACCACAACTCCAGACCCTCATCCACCTCTTCGTCTTCCGTTGACAGCGCAGGCAGGACAATAGCATCTGCAGCCTCCGTGTCAAAGGCGTCGGGCTGGACGGCGCGGAAACGAGCATCTTCCCGCAGCCGAGCCATACGAGACACAAACTGGTCGGGCCCGATCCGAGAATGAAGGATCGGATGCAGCGTCGTCCTGGACTGATGAGCTTTGCCGACGCAAGCCGATAACGGCAACTCACCGTGTTATCTCTCCTGGCTCGCGGTTGAACTCATAGCATACTCCGAGCAAAAAGGCACTCAGCCCCTGCACCAATGGGTCGATGCCGTTCGCTTGGGTAATGGGTTGGATGAGCTGCACATTAGATCCGTACCTTCAGACCTTCCACTCACAACCTGGAGGTTCGCGCTCTCGCTCAAGAACTCCTTGACGGTCTTCGGACTGTCCCACAGCCAAGTACAAAGCAGAACCAAATACCCCACCATCACCCTCGTCCAATCCTCCTCCTCTGTCGAATCTGGCGCTCTGCCCTGCCTGGCGACCCGGTTCACACACTCTGTATGCTCCCTCGCCGCCATCATCAGGTTCCCAACAACGAGCTGGACTAGCGTCACCTTGTCGTCATCATCTGCGACGGCCGAGTCGGAATCGCCAGTTGGCATCGTTAGATCTCGCGCGAGCTTTTTCGCGTGTTCAGAATTACGCACAAGATGTGCGAGGAGAAGGCAGGCGAACAGGGGGCGATATGGGTCAAAGTCGGACGAGGGTGGCAGGTCAAGCAGGCCACTCAATATGACAGATCCAGCGGATTGGGGTTGATCGGGAAATTCTTCGTTTGGATTGTCTGTGGGTGGAGAAATCATCGATGACAGTATTCCGATCCGAGCATCGTCGTTACCGGTAACATACGCCTGCAAGAGTCAGCAGTCATCTTAAGCTCGTGCAACTGACCTCGAACATGTTGACACCAGCTGCCCGACCTCGAAGGCCCCTCCCACCAGCGCTAGGATCTCCTTCTATGATCGCCTGAACTAGCGCAAGGACAGCCGGACGCAATGGGAGTCGCACAAATCCGCCATTGGGATGCTCCTGGTCGGCGTGAATGGGTATAAGTGGGGCAAGCATCAAAGTCGAGAGTAGTGTCTGATTGGGCACGGACGAGGTAAGGATGGGAGTGAGCGTATTGAGTGCTTGCGACTTGAGACCGTTCGGTGCATTCGAAGCAAGGGCCAGCTCGAGCAAACACCGCGTGACCCCACCAGATACCATCGCAGTCTTGCTGTTAGCCCTGCGACATTATCATATCGGCTCACCTGGTTGTTACCTCCTGGGCCACCTACCAACATCCTGACGAGACCAAGCGCCAGGCCCGCATTGTAGATTTTCTGCTCTGGCCAAAACTGCAGGGCAAACTCGTCGGGTGACTGGTCTTCCGGACCCAGAGGAGAGGGAAATCCGAGTATTGGCGGTATTTGCGGGATGAGGGATAGTTCGCGAAAGTAGTTCTGTTTGTCAGTTCTTGCGCCTGTATGCGGACTCACTTGATTCGACACATTGAATCTCAAGAGACAGCCAACCACCGTAAGGGCATCTTGCACGACAATCCCGCCGTCCGCTCCGCCCTCTGATCTGACAATGTCGAACAGCTTCTCGAACGCGCCGGAGAAAGCGACGATCTTCTGTAGATCCGAATTGCCAGCCAACATGGCTGGCAGTAGCAGCAGCGCTTCGTTGCGCAGCATTTCACCTGCGCCTCCGCCCATCGACGAACCTGGCGCGGGGGAGGCGCCTCCGGGCGGCGGAGCTCTGGAGTCGAGGACGGAGAGGATACCGTCTACGCCGGGAGGCGGGGAGGACATGATGTATGATTGGGCGATGGTTGGGCGCGCAGTCAGCAGCTGCGAGAGGTACTGCAGCGAGTAGAAACGGGGGTAGAAGGACGGCGAGTTGGACAGCAGTGCGAGCACCGAATGCAGCGGCTGTGGAGTCTGGCGAAGGTCAGCACACGGGGCACCAGCGAACTCACCTCGAGAAAGGCGTCTGTGAAACGTATGCCAAGGTCGTCTTTCGTCGGCTGCCTCGTCAGCTGGTACCGCGTTCCTCGTGGCGCACCTTTTCAGCCGTCTCCGAGAGCTGCATGAGCGTCTCGAGCGTGGCCTTTGCAATCTCCGTGTCGAACGGCGCGTCATGTTGCAGCACGGCCACCAAGCTGCCCATGGCTCGACTGCCGACGTCCTGGGTCACCCAGCCTATCAGTGTGGTTCTACCGCTCAGATGGCGCCAGGACGTGGACGCACCGCTTTCCAGTCCCTGCTCAATCCCTTGAGACCAAGTACAGCTGTACGCCGGTCCTCTACTGCCGGGCTCGACTGGATCCGCTCGACCAGCTTGTCGATGGTGTCGGTGGCATTCTGTGGCGCGCCAAGATCGCCCCGCAGGGTCTCGTATGCCGAGGACAGGCGAGACCCGAACAGGGAGGTGATCTTTGTCGCCTGCGACTGCATCTTGGCCAGAGTCAGGCGTTGCGAACTCACTAGGGACGAGAGACAAAGCCATGAGATCAACGTGCCCTTACCACGCGTGCACGGGATTTAGGCTTGCCACCTAGGCTTGCAAACTTCACTTTGTAACCGTGATTAGGCGCCCCAGCATTCACTCTTGTGGAATTACGTAAGGCTCAAGCCGCTGCGCCGCCGTTTCATCTTCGTACGCTGTCTATTGTCCGACTCTCTCTTTTGCTCTCTCGACGGCCATCTCGACAATAAGATTCTGCCAGACAAAGAGTCCTCATGCTCCATCTCTGACACATGTGCATGGCCATCTCGCTTTCCTGCTGATGTCTCAGTATGCAGCAGATCGTGACAATAAGGTTGACGGCAGCGCAGAAAACGTCTTAAACGACGGAGACTGACACTGTTTCTCGTCTTCTCACTAACCCATTCATCTATGCTCTCTTGCTCCCTTCTCTCTTGAACAAGTTGCTCTTGGATAACCTCTCAGAAAACTAAACACTCTACCTTCTCTGTATCTTGAAGACTGGGAAGGCACGATGTCCGTCCCGGGTGGACCGTACGACCTCGTCGCAGCACATGAGCCACAGCCCGACAGTCCTCTTGACCCCTTCGGCCACGTTACCAACCCCCACGATCGCTATTCCCGTCCCCTCGTCCTAGGCCGGCAAGATTCCAACAGCAGCTTCTTCAACGCTGTATACCTCGATGATCGTGTGGGACCCACGAGACCACTGAGGGTCCGCAAGCGACCCGCAGCTGTGCCCCGCCTCGCACCCATCGGACCTGGTGAGTTGCCTCCACACGCTCCTGATTCCTTTTCTCACCGATCGGAACCGACTCACTGACGGACGTATAGTGCGCCATCGACGGAGGTCAGCGCCGTCGCTGCCGCAGAGCCCACGGTCCCCGCGAACCCCAACGACGCCGTCGACACCAACTGTTCGGCCTCGATTCCCCCGTAAGGATTCGAATGCGAGCTCGCGCAAGTCCACTTCAACGGTCGACGCTGCTGCCGCTGCTGCAAGCACGGCCGCGGCCAGTCTGTCGATCTCGAGCATATTCCTCTCACTTCCAGCAGAGGATGAGCCGGGGCTGCAGCCCGCACTACCGATCCACAAGCACGGCGCGCACAACACCAGAAAGGCCCGCTCCTCGTCCAACCAGTCGGAACTGCATCTCGGTCTGGGACGATTCGCAGTCTTTGACGAGGCAGTCGTTCCTGGCCCATCACCACCTGTCACTCCCGGACCTTCGCCCGTCCGGCGGACGTTTGGAGCGGCAACCCGACCAACCGACCAACACATGGTCGAACGCGATCGACACCGGCGTCGCGTGGGAACCGCACCGGGAACCGGCGCTGGCACTCTACCTCGTTCTCCGCTGACGCCGTCTCGCGCACCGCGCAAAGCCGCCGAGCTCCTTGGGACCGGCCCGACCTCGTCGCGCTCGAAACCCGCGTCTGGCTCAAACAAAGTGTCCAAACCCGTCAAGCGGACGCACTACCGCCCGCTGCCCAATGCGACTCTGGTGGAGATCCAAGCGTTCTTCGGCGATAAGCGCCACAAGGGCTCGAAGCGCTCGGACATCCGGATCTCTACAAAGAGGATGCCTGTTACCTCGGATCCGCACAAGGACAGGCAGCTGGGGCAGGGCGGGACCGTCGCGCACAAGGACGAGCACGGCAACTCGTGGCTCGACGTGGAAGAGGAGGCCGAGTTCGCATGGCTGATGAGCGACGCCCGTGGGGCTGTGTCGCCGAATGTTCCCCGTGGCATAGGGACGGAGACGGCCGAGCAAGGCGTTTGGGAGGACCTGGACGCCGAAGACAGTTGGGAAATGAAGGCGTTCACCTCGGTGCTGGCGCTTCCGTCGCAGCCTAGACTCTTTCGAGAGACCGAGGTCCTGCTAGACAGCGACAGCGATGTGACCCCCACTGCACCGCTACCTCGCCGAACGCCGAAGCACGATCTCACGACCGCGCAGCCGTGGTCAACGACAATGGCGACCGCGCATCCGTGGTCAACGACAGTGGCGACTCCACTGGTCGTTCCGCCACCTCGCACGTCGAGCCGCCCACCTCCGACCCGCGCCCACACTCGTACACCCTCACCCACCAGCTCTTTAGCCAATTCCGACACAACTTCAGATCGAGAGACTTCGTCAGCTTCATCCTCGGCGGCAGCGGGAGGACGGATCAAGCGCCGCCCCATCCCGTTGACACTCCATCCACCGAAACACAACCGGCGACTGCCAGTGGTCTCTAGCTCGCCTCCGATGCCACCGGTGCAAACGCCGTTCGTGCATCCCCGATCGGCGCCCAAGCCAAACCCCGGCCCCGCCGATGCCGACACCCACGCCCACGTCCAAGTCCACACCCAGGACCAGGTCCAAGCCCAGGTCCAAATACCAACACCAGCACAAGATACACAAGCCGAGTCACGTGGAAGACATGCTGGATCCCAGCCACATGCAAGGCGTGCTGGTGCAGACGCCGCCGACGCCCGCGACGCTGAACCAGTATCCTTCTTCGAGCCACTCACACCCGTCGAAGCGACCAGTCTCCTCGGGGGCCATGCGCGGTTCTTGAGCGGCAGCAAAGACGCCATGAGGGACGTCGCCAAGGCCAGCGGCGGGCGGTGGTTCAGGAAGGTCGTCCGGCCGCTGGTCAGGTAACCAGGCCGCGTTCGCTATCCGAAGCACAGTCGCTATCCGAGGCACAGTCCTGTTCCGAGTCACCATCCCACCCGATCACTGTGTACTGCCTATACGTAGTTGTCTGCTGTCTGCGGCGGGCTATCTGCTGAATTTCGTGTAAAGCACACTAGAGTCTGCTGAATTTCGTGTAAAGCACGCTAGAGCTGCTGCTGAATTTCGTGTAAAGACGCTAGAGTCCCTACAATGCGAGAATGCATGCTGGTCATGAATGTTACAACAACATATCACATTGCCCCACCTGGACTCAGCCCATAAAGCTGCAACGACGTGTCCATCCCGTGCACTCCCAGCCCCACTTACTACCCCGCACTGTTCTCTCCAACGCAACAACCCCACTAGCCTCCTGCACTACTCTGCCAACGCCACTAGCCACTGACTATCCCCCACTATTCTGTCCCACACCAGCCCCATTACGCGGCTCAACCACGCTCGCGCCCACCCGCGCCCTTCCTGCATTCCGCTCTGGCATGCTCACATTGCCCTCGTCCTCGCCGCTGCGAACTTGCTCCGCGCCGCTCGTGCCCTTCTTCTGCTCTTCACTGTGCGCGGTACCCTTCTGCTTTTCACTGTGCGCGGTACCCTTCTGCGCTTCACTGTGCGCGGTACCCTTCTGCGCTTCACTGTGCGCGGTACCCTTCTGCCCGTCACTGTGCTCCGTGCCGCCGCGTCTGGCGATCAGCGGCGAGCGCAGTGATCTCTCCACGACCTCGTCCTCGGGTGTATCGTCGAGGTTGATCACGCGCCGCGGGCGGCGTTTCTTATGTACCGCCACGGAGCTTGCTGGGCTCGGAGGCGGCATGCTCGGCCCCGACGAGGCCGCGCTGGTCTGCCGCGAGTGCTCCCCCCGGGCAGAGGCAGGGACATGGGCGTGGCCAAGCGTACTGGCCGGGGAGTTGGCAGGGACACGAGCATGCGTGGGGGTATGGCTTTGGGCCTGGGTGTAGGCGCGAGGCGAGTCGTACTGTCCCTGTCCTTCGACCCGCGGTTCAGCAGCAGTGGTGTACCCTCGAGAATGGGCTAGGTGGCCTTTCGATGCCAGGTCCATCTCGATCCGCCGCGTTTCGGTCCACGAAAATGGTCGGTCGTCAAATACGACCTCCTCGCGATCGCCGCCTCGCGCCTCGCTGGCGAATGCGACCCCGAGGTTGACGCGCCACTCGTCGTTGCTGCGGTCGCGGTCAAACGGATTCCCAGCACACCACACGGCCTTGACGTGGGGCAAGACGGCGAGGCGGCCCACCTCGTCCCACTCGGTCAAGAGGTTGTCGCGCACATCCACGCGTTCGAGCCCGAGCACGCGCTCGAGGCCGGCGAGGCAGTCGATGCGGTTCGCGCCGAGGTTGAGAGACGTGATGTTGCCGAGCACGGAGGGCGCGTTGCGGACCGAGGTGATGAGGTTGTTGGAGAGGTTCAGCGAGACGAGGGAGTGCAGCGCCGATAGCGACGAAGGGATGGAATTGAGCAGGTTGTGCGACAAGTCGAGAGAAGTCAGGCGCGACAGTGGGACTGATGGGAAAGACAGCAAGCTGGTCGAAGGGAGTGCGAGGTGCCGGAGATTAGGGAAACGAAGATTCGTCGGCCGAGAGCTATCGGCAGAGCGAGTGGAGTCATTTTCGGTATCGGTATACGGCACGACAAGGAGCTCTTCGAGCCAGTCGTCGGCGTCCTGCGCGGCTCTGACCGTCAGGCTCCGCAGCCCCGGATTTGGCGGGATCAAGAGACCTCTGGGGTCGTAGCCCTCCAGCTCGAGACTGGGAGCGTTAGCATCGGAGTTGCATAGCATTGGTGTAGCATTAGGTGCGTACGTTTGAAGGTTGCGCAGGACGTCAAGTGGCACGCGCACGTCGATTCCGCCCAGCTGGGTATAGCCTCCAGCATCGACTAGCTCTGCTATGGGCCTGTCGGAGAGGAACGGCGGGTGTATGAGGAGAGCCGGAAGGACCGTGAATATCGAGTACAACGCCAGGAGGATCTGGTCTGCCGCCATCAGCTCCACGCTCGCTGCGTGTCGTCAGATGGAGGTCACCTTCGTTGACCTCTTCTTTCCTGCCGAACCAGCCTCTGCCCATCGCGCCTCCCGTGGCGAGACTGCCCATCGAGACCGAGCGCATGCTGCCGACCCAGCTTCGCACGCTCCTTACATCGCCTTCCTCCTTGACGGCTCGCTCGTCCGAGCGGGCCCCGCGCGCCGCCACCGGCACCCCCGGCGCGATCGGCACGTCCGTGCGGCCGACATGCGGCAGGGCCTGAGGCAGGCTCTGCCACCGCAGCAGCAGGTACAGCAGCCGGTCCGGCGGCAGGCGCAGCAGGATCGGTCGTGCCGCAGCCCGCGGCGGAGACGGTGCCGACGGCTGGCCGAAACCGAGCGTCAGCGGTATTTTCAAACTGGTCGACAGCGGCTGCGAGCTGGGATCGAGGCCCAGCGTGAGCAGGGTGTACGACTGTTGCAAGATGGACGGCGTCGATGGCAACCGTGCCGACGGAGCTGGGGCGAGCCGAGCGAGGTTGCTCTTGAGGTACTTGTGGAGTGTGAGCAGGTATTCCCGTCCAGGCAGCGGCTCTGGCTCTGCAGGCCCAGAGGGCAGGAGCAGAGAGCGCATCCCGCTCCACCTCGACGCATATGACAAACGCTCACATCTCACACCACATGCCCAACGCGCTGGAATCCGTCAATACAGGAGAGAGATACCGTGGGAGAGTTGTTGAATAGACACCGTGGGAGATCAAGCCAAAGGAAGGTGTCGCCTATTGTCTGTCCTGACATTTGGGTGTCGAACAACAACGACAACAGGAATACCAGCATGCTTCTGACACTGGCAACGAGGAGGGTGGGATGCATGAGGATGCGTCGCAGTACATTCTCACTGACTCTTTACTCACGCCTTTCTCTTTACTCACTTTGATCTCCACCCTCGCATTCTACTCTGCGCTCACCTCTGATCTCTCAGCACTCTGCGCGACATGTTGGACAGCCTCATTCTATTCACTCTGGTGTCCTGTAAGCTGCGATATCAAGCGTATAGGCCGCACCTAACAATTCCAGACACAATGGCCACGCAGATTTGCAGCCCGGCAACTTGCATAGACGGCTCGACCACATCTCTTTGTAAATCCCTTCCTTCATCAGACCACCAGGGAAAATGAAGCTAAACATCTCTAGTACTTGCAGCTGACAAGGCGACCGATACACACCTCATCCCGGGAGCCTACACCGGTTCAGACTATTCCTCCCTGTCCCCTACCTCCTTCACCAATCAGACCGTCTCCACTACCTCTTCTGCTCTTGTGGTCTCCCCGCCGCCTTTGCCCATTACGTTCACTGGCGCGGTGTATACTGGCTACGACTATGGCTACGGAGATATCAACTGGGGCAAAGACTGGAAGAGCATGTACCTCCCCGAAGGATGGTATGGCCTGCTGGAGCCTGGAAAGGTGCTCTGGGGCGCTATCCCCGACACTGAACGTCTTCCTGGCGACTTTGGCGCCAGCAAGCTCACCAAAGCCGCTCTATGTGAGTGACTCTCAATGCCATCCCTGACATCAATAGCCACTTGCAATCCGCCATGCTCATCCAACGGAGTCTGCGGTCAAGCTTCCGCCAACTCCACTAGCGAGTGCAGCTGCAGTATTGGCTGGACCGGCTCCTCGTGTGATCAGTGTTCGCCAGGGTTTTATGGACCAACCTGCCTCCGTAAGCTCAATCCCCGCTGATTGTCAGTTGCCACACTAACTTCTACTCTCAGCTTGTCCCTCCAGTTGCTCGCGGTGCGACGATGGGATGCTAGGAACCGGGACATGTATTGGCACAACTACTACTCCAGCTTGTGAGCTGGCAAAGCTAGAAGAACCCCAGCTGACTCGCGAAGCATGCAACTGTGCACATGGCACGTGTCAGCCTGACGGAAGCTGTATCTGTGCCTCGGCCTGGACTACAAACTCGACAGCCTCGTCGAAAGCTTGTGCTCAATGTGCCCAAGGTTTCTTCCAAGACTTCAAAGACAATTGCCTAGGTGAGCGACGGCCACTCTGATTGAAAATCATGCAGTAATGCTGACAGTGCAGCCTGCCCGCTTGGCTGCGAGTCGTGTGCTCTGAAATCTGGGACGAACAGCACACCCTTGTGCACCTCTTGCGCCGCCGGACTATCACTTTCGTCTGCCGATCCGGCTACATGCGATGCCACGGGTAGCTGTGAGGACGGACAGTATTACGATGAGTCGTCTGGCAGCTGTCAAAGGTGAGTCGAGAAACTCCAACTGTGCTCATTGGTCCAGTTGCTCTCCAGCTTGTACGACCTGTACCGGCCCCTCCACAGCAGATTGCTTGGCTTGCGCGTCGCCTCGCGCGAGTCTTAACGGGAGCTGTGTCGGATTTGATGCTTCCGATGGGATTTGCGATTCAAGCTTGAGCGGGCTGCAAGGCGTGTTTGTCGTCGACAACCAACAGCACCTCTGTCAGGGTATGTGACTGCTCGAACGTCGAGAAATGCTCACAGTGCAGCCTGTCCGGCGGGCTGCTTGTCGTGCGCGATACCGTCCTTCTCTTCTGCAGCGTCGTTCTCGGCTCTAGAATGTCAATCGTGCCAGCACGGCTATCTGCTCGAGAATGGCTCGTGTGTCGAGACGTGCTCAGAGGGCTATTTTGTACCCACAGGCTCGGCTCAAACGAACGGTACTTGTCAACGTGCGTTGCTGAATTACATACCTGGCTACCAGAGCTCATAAGGATAGGCTGCGACTCGGCATGTTCGACGTGTCTGGGTTCGGCGGATTATTGCACTAAATGCCCCGATGGTTCCACCTCTGCATCTGATGGGCAGTGCATCACCACCTGTCCGACAGGGACTGTTTCCACCAACGCCACCTGCCTGCCTTGTCACTCGGAGTGTTCGTCCTGCTCCTCTGCGGGTTCGGCAACAGCTTGCACCGCGTGTCCTAGTTCTCGACCGGCTCTCGTCGACGGTCGATGTCTCGAGTTCTGCCCGTCGGATCAGTACCTCGACCCGTCAACCGCGAGCTGCAGCACATGCGACCCGACCTGCCTCTCATGCTCCGGAAGCGACAATGCCCACTGCACCCGCTGCGCCGACGGACAAACGCTCAAGGACGGAAAATGTATATCGGCAACATGCGACTTTGCCACTGGTCTCGGGGTATGTCTCACGGACTTTGTTGCGAGCGCACACCGCGCTCTGGTAGCGGTATATGTGGTGTTGCCGCTCCTCTTACTGGCCGTGGGCTTGGCGGGCTGGTACTTTATAACTAGGGAGCGGCGGAAGACTCGCGAGGCTACCCAAGAGTTTGCTCGGAGCCTGGACGAGAGTGGCGTGAGGGACCGTATGCTGCTTTTGCGCTTGGACAAGCTGTTCAGTCTGGACCGCCTCCGCCCCTCTGCAGGAGAAGAGCAAGCACAACGATGGGGTACAAGAGTGGACGCGGATGCAGACGCAGGCAGTGACAAGGACAGGGACAAGGACGAGGACAAGGATACGAAACGCCTGCGAGACCTACTTCTGCCCTCGGCGCGTCGGCGGCAAGAGAGGTCAACCGACAAGGGCAACGGCAAGCGCAAGGACAAGGACGACAAGGCAGTCCCGATGGTCGGACGAGAAAGCGAGCGAGAATCACACTGGTTCGTCCCGCCTCCGCCGTACGTGCCGCCCCCGGCGCCCACTGCCGAGGAACTAGCCCTGCCAGCCAAGACAAAGGTCATCTCGATGGACTCGCCCCCGTCGCCAGCGTACGAGCCGCGCAGCCTGCTCCCGCCTCCGCGTTCCGGAGGTCAAAGAGCGACGTCGACGTCGGCGTCTGCATCGGCGTCGGCTTCCGCGTCGGCATCAGCGTCAGCGTCGGTGTTGGCTTTGGCGCGAGAGGCTGAGGAGCGGGATGAGGACACGGATGAAGAGTGGGATGGTGGATCCCGAGCCAGTGTCGGCGGGGATATGGCTATGCGAGTGGGAGCGCCGGGCGGGGGAGTGGGAGCGGGAACAGGAGCAGGAGGGGGAGTTGCGAAAGAGCGGGTGTTGGATCGCGAGGTGCTCAGACACGCAGACAAAGCGGTGAGGCTGAGCGATGTCTGGCCGGCGATCCGACGCGAACACGGCAGGAAGCTCGAAGGATGGATCTGACCTAGCGTCAGTTCGGTTTGGCGTTATCTTTCTCTGTTCTGTGTCTAGATGGCCTATCGTGCATTGCAAAGTGCAGAATCTGCGTATTGTACTGTACATGTACGCAACAAGTCTGAGTAAAGTCGAATGTACAGCGTCTCGTGTTACCCTGTTACCCCGCTCTCTGCCCCTCCAACCTACCGGCCATGTTCTCCGCCCACCCCGCCATCTCCTCGTTGGGGAACCCATCGAGCAGCTTGATTGTCTACGGAGCTGGATCAGCCTCAACTTTCCCACGCGACGATTGACGATTGACGTTCGACGATTGACAATCTTGGAAGTCTGCTTAGAACCCAGAGTGAGTGGGAATGGAACGGGAATGGCTTGGGAATGGAATGGTAATGGGACTAGGAGTGGAACGGGAACGTGGACGTCACCGAACAAGTAAACGTACCTGCTCGAGCCCCACGACACCTTCAGACACACTCCCTTCTGCTTCCCGCAGCTCGGCCGTCTTGGCTGCGATCGAGCGCGATCGCGCCTGACATTCTTCGTACAGCTGCACGTTGCATCGTCAGTATCAACATCCCGCCCCACCAAAGAAGGGGAAGCGGGGTTGGAAAGACAGAAAGACAACGAAAGGGATATAAACTGCGATGGAGGAATCAACGTACGACGATGTACTCTTGACGGAGCCGGGCATAGGCCTGATCATACACCGGGAGGTTGGTCGCGGCCGTCAACGCAGGCGGAGTCAGGTCGGCCCTGCTGATCTCAGTCGAGAGAATCGAGAGACTAGCCAGCCCGACCACAAAAACTCACCGCCATGCGTCCCGGCGTCGAGAGCCCGGGTGCGCAGTTGCCCATTCTTTGCCTTCTCGCACGAGCTCTTCAATGGCTTTCAGCGCTGGTGCTGCGCGCTCCCTCTCGAGGATCTCGTTGGCCCCGGCCTATGCGCGTCAGCCTTCAACCTGCACGAGAAACGCCGATTGGCACCTGCACGAGCACCGCCGATTTGCTGCAAGAGACAAGAGAGGCAAGAGGGCTATTAGAGGCAGGAGAGGCTATAAGAGGCAAAAGAGGCTCCAAGAGGCAAGAGAGCGGGGCAGCCAGATCGACTCGCTGGGAAGAAAACTCACCAGGATCCGTTGTCGCATTTCGTGACTCGAACTGAGGTACACGTCCTTCAGGCCTTGTGGATTTTTAGCTGCAAAAGACGGAAAGATGTCCTCAAGGTCTTTGGCGCTACAAAACCTCAGTCAATCTGGGCGGTCGCAGCGTAATGGGAAGAAGCAAGACGACGCGCGACGCACGTCCACTTTGCAGCTGCAGCACCGGCGGCCAGATCAAGCGTGTCCATCGTGAGCTGGTACCGCCTGCCGAACTCTGCGCGCTGCGCGTGCGGGTCGGCGATAGGCACAGCGGGCTCCGAGAGGACTTGTGCCGGCGTGCGTTCAGAATGCAGAGATTTCCGAGTACGCGATACAGGCGTCTTTGGCGCCACCGGTGTCGCTGGTGCGGGTCCGGCCGCGGCGTCCTTGTCGTCGATATCCATAGCGGACGCCGAGGCAGCTTCCGCATCAGGCGCATTTGGCGGCCCCGCGCTTGGTGTTATATCTGATATGGGGTCTGGGACCGCGGCAAGGGAGGTGGGCGCGATGTCTGCCATGGTCGGTGCAGCCGCGTCCTCATCAACTACCATCTCGGCGGGCAGGTCGATCGGCTCGTCCACCTCCGCCGCATGCTGCTCCTCGTGGACATGGGCTGCCGTCGGTTCCGCTGCCATCTCCACATCATCATCGTGGCCACTCGGGTGAGCGCCTGCTGGAGTCTTTGGATTCGACGGCCCAGCGGCTGCATTGGCCTCGCGAAATGGTGTCCTCACAACTCCGGGATGACGAGGTGCGAACGCCAGCGACGGAGATTGCAAGCTCGTGTTTGCTTCAGGTCCCGCCACAGGGGACTTTGCCAGCGGCTGCACCCGCTGCGGAGGTGTGCGTAGGAGTCCCATTGCTGCTGGTCCTGGTGATACTGAAGAGCAGACGCAAGATGCTACCCAAATTGGTTTGTTTGGCTCGGCGCGCGTTGTAAGGCAAGTAACAGTCGTGTGCACCGTGGGAGACTTGGCCAAGCTCGACAACCCATTGTGTCCTTCGTTGGAACAGCGTTTGAACAGGTTGGAAACAAAATCACCACGGCGTGAGACACCACAACTGCAACCAACCCAGACTGAGCCGACTCTTCAGTCCACTTGCACAGTCAGGTGCCGCCCCACGAACAGCACAGCCGACTGTCGCACTGTCGCAACTCTCTCCAACCGTCCTTTGTCCTTTCAGGGAGCAGCGGTCGTGTGCTGCTCCAGCTTCTATACTTGACAGTCACGCATCGCTGTACGACAGCCTACGACATCGCCGCGAGTCCAGACTAAGGGCAGGCTGATACTATGTACGTCCGTAAATGGAGATCCTTCCTAATGGCAGGTCCGGCACGCCTCCCGCATCCCTCACCCCGCCTGCTCTCGACTCGCGCTCCTCGTCTCCGGCTGGCGACCGACCCCGCGCCGTGTCAGGCTCGCTCAAAGACCGCATTGCGAAATTCAACAATCCCTCTGCTCAGCCTCTTGTGCCGAAGCAGCCTTTCGGTACCGCAGGCCCGCCTCCCTCGTCTTCAACCAACCCCAGAGGCGGACTCATCGGTAACAGGATCCCGAGTTTCGACGCTCGGTCAGCAGCCATTTCGACGAGTCAGCGGAAAGTGTCAGAGCCGAGAGGCCTGATTGGCAATCGGATCCCTAATGTCTCTACGACCAAGGCCCCGGGACGATCAGCGAGTCCGGCAGGATCAGTCGCTTCCAGCGACCGCTCGGCCGCTCCCGCCAGTTCAGGCTCACCCAACACGTCGTCCCGCTCGTCGTCGCCATCGACGTCGCCTGGACCGGGACTCCCGCCTTCTCTGCTTGCGTCGACGATGCCCGACGATATCCCCACCGGCGCAATGACGCCGTCGTCGACCCGAGCCGAGGCGGGCGAGTCGGTTCAGGAACTGTCAGCACCGGGCACGCCGGTCGCCAACGCCGCCTTCCAGCTGCCTCCCCCAGAATACGACCTCGTCCCCGGAAATCTCAAGTACGCCGCGGCCAATATGATCCGCGGACTCTCGGCCGCCTCTGGTCCCCGCTCCTTTGCTGCGTCTGTCGCGTCGAGTTTGATGTCGCAGTATGATCCGTCCTCGACCGGCAGCGAGACGGCGCAGAAGATGATGCAGGATGTGAGCGGGATCTCCACGCCGACCGGGACGCCCAAAGCCGCACACAAGGAGCTTGATCTAGAAAATATCAGCATTAGAGGAGAAGGCAGTGTGCGAGAGGATGGCAGCGAGATGGATGAGGACGGACCGGACGCTGTCGCACAGCAATTCGAGGGCCTAGGTGTGCAAGTGCAGGACTTGCAGGACCGGAATGCTACTCCCGAGCCCCCCAGGATTGATGTGGTCCCGGCCAGGGACACTTCATTCGACGCAGACCCAGCGGCGCCCGACTCTGAACAGCACGAAACG
The DNA here is from genome assembly GCA_021527695.1 of Naematelia aurantialba. Lineage (NCBI taxonomy): Eukaryota > Fungi > Basidiomycota > Tremellomycetes > Tremellales > Naemateliaceae > Naematelia > Naematelia aurantialba. Next base: position 1,458,679 of record JAKFAO010000007.1, read on the forward strand.
GTCGCAACTAGCTCTGAAGAAGGGCTTGCAGGCCCTCCATTGGCTCATCACCCAAACGCCGACTCGGATCCCGCCGACCTCGAGGATGGCAACCTCTATGCTCATGTTGAGGATCAGGTCGCCGAACAACGCCCACTCGACAATGGGACGCAAATGGGCGGAGTCGAAACGCAAGCCGGACGAGGCGCGTCTGCAGAGCCGGGCTTTCTCCAGAAACCAGATGCTGTTGGAGAACTGAGCCCGGGCTCTAAGGACGCGAGTGAATTGCAGGTGCGCGACGCTACTCCCAAACCAACAGAAGAGCAAGTATTGGAAGAGGGTAACGCACCTCTGCATAACGGGATGAGTTTGGACGAAAGAAAGGCTGTGGAGGACTGGCAGAATTCGCAAGGCTCGACGTATGATGCCTCGGACTCGGGACAACAAGGTGATGAGGCGACTCAAGACGATCACGACAGTCTCACCGAGTCGCATTCAGTTGATGAGGCACCTAGTGCTGAAGGCCTGGAGACGTCATCCGCTGCAGATCCGATCCTTCCTACCCCGCCGTCTGAGGATCCAAACGATACGCCGCTTGCCCAGAAACCACTACAACTTCACCTCGAACCGGCGCCTGTCGCCCAACCGGCGGAAGAAGGTCCAGCGGCGGAGGAGAGTCCGTCGTCCGCCAACGGGATGGATGTGCCCAGCGCGACGCGAGGGGAGGACGAAGCTGAGACGGGACAAACTACTCCTCCAGCGTTTCCGACTGCACCAGACAACGAGCTGGATGATGTGAATGATGAGCCGTCCACTGCGGGTGCAGAACCACCCGTCAGCACCGGGGCACACTCAACGTCCGATACGGCTCCCCTCGACGCGGCGGTCATGAAGTCGTTCCCCGAGGTTCCTGACGAGTCTAAGCCCCGCGTCGAGGTGCACGTCCAGTCGCCGCAGTCCACGCCGCAGAAACGCCAGCCTCGCGCCTCGTTCGACGCGCAGCAGACGCCGCTCGTGACTCTGCCGGGACAGAGCAAGAGCCTCACGACGAAGAGCCCGCCAGGGGACCTGGACGTGGATACGACACCGCAGCAGAATCCGGGCGTAGGCGTGAACAAGCGCCACAGCACGCGTAAATCGCCAAAGAGCCCATTGCTGGACGACGAGGATCCCGGGGACTTTGAGCAGGGCGAAGGCTGGGCCGTGGTCACCAAGTGAGTTTGGCTCACGCACCTCGTCACCCAACGGCGTCGACTGATCGGTGTAGAGGCAGAGATCAGTAGGGTACTAGGGCACTAGGACACTAGGGCATTTGCTCCAACGTGGCCGGAGAAGAAAGAACATCAAGATGTGTATATCTTATTGTACGATCAGACTCGCGATTTGAGACGACTGTCATGCTATGCAGCAATGTGCAACGAAACACCGTACACGATAACATGCAGTGTACAAGGCGGGCATTGATATCGGTCTATTCGTCTAAATCGCCATGGTCAACGTACGAGGCTCAGCCTCATTGCCGCGGATACCCGTGCCAGCCTCCCTGCCAGTCCATCCCGCCCATCCCGCCAAACGGTGGTTGCTGCCCTTGGAACTGAGGGGGCTGGTGGTACTGCTGTTGCTGCGCGTGCTGCGCGTACTGGAGCTGCTGCTGATGCTGCTGTGGTTGTTGTTGTAGATGCTGTTGGTGTTGGAAATAGAGCTGTTGATGCTCGTTCATGCCGCCGTATCCCCCCATGCCCATCTGCATAGGTACCATGCCCTGCACTCCCTGCATCCCTCCCAGTCCAGACCCTGGCATCCCCGGCATCATGTTGCCCATGTTACCCATCATCCCCATCTGGAGATTCATCATGGCCATTGGGTCCAAGCCCATCCCCATGCCCATGACACCGAGCTGCGGCATCGCCATGGGGTGCATCATCCCACCCATGCCCACGCCCATGCCCATGCCTCCCATCTGTCCGCCGTATCCTCCAGTTGGACCACTGGGCGCGATTGGCGGCCTTGCATGCGGCCTGAAACCAGGTCGCACGACCGGTGCACCCCCTCTTCCTCCCCCTCCGCCGGGCGCTCGGCGCTGGGGACTTTTGGGCCGAAGAATTTCAATTTCTTGGTTGAACGGCAGAGCATCTCGGCCATCTTGTTTCGGCGGCAGCACGCTCGAATAGGTTGAGGAATCGAAGAGTTGGACGCTGGAGGAGGAGGTGACGGCGGCGGCGGCGGCGAGAGGAGAGGCGGCAGTGTGGGAGGAAGTGGCAGGCATGGGAGATGTGTCGGCAGTGACCCAGCCTTGACGGCAGAGGTGAGGCGGCGTAAAGAGCGAGAGTCGACGAGTGCCGAGGCAGAAATTCTCGATCAACGTATATAGGTACGGAGGGAGACGAGCCCCGTCGATATCTACCGGCAGTCACCTGTCAGTCGTGGCCAGGCGGGTTCGACAAACGACAACCATGAGTCCGACCGCGGAGGATTTGTGAATGTGTCGTGGAGTGAGGTGGGTGAGGAGAGCGCAGCACGTACCCTCAGAGTCTTCCCACACCATCACGTCGGTATCCACATTGCAATGGACGAATCGGGTGTCGGTACTCCGCCTCACGGTCCCGCGTATCCCCATGAGACAGTGCTCTTTCTGACTCGCAAACAGGCCGCCGCCTGCCCCACCTCTTGTCCCACAGACCGGTCTGCTCGCTACGTCCGCTTCCCCTCCCGCTTCCCCTTCCCCTGCACTTTCCCCGGCCACGTCTCCCCGCTGTTGGCTTTCGTCTGGGTGTGCCCGCTTGTTCGTCTTGACCCAGACAATATCTTCGGCACGCCTGAAGCCCCATCGCGCAAAACATTCCCGGCCCTTCTCGAGGCCATCAGAATCCCCGCTCCCAACCCATAGGAACACGAAGCCCGGATCGGAAGACAGAATACGGATGGGCAGGGCGGCCGTGGTCTCCCAGTCGAGGGACGAGGTATTGATCAGTATCACGTCGAATTTGTGTGGTTGAAGCGCCTGGACGACGGTCAGGGGGTTGGACGAGGTGAGCGGAAGGTAGAGAGGGGCATGGGAGAGGTCTGCGACGAGTTGCGCTTTCAGGTCCATCAGTTTCTTGAGTGCAGGATACCTCGATACCACGTCAGCCTGGGGTCAAGGTCATACTCTTGCTTGTACTATCGCTCCCTCTTTGACTCTTATCCATGACAACAGGGACGACGAAGGATACGACCCGAGACTCACTCTTCGCATATCTCGTCGTCGCCAGCGCCAAGGACGTAGTTTGATCCGAACTCCCCAGATATACCGTACCACGCCGTAAGGTCATTACGAATCGTCTCCTCCTCCTCGACGTAGTTCACTACATTCTCCTTGCTGGGCTCGGTAGGCTCAGGTGTCTCCGGAGGGGAGATGAAGTCCAGCGGAGGCGGCGGTGGAAAGGCGTGGGTAGGATCGATGATTCGTCGGCGTTCGGATTGGCGTTGGAGGATGTCGGTGAGGAACGAGTGGTGGGCTACGAGGGCCGACATGGTCCGACGGTGTGCACAAAAGAGTCCTAGCTCTGAACACCTCAGCGTCGGATACTTGGCGTCGTAGGCGAGATGTTGAAGGCTGTATTGTCACAGCTCACAGCTCAACTCATTTGCTGCTCGGTTACCAGTTTTACCGAACTGGTTTCTTTCGCCTGTAGGTGTCTGCCTGTATCTGAGCTCGCACAGTTTGTTAGGGTGATATCACGAAAGGCCGAGAGTACAGTGATCTCGCTACGGTCTGCCTGAGCAGCACGGTTCGACTTGGCAGTCAGGCAGTGCGAGCACCAAGGTCACCCTGTTACGGCCCTGTCCGGAAATCGATGTGGAGGTGTTTCCTTTAGTCATTCCCCTCGCTACGGTATAAAGTCTCTTCGTCGACCATCCATGTCGCTCGGAAGAGCTATCGCCAACACCAGAGTCCCCATCCTCCAATTCCGCACTATTATAGCTGGCAACCGAGGCCCAGCAACCGTTTCTACTTTGCCTCGGCTTACGGGACCGCGCACCCGAATTCCAACATCATCAACCAGGCGCTTCACAACGACAGCTGGCAGGACCAAGCCAATGAGGTGCATTTTGATCAAGGATGGAACTGGGCCGGCTGAGAGCTTGTACATCGGGGAAGAGGAGACTCCGGAGCCGAAAGAAGGGCAGGTACAAGTCCAGGTATGTGACAGCCGATACAACTTAGATGCGACCCGAACTGATCCTTACAGATCCAGGTATGGTGTTCCGTCCGCTTTTGGAAGTATAAGCTCATGTGCACATCTTTAGACATTTGGCTTGAACCGAATGGATATTCTCCAACGGGAGGGCAAATACGCGCTACCTCCTGCGGCGTCCAAGACGATCCTGGGCGTCGAGTTTGCTGGTATTGTTAGCAAGCTCGGTAAGGGCGTTGAGCAGTTCAGAGAGGGCGACGAGGTGTTCGGGCTGGCTTACGGAGTGAGTTATAAGCTTCGGCATGGCTGAAATTAGGGCGCATATGCCGAATATATCGTCTTGCCAGAACGAATGCTGCTGCACAAGCCCAGGGAGATCAGCTGGGTCGAGGCAGCAGGGATTCCCGAGAACTGGATGACGGGTGAGCAAGCAAGTGGATCGGTGAGACTGACATTTAGCGTATCAGGCTCTCTTACTGGAAGGCGGTTTGAAACCAGGAAGCAACGTCTTGATCCACGCAGTGAGCCTGCATCTCTCCACTTGGCCGACAATTGGCGGCACTGAACATTAGGGTGCCTCTGGAGTTGGCAGTGCAGCTATACAGCTGGCCCGTGCGTTTACTGTCACGACGGAAGCTGACCTGTAGTGCACGTTGGGGGAGCTGCCAAAGTCTTCACGACGTGCGGAACCGACGAAAAGGTCAAGTTTCTACAGAACCTCGCAAGTCCAGACAAGCTTCACGTCTTCAACTATAGGACTCAAAGTCAGTATACTCACCTCTGGCCATTCACCGTTGACCGTATACTCACCTCCCCCTTTTCGCTGCTCACAAGTCTAGACTTCGAGGAGGAGATCAAGAAAATCGACCAAGGTGTTGATTTGATCATCGAGTTTGTCGGCCGAAACTACTTTGCGGCCAACCTCAACCTTCTCAAGCGCGACGGGAAGATGGTGTACCTAGGAATGCTGTCGGGGTCCAAGTTGGATGCGGGCACGGACATCCTACCTCTCATCTACAAACGACTCACCATCAAAGGGTCCACACTGAGAAGTAGGACGGTCGAGTACCAGGCGGAGCTGTTGAAGCATTTTGAGACGGACGCGCTCCCGTTGATCATCGAGGGAAAGATGAAGGTAGAGGTGCACGAGGTGTTTCCGTGGACAAAGGCGACGGAAGCGCACAAGGGGATGGAAGCGAACAAGAACAGTGGCAAGGTGCGTGCTTCAAGAGACTGGGCTGACGCAAAGATCGTCTTGGAAATCACAGAATAATAGCGCATGCATGCTGCATTTCCAGGTACCGTTGATAACTCAGCCGTTGTCGCCAGATAAGCATGCCGTTGTGAGAGGACCTACGGGTTTCCCGATTTCGCCGTCGTTCCTTTCTTCTTTCCTTCTTGCGTCTTTCCTTCATTCCTTTCCAGTTCCTTCCTTCGTCTAGGTTCTCTCTCCTTTCTCCGACGCTACCTTCATTCCCCTAAGTATCTTTGGCTTCAGCATCTTCATCGTCCGGTCTCAGCAACCTATTGAGAAGCCCCCCCATGAAGCACGGTGAAACGAGGTCCCTCGCCGCGAGCCTCCTTGCAAAACTCGATGAAAGGGAAGACAGTGGCGAAAGGCTCCGTCGAGAGTTTGCAGCAAGTGGGCGTGGTCAGCAACATGACAGTGCTCCCACCATCTTCAGCTTCCAAGAAGGAGACGATGATGGATATTCCTGTAAGTCGGGGAATGCGGATACAAGTAATGCTAAATTCCTGAAGATCGTCCTTTCTCTACCAACGGAAACGAATACAATGTAGTCACTGATCGGCCGCAAGTTGCACTAGAGGAGGACGATAGCTTCCTCTCATTTTCTTCTCCTACGCCTATTCGCCATGCAGCACACATACAACCCTTCAAGCTTCATCGCGAAGGGGCGAAATACATTGCGCCATTTGCCTCAACCGCGCGAGTGGCGAATGGTAGAGCACTCCTCCCTGCCAAGGATGACATGACTTTTGGCAGCACCAGCTCTCAAAAGCCGGACACTGACGCTGGTGCGGAGCCAGGACCGAAAATGGTGGTGCGGCATATCCCAAGCGACCCGTACGGCGACTCGGTTTGGGAGAACAGCGGTTACCTCGAGATGAACACGACAGTGGCGGACAATGCACTGGACGGTAAGCGTGCGGTTTGAATAGGCTCACTTGAAAGCGGTCCAGGACGACGAGCCGGTGGTGACCCTTGAGGAGCTGAAGCGCAGAGAAGACGAAAAGGGGAGCACAAACAAGCTGGGTGTGAAGATAGTGCCGGTGACAAGACTTCGTGAGAGTTCTTCCGTGTTCCGTGACCGCATCCCGCGGCACAAGCTAAATTGAGAAGCGGACAAGTGGCGTTCTACCTTTCGATTTGGATGCTTCAATTCAGTGCAGAGCAAGGTGTTCCATGCTGTAGGTCAACATCTCAACATGAAAGCTGACGGGAGGTGTACGAAACCGATGAAAATCTGGTCGTTTCTGGTGAGATGACAGAAGACGTCTTGCTGACCATGAAGCCCCCACGGGATCGGGAAAAACCACCATCTTTGAGCTGGCGTTCATCCGCATGATGAAGGAAAAAAGCTCCACTTACGCCAGCGATCCTTTGGCGATATACTTGGCCCCCACAAAAGTACACAATCTGTAGGCAGAGCTGATGTCAGGCTCTTTGCAATGAACGTGCAAGGGACTGGGACGAGAGACTCTCTGCGGTCGGCATAAGTTGTAGGCGGGTACTTGCGATTAAGCTCATTGCAGGTATAGAGGTGACGGGCGACACGGGACATACTGCAGCCGCCATCAATGCACTCAAAGAAGCGCATCTCATCGTGACGACTGTGCGTCTGTGACTGACAACATTGACGAACAGCCTGAGAAATGGGATTCATTGACGCGACGGGCTTCTGCTATTTCCAAGGTCATGAACCGACTGGCGTTGATCATGATTGACGAGGTGAGCCGGCGATGCCGGTGTGGGTTGATGCCAGGTCCACATTCTGCGAGAAGCAAGGGGCGCTACGCTGGAGGTCGTGATATCACGGATGAAGTCGCGTGGAGATCGAGTCCGTTTTGTAGCTCTCAGCGCATCCGTAAGTAAACTCGACCTTACCTCACGCCATGCGCGAGACATGGTCTCGCTGTGTACATCGTCGACAATCGCTTATCTAGGTCCTGGCCGTCTGACTTCAGGTTCCCAATATCGAAGATGTTGCCCGGTGGCTAGCACCAAACGACTCTGGTTCGGTCACCACGCTCGTTATGAGCGAAACCCACAAGAATGGCGAGCCCACCCCGAAAGCGATTGCAAGAACCGCTACGGTGTTCAAGGTGGGGATAGGCGGTGTCTTTGCTGATTGACCAGTTTGGTGAAGAGTTTAGACCCACGCAACTGCAGCGAGAGGTGTACGGATTTGATCTGGTGAATGAGTGGGCGACTCATGCGGAACTTGACAAGCATCTTTACAGGATTCTATTGGATCATTCGAAAGGGCAGCCCGTGTTGGTGTTTTGCTCGACTCGTAGAAGCTGTCAGACAACGGCAGAGACCGTCTTCCAGGCATACAAAGAGGGTCGGGAGCGCGGGGCCAAACTGCCGTGGAAGTTGAAGAATCAGTGAGATTACAAGCTGCATTCTGCTCACGATAGGAAACCCCTGCAGCTCAAAGATAGCAAGATTGCCGAGTTGACTGCGCTCGGTATCGCCGTTCATCATGCAGGGCTGGAATACTCTGATCGGCGGGAGATCGAAGAGGCTTTCCGTCAGGGGCAGCTCTACATGATTGTGTCGACCTCCACCCTCGCAGTCGGTGTCAACCTTCCGGCTCATACTGTGATCATCAAGGGCACGACCACATGGCGTGGAATTGAAGACGGTCATTGCGAATATTCCGACATCGATATACAACAGATGATGGGTCGGGCCGGCCGGCCCCAGTACGATACGTCTGGCCTGCTGATCGTGATGTGCGAACGTCATCAGGTCAAGAAATATCGCGACATGCTGGATTCCAAGACTGTGCTCGAAAGTACTTTGTGAGTCATGACGACACTGTGTCAGCTGAATACAGACATGAGAATCTAATAGAGCGTAAGTTGCATATCTGGCTGCTCTGATAACAGATATCAACAGCGAGATCGGACTGAAAACCATTACTTCAACCAAAGAAGCTCAAGAATGGCTCAAGAGGTAGGCCGAATCACCTGACAAGCTAATCACAGCTCCTTCCTTTATATCCGGATCCAGCGCAATCCTAAGCACTATGCCTTTGCGGCCTTGAGGGATAAACGAGACGAGAAGGCCTGGGAGGAATGGCTGGATCACCACGTTGAGGTGAATAGATCTGGTTCACCAGGGCACTGAGCAGTCAGAACGCTTTGGCTAGTTTGCATGAAAGCGAGTTTATTCGCCATGTTGAAGGAGAAACCCTCGACGGGGAGCTACTGGAACATACACCGTAAGTTACGACGAGGTTGTGCTGACTGTAGTTATGGCACAGTTATGAGCAACTGCTTCATCTGTAGGTCTCTATAGCTGCCGAGCTGATGTCAGCTTACGGAACGGTATGATCCGAGATGGCGTTTCTGATGTCTAGATGTGCTCTATCATGGCCATGCAAGCCGATTGGGGTTCGCGTGAGATGTTGGAAGTAATGGCAGGAGCATCTGAGTACGTGATGGTCCGATCTGACTTACAGTAGATTTGCCGGCCTCCGCATCCGAGCTGGAGAGTCTCAAATGCTGAACAAACTTCGTCAAGGATCTGAACTCCGTTTCAGTCTGAGCGAAGCTGTGAAAACTTACGCGTAGGTGCACGTAATCGTCGCACTCATTGGTAGTGACAAGGTCTTTCTGTACCTGCAAGTCTGCCTCGCCAATATTGACCTGGACAAATATACGACCAAGGGAGATTCAGCAAACAATTCAACAAGCTCAATCATACTCTCCATCTGGCGGCAGGCTCCTCGTTTAGCAAAAGGTACGGAGCTTCAGAACAGAGCTCATGTAGCCATCTGCCATGTTGCACTCCATAAAGGCTATGGCAGTGCGATCCGAGCCTCGCTGGAGCTCTTGCATGCCATCTCCGGCAAGGCTTGGGATGATAGTTCCACGATTTTCAGACAGCTGGATAACATTGGTGGGTATCATTACATTGTCAGCTGACGATAGGCCCAAAATCATTGAAAGTGCTAGAGAAGAATAATCTTCACAGTGGGTAGTATCCGGATGACATTGACAGCAGCTTTCAGCGATCTCATCCGCTTGGAACCTATGAGGCTAGAGACGTGGCTCAACCGTCTTAGCCCTTTCGGACAACGGGTCATCGACCATGCCAAGGCGATGCCAAGATACGATCTTAATTTGATGTAAGCGCCAGAAAATCTCAGCTAATGATAGTGGCCAAACCAAGGAAAGCCAAGGAAGATACCCGGAAGTCCTAGTCGAGGTGACCATCAAGTCTCTTGGCGGTGTCACCAAGGTTGTCAACCGGAAACACAAGTCTTTCAACATCAATTATAACCTTTCCGTCCTCGTGTACCGTTCAGATGGCAAATTGATCGACTTTCGCCGTATGGAGGCTCGGAAACTCAAGCCAGAGCACTGCAAGTATACTTTGAGCACTCCGCTCGACAGCCCCGAGCAATACATTTTAGTATATGGCGGAGGTGGGTCGCTCTTGTGACGCGGCTGACAGTAGTCGACGAAGTGGCTGGTTGTGCAAGTTCCGCCACTTTGAAGCCAGAATTGTCCAAATCGAGGTTTCCTATCGACTGTGATGTGGGCTTTGACGGTGACCTAGCTGATTTTAGATTGAAAGTCTGCAATCTGACGATGATGGTGAGCATATCCAAGATGAAGCTTAAAGCAGAACCAAACGCTGTGCGATCAGCCTCGTCAGCGGCAAGTAGTGAGTCTCTAAAATGACGCCTCTGACCCAAGTTGTTAGCGTCAAGAATCATAACGGCACCGCAAGGAAAAAAAGCAAGAAGATGGACTTGGAGAGGACCAGGAATGATGTTGGTGCTTCGAATTTGCTGTCGCAGAACTCCGACGAGACCTCGCGAGCACAGCAATGCGCTGTACCAGGAGAGACAGCTCCGCCGAGAGCCTCGAAAGGAATTTCTCCCACGCAGAAACAGAAGCGGTCTTTGTCAATGAGCGATGACGTTGAGGCGCTCCCTAAAAAGACACGAGCGGTCGACGGAGATTCCCTCATGGAGAATGACCCGCTCAACTACAGTGATGATTTAGAGGCTTTGCTAAGAGGAGATGACATCATGAAGTTTGTGGCACCTCCGACCAAGCCGCAGCCACCTCTCCTCCAGGACCGGCCACAGTTCCAGGGTGGACCACCCGTCTTCAGCGCCACACCCTTTGTGCCTCCAAGTAAGCGAAATCGGCGTGTCTTTCGCTTATCAACCAGATATTTTCGACAAGTCATGTGGGCCAAGCGGACGACCTAGTGACATCGTGTTGCCTGGCAAGTTACTCCGACAGCGTATCCATTGACGAAGGCAGGTATGAATCAGTCATGCACGGAGATCGCAGGCGAAGTGGACGAGCTTGACTCTGAGGACGACGACAGCTTTTCATCATTTATGAAGGGATTGACTGGTGGTGCACCGCCCCGCTAAGGGCGGCATAGCGTGTCCTTTGATGTGTAGATAAGCTATTCTCACGATCTGTGCATGTAACTGCTGCTCACCCCGTGTTTGTCAGCCCTGCGTCCAGGAGACCTTGTCACATACTCGAAGCACTAGCGAGCACAAAGGGCGAGCTGAAGGATCTGGAAATACTCGGGCATGGCACAAAGGAAGAGGGTCGGTGACTCGGGACACACAGGATGGCGACTACCTTCCAGTCGCCGTCAGGTGTATAAGAGGGGGGCAGCGAGGGGCAGGGCTTGTGATGGAGCATGAGGCAACACGCCCTTCAAGCGGACCAACTGAAAGCACAAAGACTGAAACTGGGCGCCGAGATGGAACTGAGCCAGTACCCAACGCCCGACTCGCCCTCGCCACCACGACGGGTGAGCGACCTCGTTCCTCGACACTACGTGTCTCCGTCGCCTGACCCCGCGCTCGCGCCTGCGTGCGGGGGCGAAGGCGAAGTTGGAAATGAGCACGAGCTCTCGCTATCGCCATCCGAAGACGGACAGCGTATCGGCGTTGGGCAGTCGCCCTCGCCCTCGCCCTCGCCCTCGCCCTCGATATCGCCGATCCGACGACACTCGTCCCTAGACCGAGAGCGCGCGCGCACCCGCGATCAAGTGCGTCGGCACCCAACTGCGCTTGCAGATCCGCGCGGCAATGCAAATCCACATATACACTCGCATCCGCCCTCACACGGCCACGGACAAGCACAAGCACAAGCACACGCACAAGCACACGCACACGCACAAGCACAAGCACAAGCACAAGCACAAGCACAAGCACAAGCACATGGAGAAGCACAAGGACAGAGACACGGGCCGGGACAGGGACGAGGACGAGGATACACCCACGCGCAGACGCCGACACCGTCGCACGACTCGCGGTCGCGCTCGCCCGTGGCTGTGCCGCTTCATCCCGTCAGCCAGTTGCGCGACCCCTATCCGGCCTCAATACGAGCCTGGGCACACCCTTACCAACGGTGAGCTTGGACTTGCGCTCAGCTTTACTCTCCGCCATCCGCCCTTTCCTCCGTCGTCCGCCATCACCTGTGCGCCGTCACTTTCCCCCATCCACCCTTTACCCATCGCCACTCCGCCATCACCTTTCCTCCATCACCCCTTCCAGCCCTCCCTCTCGCAGCTCCTCGCCCCGCGCAGTCGCCACTTCGCACGTCTACATCACCGTTCTACGTTCTACCTTGAGCCCAATTACCCCTGCAACTATCCCCCCTGGCCCCCGTCCTTTCACCTTGCTCCCTTTCGCATTTCCCCCCTTTCGCTCCCCTTCTTCCCCTTTCACCCGATCCCGCCTCGGGATAACACTTTAGGCCCTTAGGCCTTTAGACCTTTATCCCGACTCGGCTCGCCTTTCTGTCTGTCGGCGCTCTGAGCCATTCTTGCCTTTACGCCGTCTACCCCGTGTACGCCGAGAATCCCGTTTGATCCTACCTGCCCTTTGCTGTCGGAGTTGGCATGTCCGCCGTCGACCCACGCTGATCCATCCTCCCTTCCCGAACAGACCTCCCTTAGGCCCAGCACCGCCACGCCGTATCCCGCTCTCGCCGCACGAGTTTAGGCGTAATGTCTACGACGTGGATCTCGAGGAGATTGAACGGCAGAATGAGCGGCTGGCAAAATCGCGCTTGAGCCATATTCAGTCGGAGCAGCGGCGGCGAGAATCAATCAGTACGTGCGCTCAGCGTCCCCTTCAGAGCCCAATTTTAACCCTCCAAATCCCCACTCCAACCCCCAAACCTCAACCCCCAAACCCCGATCCATCAACCTCAAAGACCCGAGACCCCATGAGCATGGTTCCGATCCGCCCCGCATTGCGCTTCACGCCTGCATCTCTGCACAAGTGAGGCAGTCGCTAAGACGACACAGATGGCGGGTTCAAGCAACTGCGCGCCCTTCTGCCAGACGCAACAGAAGACTCGACCAAAGCCCAAGTCCTCCAGCTAGGTGAGCCTGCTCCGTTCTTCCTGATACCAGAGCTGGAGCTGATATCGCAGCGTGCGGGTACATATTGCGCCTAGAAAACACCGTCCGGCGCTTGTCAGATGGGCAATATGGGAAACGCTAGTGTCGCAGCCGAGAGGGGGCCCGTGGGGCAGTAGATCTTGTGTCTTTCACTTTAGCTAGAGGCGAATACCATTGCGAGTGTTGTGCGATGTTGCAGGTACATTCTGCCATCGATCCTGAATCGACCCTGCGCGTCTCATGTTTGGACACTTGGGAGGGTTTCGGATTAGCGAGAACAACAATAGCAGCCAGCGAGACATCAGAGTCTTGAAGTACCGTCCCTCCTGTGAACGTTCGCGAGGGTGCTTGCTCCTGTGAACATTCCCGTAGGTACTTAGTATTCGAAATTAGAGTGGTTTGAGATCAGAGTGGCTCGCGGTCAACAACATGCACTGTACATGTATGCTACAGGGGAGGGTTGTACGACCGTACCCTGACGCCAGTCAGCTAACCTTCCCGCGCTCGAAATGCATGCCCAGACTTACTTGGAGAAGTAGAACGGTTTCTGATTCTTGAGGGACAGAGCCAAAGACTCTCCCGTAACGAGATTGATGGATCGGTAATCCAAGATATCCAACTTGTTCCACCTACCCACACCGTATCAGCATTCGCCACAGTCTCGAACATGACGAAAAGTCTCGCTAGAAGCATCGGGCAGTTACTCACTTGCCCCGTCCCGTCTCTCGAAGTGCCAGGTCCATCGCGAACTCGTACTTTGGCCCTTCGTGACCAGGTTCCAGCAAGTCAGATATGACGATTCGTGCGCGCCTGCCGGATTGCGAAGAAGGGTTGAGAGAGGCAGGGAGATGTGGGTCAATAGGATCTCTAGGGTCGGAGCGGACAAGTCGCCACCGTCCAAAGTGTAGGCCCTTGGCACGTAGCGATGGACGCAGTCGCGGAACAACCTCGGAGGGGCTTAAATCTAGTCAGTGATCTAAGTCGGGTGCCACTGAGGCGAGTTATACGCACTGATCGGTCGTGAGGAAGGAAATGACAGAGCCGTCCGGGTAGAAGCGGAGAAAGCGATGGTAGGTGACTGTGATTCAGCGTCGTTATGAATCACTCGCTTACTCATGTGCGTGATCTACGCCTGATCAGCACTTCAAGCAAGGCTTAGTTGGAGATCTACTCACAGTAACCCATTCATCACCTGCCCCAGGTCGGCTACATGGTGCCTCAGTCTCCAACCTGCCTCATCTTGAGCCAACTTACACATAGTGGCAAACTGCGATATAACAGCCGTCGAGTCTCAGCCTCTCCTCCTCGAGCAGCATTGTCCTCCATTCTCCACGATACCGCTGGACGACATCTCTCGCCTTCCAGCCGAGAGGCACCATGGCGGGCGGCCGATAGACGGTCTGTGAGATACGGCGCCATACATCGCTTGTAGCGGTGAGGTACCGAGCGCGCCAGCATGTACGCGCGAATCGCTCGAGCGACATCACGTCCAAGTGCTCGAATACCCGAGAAAGGAGCTCGGCAGGTAACGAAGCGAGAGGGAGTGGCAGCGCTTCGTCAGTTGGAAGGAAGGGGTATTCAGATATCGGTACAGGGAGAGCAGAGAAGAGGGCGGTAAGTGGAGAAGGTCGAGAAGAAGGTGCGAGCCAGGACGAGTTGGTAGGGTGATGCAAGGCCTTTTCGTAATCGGGCTGCATTTGGAGATGTCGTTGAAAAGAATATGGCTCCTCAACTGGCGGGGTAGCAGAGACTACATCGGCGGATGACGGGGTTGGCGGGTCCTCGAGTGCTGCGTCCAAGTGGTCGGTGGGTGGCATGCTCATGGACCGCGCATACAGGCGATCAACATTGTCTATGGTTGTCAGCGAAGTAGGGCGAGCAAGGACGACGGAGGACGACTAACCGTCCATCTTGAATGCACGGCGGTAGAGCTTGAGCGCTTCGTTGAGCTTGCCACTCTGCTCGTCCTCCACTGCTCGGGCGTACAGTCGCACCGCTTCGAGCTTGATATCTCTGCGCTGCACCTTGTGCTCTGGGCGTGGAGGCCGTAGGGGTTCAGATACGATGTGCGACACTGACGTCGATGCGCCATCGTCTGTCGACGACAGCGCCGAGGAAGGAGCAAGCGACGCCTTCTCCCTGTCCAGCAACGGCGATACGAGTGATATGGGCTCTCGTATCCGCTTCTCCGGCGACTCTGGTTGCGGTGGACCCCTGGCTGCCAAGTTGTCTTTGCGTGCAGAAGCGACGGCTGGCACATCTCGTCGAGACTGCACCTCGTTTCTCCATTCACGGCGGAATCGTTCTAGCTCCGCATCGTCGATGGCTGCTTGGCTCCTCCGGCTGCCGAGCGAGAGCTTCTCCAGCTCGTCCGTCGGTACATTCGAGCCATTGGAGGGGTCTGGCGGCGCTCGTGGCGATCTCACCGCCGTTGACATGGCGGTGGAGTGGATGAGGAAGATAACACCTCTCTGAACGACGGTTACCCCTAGTAATCTTTGTCCTCCACCTCTCGATCATCGATCCATTTTGATCCCGTCCAGCATTTGTGCGGTGCGCTTTGGCAGCTCATCCTGTGAAACCAAGAAGCAATGGTATGCATGCAGTGCCGGATTTGGGTTCAATGGATCTGGATATCTGACAGCGAGGGTTGGCTAAGAGGGCTTCGAGCCAGCTGGCTATCCAGAATGAACCTCATGTAGGCGACCGAGCTGGTGGCAGCCACAAAGTCCCCTTCGCTGATCTTTGCCCACTCACATCGTCCTCTTGTATCTGCTGTCTCGTCCACTTTAAAAACAGGCTGTGCAGTGACACCATGTCATTCGCCTACCTTGCCTCTACCCCAGGACTCAAGTACAACTACTCACTCTATGCCGTGCCGGCCGGGTGGGTGATCGCGTGCGTCTTCGTCTTGTCTTCCATCTTTCCCGCGTCCTGACTACCAGCCCCCGGCGAGTAGCATGGCACCCCTGTGGTGGGCTATCGGCAAGACCAAGGCAGTCAGCCCCACAGCGTACAACAATGCAGTGCGTCCCCTTTCGAAGCGGGGCATCCTGGGCTTATGAACCGCAGATGCCCAAGGAGTCGTGGAAGAATCTCAAGGGAAAGCTTCCGGATGACGTGAGTGACTTGGTGGTCTGATAGAGCGTAAGCTGGTACGAGCCGATGGCATGTAGTTGTATGGCCAGGTCATTCGAGCAGTAGCAGCCAACGACAACTCGCACATGTACGTTTCTGTTCGTCTTCTTCCTTCGTGTCGCTTCAGCAGAGCGAGGCATGTGCTGAAGGGTCACTCAGCAATCTCCCGCTGTTTGCCGCGGCACTGGTGCGTAGGCTCTATATCACACTGGAATCGAAGCACAAGTGACTGACTGCCTGACGACGGCAGGTCGCAGCAAACGCGGCGCACGTCGAGTCGTCCTCGCTGCATTTGTATGCTGTGACATACCTCTTAAGCCGGGTCGCCTACAACCTCGCCTACATCCTCGCCACCGACCGTGACTCGTGCTCTTGCCATCCAGAAACGAAGCTGATAAACGTGTTAGGACAAGGGTCGTATTTCCGTTCCGGGTTTTACTGGAGTGGTGTCGCCTCGTGCCTTACCCTCTTCATCAAGGCTGCAAACAGAGTCAAGAGCGTTCCATGGTAAGGCCGAGGTCGAGGTGAGACTAGGACTATGCCAAGATATCACCATCTGACGCCGCTCGGCGCAGGTGGAATGCATGCCTATGTATCAAGTAACTGGGTATGATCGTGCAGGGTATGATGTGGGGGGAACCGAAGACCGTCTCACGCAGAGCCGTTGGGAAGGCTAGGCGGAGGTACAAGTGCAGGCTGGGGAGGCTGGGTCTGAGCCTGCGCTTGAGATTGAGGGTCAACTTGGGCCAAACGGTTGTCGTCGCCATCAACGACGCCATTAGGCATCTGAGCCTCGCCCTCTTCCAACTTGACGTTATCTGCAGTGGCGTCATTCGGCTTGACGTCTTCCATCTCTCCCACCCCGTTCACAATTTCCTGCTGTGCGTGCTCCCAATCCAGGACGTGGCGTCTGTCCGACAGAGCGAGGTCGGGAAATTCATCGCGCAACGCAGAGTGAAGTTGTCGCCGAAAACTCTACGTGCCATCCATGGTCAGCTGTATACAGTGTACATCGTGGCTACTGTACGTGACGAGAATCAAGGCAATATCGAGAATCCATGCAGTAACGTAGACATGTAGACACGTAGAAATGTAGCAACGAAGCAACGTAGCAACGTACCTCGAGGCCCAGCATCCGCCCGAGCGCATATTGGTTCTCCCCTGCCGCACGGGTGAGGGTACTCTTGGTGTAAACATGGGGGTTTCGATGTTGGTCCACAGCCCTGTTGCCATCAGTTTACAGCTATTCCTCTCTGAGAAAGAGTGACGCACTCGATGATTTGCTTTGGGACTGAATCCTCCATACGACCCGACAGCGCTTCCAGCCTCACCAGCGCCTCGCTCACTTCCATCCTGACACCATTAGTCAACCATGCCACAACATATACATATACAGAGATATATATACATGAGCAGAGGCACCATCCGGAACTCACAGGTAGCGCGGAACACGCTCCTCCATACCGATACCTACGTCTCCTGCGCAGATCTCCATCTCATACAAGTCCTGACTGAGCCGCAGGAGCTGTGCCTCGACCTCGGCGCGGACGTGCGCCTGCCGTTGTTCTGCATCCACAGATCCTGGCGCCTGGTTGGCGTTTGCGTTAGGTTGATCGTCTGGTGTCGGCGCTGGGGATGGGAGGTGTGGTGGGATGAGAGACATGATGCTCTCTCTCCCCTTCCTGGGACAAATCCACCCGTGCGATTATTGATATCACAGACGAGACGACGCAAGTGAGGACGGAATCAAATGCCCCTACCGATCACGTGACTTTCCCCTTCAGCAACTGTTGCCCGACTTTTTCTCTCTCCCAACGTATAATAGTGTCTTGTGTGTTGACCCGATTGCGCACAATGTCTTCGTTGTCTCGATCATCACGACCTATACCCCGTCTGCTCCGGGTACAGACACGGTCGTACGCTGACCCACGGCTCGATCAGACAGCACCACCAAGCGATACGCGGCTCGACGTGATCCGGCGGGCTCTCTACCCTGCGGACGCATATAAACCCAACTCGCCCTCTCCGTCAGGCGCATACCACCCTGACCATCTCGCGCGGATCAAAGCTGTTATCCACTCGCCTGAAGTGTACGAGACCATCGACCGGGCGTGGCAGCTGCACCAGCGTCTTGAGCGCGAAGCACGGAAACGATCCCTGGAGGCGAGGTATGCGGCCATGGTCGATGCCTGTGACGAGCTCGACCGCATCACCAGCGTGTCAAAGCGCCCTGCTAGCGGTGCAGGCGTTACGGGCAGGGGGAGCGAAGGTGATGGGGCTCCCGAAGAAGGAGTGGGATCGCGACATCGATACCCGCGCGCCATCTACGATGCCGCGATGCTCCGGCCAAACCCTTACAAACTCGAAATGGCCGAGGGTCGCACAGGGACAGCACTGAGCAGGTGGAGAGAAGGGAGACTTGCCGGCTACTTCCCCAGAGAGGCATGGATCCCTACAGAGACCAGAGGGAAGGGATGGAAGTACGACTGGAAGCGGCCGTTGAAGTGAGCTTGTGAGTCTTTCCACGCAGAGAGAGTTTCCTCAATTGATTGGGAGTGTATAGATGATTCATGCGGCGCCGATGACCAGCGACCAGCGAGCACTCTACCGTACATTGGATCCACAGCATATGCATGGCCATTACTTGTACTTGTGTCGCATGATCAACTTGCATATCTGTTGCGGGTTTCTCACAAACTCGCCTCAGTTTGAGAGTATGCAGGATGCGCCCTCGAGAGACGATTCTGAGGATTCTCATCCGACTTGGAGGAATGCTCGACGCAAAGCGTCCGGAGAAAGTTGCCAACACTGATCCTACTCGTCAACTGACCTCGTTCACGGCTGCAGACACTACATGGGTAAATAGTAAATATATGCTGGGACCGTATTTAATCCTGAATACAATGAGCGTTGGTTTCCCGGACCATGTGGCAAGGATCACTGCGGGCTACCAGGGCCTCAGGCGGCCAGCTTCCGGTCATGAAACTTGCCACCTCCACTGGCTGTGGGTCTGCGAGGTTGACCAAAGTCGACATCTTGCCTGTTCGGCCGTTAGGTGCTCCTTGGTGACCGATCAGACAGGACAAGACAGGATATGGTTGGCAAATACCGCCTTGTGTCTCGGAGTCGAGGAGCCCACGACATCACTCCGGTTTTTCCGGAACGATCTGCGTGCGTGTCCGCTTGCTGGTCATGACCTTCGCCCCTCGTCATGACCAGTCATGACCATCGCCCTTCCATCCCATCTCTAATCACTGCTCTACCCCCGCAAGCCCCACGGACGACTTGCACACCTCACTAGGACACCAGGACGACATCCGCCATGTCGATGTCGTCGATGTCGATACCCCAGACGACCCGAGTGTACATCCTCAACGAGCCGCCGACGGACAGCATCACGGCCGCTACGTTCAAGCTCGAGACGCGGCCGATCCCGGAGCTCAAAGCGGGCCAGGT
Source organism: Naematelia aurantialba (assembly GCA_021527695.1). Taxonomy (NCBI): domain Eukaryota; kingdom Fungi; phylum Basidiomycota; class Tremellomycetes; order Tremellales; family Naemateliaceae; genus Naematelia; species Naematelia aurantialba. Next base: position 1,478,077 of record JAKFAO010000007.1, read on the forward strand.
GCTCCTCCGCACCGTCGCGATCAGCAACGACCCGGCCCAGCGTATGTGGATCGACGCGAGGGCCAACCCGAAGCGGCTGTACACCGCTCCCGTGGTCAAGGGGGATGTGATGCGTGCGGGGTTACTGGGCGAGGTGGTGGCTTCCAGAAGCGACAAACACGCAGTTGGTTCGAGGGTGCTGGGCCGGCTCGGCTGGGCAGAGTATGCTGTCGTCGATGGAGATCAGGTCCGCCCAGCTCCGTGAGTCCGTCCCGTCTGTTGTGCATGGCGCGAGCAGCACAGCACGGGGAAATGACTCGAGACTCTATTCGTGGGAGTGGAGGCGCAGAGAAACGGGGCGAGAAGTGTCGAGCTAGGTATCGCCCGCATGCTGACAGCTATCAGACCAGTTGAAGGACAATCAGAATTCATCCACCTCTCCTTCCTGGGCATGACGACGCTCACAGCGTACGTCGCGGCGTTTGGCGAGATGAACCTCCAGCCCGAGCATGTCGTGGTCATCTCGGGTGCTGCTGGGTGAGTGTGGGTTACTGGATGCCTACTGCCCATCTTCAAGTCCGCCTCCCTGCTCTAGTCTCCAACCCTCCCATTGTCCACCGTCGCAGTTGCCTCAACCACATATATCGCCACCACTACTGTTTCACTGAAGGCACCCCGCTGACACTGGTAAAGCGCCGTGGGATCCGCTTTGGTGCAGATTGCAAAGAAGGTGATTGGGTGCAAGACGGTCGTCGGGATTGCCGGCGGGAAGGCAAAGTGTGACTGGTACGTTGCTCTCGCTTCCCTTGCTGCTCATTTTCGACTCAATGTGGACACATGTGGAATCTATGTGGGCTGTACAGTTCTATGGTGGATGCTCCTGTGGACTCTCGTGACTCTGCTTTGAAACTCAGACGGTCCAGTTCCCCTCGCTTCAGAACAGATTGAGATCATTATCCCCGCCAAGCAGGCCTCTTCACCAGGATATACACTGGAATGCAGAACACTCGCTCACCTTGCCCCTCTTTGTAGGGTCAAGTCTCTCGGTGCCGACACTTGCATCGACTACCGCGACCCCTCCTACCCGGACCAACTGGAGGCCGCGCTGCCCGACTACGCCGACAGGTACTTTGACAATGTCGGCGGCGAGATTCTCGACCACATGCTCGCGCTCGTCAAGCAGAACGGGCACGTCGCTGTCTGCGGGAGCATCTCGTCGTACATGCGCGGCCAGAGGCTGCAGCTCGCGAATTGGGGACAGGTCATTTCGAACCGGATCACCATCAAGGGTGAGTCGTGGCGCCAGGTGGCTAGCAGAGCGAAGCAGTATTTGTAGTGGTGGTGGTGGCGGCGATGACGACAAAGACAACGACAAGGACGACGACAAAGACAACGACAAAGAACAAAGCTAATCGTCCTTAGGATTCATCTGCTCGGACCACCCGGACCTAGCCAAATCGTTCCCAGGCGACATCTCGGCCTGGATCAGAGAGGGCAAAATCCAAGTGAGCGGGGGAGAGCAGGTCGAGCGTGCAAACTTCGAAGATGTGCCCCGGGTCTGGGAGATGTTGTTCTCGGGTGGGAACAGGGGCAAACTCATCACCCAGCTGGTCTGAGCTTGTCCTGCCCTGCATCTGCCTCTCCGGTACACGCTCCACCCTTCACTTCCCCTGAGTGGACTCTTTCTCCCTTGCACCATTGCACACTTGCACTTGCTACCTCCCCTTGCACCGTCCACAAGAACATGTAGCCCGTGCCCACATCGTTGCGCCTAGTACCCCTCATGCATTTATCTGTCCTTGAATCCCCTCGACACCCAGTGCTCTTGGCAGCCATCTAGATGACATCGACGACAGCAATGACGCGACGATTGCAACGACAGTAATGACGCGACGACAGCGTGCATGCAAACACAGCCGATCACTCTTTATCCGTATGAATACACACCGGCCCTCGCGCATTGTAGTCCACCTTGGACACGCAATGCTTGCCCGCCTGATCGGAAAACGCGACTTTTGCCACCATAGACCCGCCAAGGAACGGCGCAAGGTCCGTCCTCGCGCCTTTGAAATTTGCGAAATAGTCCCTTGACACAATCAGCACCACGCCACACGGCACCTCTCCCCGCACCACATCACACCACACGGCACCTCACCCCACACCACACCACACGGCACTTCACCCCCGCACCACACTCGCCACACGTGGCCGCAGCGAGCCCGGACTCACGGGATAGACAGCAGCCTGGCCCGGCTCGGCTGGACGTCGGACGAGGGCTCCGACCCGCTCAGGAGGTACGGCGACAGGTAGGTCATGAGTGCCGGCCCGAATGCTGTGATATCAGCGGCACGTTCTCGAACGCTTGCAACACATAGCTGCCACCTATCGACGCGTGATCGTCGCTGCAGCTCACATTTGATCTTTGCAACGTCCCCAATAACGGCGACGCCCTCGTATATCGTCAGACGCTCAGACAGGCTGACCGTGGGCGAGTCCAGTGCCCTCGCCATACCCTCAGAAACGCTCTCTCCACCAGCTTGACCTTCGAGCAGAGGTTCACACAGCCGATGCCGCACTGGGCCGACCTGCACCTCGCGCGACGGCAGGGTGATGACCACTAGGTCTGCCGCGACGTCGGGTACCTTGGTCTTTTTCTTCGGTGCTGCCGCCGCATCGCCGACCAGCCTAGAACATCAGTGATGATTATCAGGTAGTGTAGTCGATGGTGGCACTGGTGTGAACGTAGATGATGATTGTGAATGTGTTCGTTGGCAGAGGTAGAGGCGTACCGCTGCGCCACGTCGAATGCCTCCTCCTCTGCCTCGACGACAGGCATGCGCGAGCCGAATTTGGCTGCCGGGACATCGATGTCCTCTTCCCACAGCGCCTTTGCCAGCTGCTTGATCTCCCCCGCTGTGAGATCCTTCATTTCCTGCGCCAACAAGCCCTCGATCCACTCCTCACAGTCTAATACGCCGACGCCGACGGTCGTACTGCATTCGGGACGGACGACCGAATCCACGACGATACTGATCTCGGTGGACCGCGGACCAACGTGTACGACGATACCTGTGGTCTGGCCGAGTGCGTATAATGTCGCAAGTGGTGTCGGGAGGATCGACAAGCCCGGCACGTTGAGGCCTTCGAAGGATAGCTGACAGTACTGCATTTCCGCCTCGAGCGTGAGTTCTGGCAGGACAAGGAGGAGAGGTGCGGTGTTGGTCGACAAGCGGATATCGAGGAGGTTGTACATGTGTGATCTGAGGCTCAGCGGAAGTGTCATAGCATTTTAGGCTAGCCGTCTTCATTGATTTTAGGCTAGCCGTCTTCATTGATTTTAGGCTAGCCGTCTTCATTCGTAGATAAGGAGAGCGAGAGCAGACTTGCGTACGAGCAAAGACGTAACACTTACAAGATATATTCCCGCCCATCCCAATCATCAGGCAACTTGGACGCCCGAAACGGCCACCGCAGCTCGTACTTTTCCGCGAACATAGGCTCGGCCTGCGCCTTGGCCAGTTCGTCGCCCACGATCCAGCTGGACTTTTCGGAGTCGCCGATCGGGCGGGCGTAGCATGCGGCCAGGGTCTGGGTCTGTTACCTCCAGCGCCGACGGTTAAGGGGAGCAGTGAAGGCGCGACAAGGGTGTGAAGAGAGATGAAATAGCGGGCAGGTAAGAACGCCTGACGGACGAGGGAGACCAGGGGACGCATGGGAGAGGAACGAGAGACGCACAATCTTCGGTCGAGCAAAGATCTCTGCCACGCCATGAGCAGCGCGTATCACCTCGTCGTCGACGTGCGCTACCACAGGCGCAAGGTCGCGCAGGATCAGTGTCATGCTGGGATAAAGACGTGTTCGAGATTGTTATTGCTGTTGCGAACCCCTTGACAGGAGTGTAGGTCACGTGATGCCATATCAAGATAGGTTTGCGCCGCAGTAGCACGCCTATCCAGTTCGACAGTTGCCAGGATCACATCTACTACTGGGCGCGCGAACACTTGTGCTCGAGCCTGCAGCGACATGTAACGAGGCCACCGCGACCATGACACTCCTGAGCAGCGAGAGGACGCGATGCGTTGGAAAGACCTCTGAAGCATGAAAAGCTGATTCATCGCACAGCGTGTCTCGTACAGTCGTAACGCAGCGGCATATCCACCTTCAGTCGTCGACGTCGACGACACCTCACACCTCTCATCACCTGAAGCCTCACCTCGACTTGGGCTCGCTCAGTAGTTGTTGTCCCGACCACCGGCAACAGCACCGCCGCCGCCATACCCTCCCTGGCCACCGCCGTAGCCGCCCTGGTCGTCGCCAGAACTACCAAAGCCGCCGCCCTGGTTCTGACCCCCATAGGAGTCGTCACCTCCTTGGTTGCCTGACCCAAAGGTGTCCTGTCCGCCAGAGCCGAGTCCGCCCTGGCCACCGCCATACCCACCCTGGCCGCCGCCATACCCGCCTTGACCACCGCCCTGGCCGCCGCCAAAGCCGCCCTGACCACCGCCAGAGCTAGAGTTGAAGTCGTCGTTCCCAGAACCAAAGCCGCCCTGGCCGCCGCCGCCGCCAGAGCTGAAGTTGTCGTTCCCACCCGAGCTCAGGTTGCCGCCGCCGCCCGAGTAGCTGTTGTTACCGCCGAGACCACCGACGTTGGCACCCATATTGCCATCTCTACATCCTATGCTCAGCTACCCAAGCCTAGCGGGCACGCATCCATGTCGGGTGACACGTCATGCCGATCCCGGGACTCACGAGTAGCCACCGCCCTGTCCGTCAAAGCCGCCAGTGTTCCCTCCGCTTCCGCCAAAGCCTCCCTGGCCGCCCTGGTTCTGCCCAAACGAGTCGTTGCCGCCCTGGCCCGAGCCGTAGTTGCCAGACTGGTCCGAGCCGTAGTTGCCAGACTGCTGGTTGTCGTAGTTGTCTCCCTGGTCACCGGACTGGTTGCCAGACTGCAGTCGGTCAGCTCAGCTCCACCCCATACATGAGCGACGTGCATTCCCCTTGGTAAGGCTCTCGGCCTTGCTTGCGAGCTTGTCCAGTACCTGCGCGGTCAGCACGACGCCACAGCCGCAGCTCAGCTCAGTGCAGACTCACGCCCATGTTGATTCAAGTAGCTGTTGCTTGGTTGGTGTGGAATGCAGTTGGGGGTGAGGGCAAAGGCCGGGAGCGGCATGGTGTGGTTTATGTAGTCGAATCGACCTGTGAACCCCCGTGACGTGGTATGACGCGATTCACCGTCCGTCACCCAGGTAGTGCCTGTGACACGGCGATTGCAGTTGGTTGTATTCTATTCCGAGCCAAACCGGCGAAGGGGGCGGGGAACAGAGAGGGGGGGGGGATGCTGCAAAGATCACTTGATGAATGACGACTAGGAACGCTCCCCCTGCATTTTGTGGCAGCGTCATGGGCAGAAAGAGTACGTGTGAGTGACCATGTGTGTGCGTGGGACAACGTGCGTCGGGGGGACAACGTGCCGTCTACGCCGCAGGGGTTTTTGGCAAACAGGCAAGGCAGAGACAGCAAGCCTAGACAGTCGATCACGACACTGGCGAAGTTGCAAACTCGGGTCTAGTAGTGCCGGCTATGCTACCAACTTGGCATTCGGTCCTGCCATCGTCTCCTGGAACTCCGCCGTCAGTCATATGCATATACCTGCTGTTTGAGATTGCCAAGCATTGCGATGACACACAACGATACACGACAAGGCATGAGAGCACTTTTGGTGATACTAGATAGTGTACACGTTTTATACCTGTGCACTACATTTCACTGCTGGTAGGCTCATCTGTCGCATCCCTCGGCTCTGCATGGCCAATCTCGACCAGTCCCGCATTATCGTCGTCAGTCGAGTAGAATGTGAACACCTTTGTCTCGGCGTTGGCCCATGGCTGGTCCTGGTCAGCTGGGGTTTGGACGCTGCTCGACGAGCTGCCTGTCTACTCACGCGGGCAGAGTTTTCTCCATCGGCTATGTATCGCAGGATGTCTCCGTGTGCGACGACTATACAAAGGTCAGTAAGGTCAGTGTCGCTCATCGAGGAGCCAACAAGCCTCACCAACAATCTCTGCCTCTGGCCGATCGCGCAACCACCTCCTCACATGACGAGCACGCTCAGCAGCCCGATCGGGGTGGTATATCCCGCGCTTGGACGCGTACTGCGGCGAGAGGGTCGAGAAGTCGAGCGAGGCGAAGATGCCGGCGTTGGAGGACTTGAGTGCGGAGATGGGATGGGTGGGGGTGTCGCATGGGTATCTGGTTAGTCAGCCATGTATGATTGGGGAGGGGAGGGCTAGGAGAGATGAGAGAGGGGTGAGCATACAGAGACGGGAGACGAAGAGCAAAAGTGAGAAGCGGGACAGGGAAGAAAGAGAAGAGAGGCGAGAGGAGAGGGAAAGAAGAGAGAAAGAGAGAAAGAGAGAAAGAGAGAAAGAGAGAAAGAGAGGGACAAGCTCATACACACTCTCCGACTTCCTGCAGCGTATCCAGAAGGATGACCGGTTTGTCCTCCTTCTCCAGCTTAGACTTCAACGCCGGATATCCTAACAACATCGTCTCCATCGGCCGGCGCAACTGGACGCTGTAAGCGATATGATCTGCCAAAGCACAGCGAGCAAGATCTGCCAAAAGCACAGCGAGCAACAGGCTGATGCTGAGCGGGTGCTGGCCGGTGACGCAACGTACGGGAGAACAAACGAGCAGATCGGCGGTTCGCTGGACGCCGTTTTTGCTTATACTGTGAAGCTCGCGAGCTTGTTTCTTTCCCAGCTCGGTGAGGGGGGCGTCGGCGACTGTCATGTCAGTAGCTGTATAGACTGTGTGGGCAGCGAGGTAGGGAGTGGCAGTGGCTTCATTGCCTTGGTGGGCAGTGAGGTCGGCGGTGGCCGGAACTCCTCGAGTGTCTGTCTCCTCGAATGCCTCTATCTCCTCGAATGTCTCTATCTCCTCGAAGCCTCTATCTTCTGAGAATAGGACTTGAATCCGGAATGAGAGTCGACGCGAGCAGGACGTACTGGTATAGTCGTTATCGACACTACCTCGGTCAGCTCCAGCTCCACCGAACCGTCCATATCAACAGACGCCAACTCACTTGTGCTCCGCTTGCGCGTGACGCGTCAGATGTATGCGCTTGGCGGAAGCGCCCGTACGGACCATTCTCACACTGATTTCTATGTATCTATTCTATGCAACGACTGGAGATGCAATGGGTTGTGGGTAAGCTACGAGTCAACCTTAGGCTCAGAGCGACGGGAAGGGCACGTGACCTGACCCCAGTCTCCGAGTGGTGACTGTTGTCGCTCTCCAGGTATGCTGTCGGTATTGTCTCGCAGCTTGCTCAGAGATCGGGAGCTACGAGTACCCAGCTGGAGTTCGCCGGCAACCGCGCTCGCTTCCTGTCCTCTGCGCTCTTAGACTCCGCAAGGGGCAAGAGGACAGTTGCCGGCGACGATCAAGCAGTCGTTTTGTTGGTCACCGGTCTGACGCGCGATGCCACCACCGCTCGCAACGACGCCCGCCTCGCTCTCCCACCTCGTCATTTTCAACCCGACGCTGCGCTCTGAGGTTGCGCAGCAGCTTGGACCCGATGGGACGCGCGACAAAGACCTCGAGGACGACCTGCGTGAGGCCGGGCAGATTGTGTTTTACACGTCGAGGTCCGCGGGCGGTGTGAGTCGGGACACGATGTTGCGGCAGGTCGGGCTTGTCAAGGGCCTGATGGGGTTCAACGAGTACGTCTTGGCGACTGGTCGCTGGCGTGGCCGTCTGACCTAGCAATCTTGGGCGAAGGCGATGCTGAGCTGACGTGGTGGCAGTATGGTGCTTGGCCCAAAGGGCGACAGCTGGTGGTCCGTCCACGGACACCGCAGTCGCATGATTGTCTACACCCCCGAGAAGAACTTTCACATCTACATGGTGAGGCGATCGATTTATCCCATGCCCAATGGGAGCCCCTCGCCCTACTGATCTCCGCTGATACGCTGCAGCATATTGACCTTGCTCACACCGCGCCCGAAGGCTCGGGCGAGTCGTCTGGAACGTCCAAGATGCGCGGAGAACCAGCACCCACGGCGCAAGGCCTGTCGGACCGCATGATTGTGGATGCCCTCCAAATGGCACATGAGGATTTCTGCGTGTGTCCTCCGTCTCCTCCCTCCGTCTCCTCCCTCTCCTGCCCTACTAGTGACGGATCAGGGATGCAGCTGAACACGGCTTAGTTATTGCATGGGCCCTTGGCTGCGACGCCGCCATCGAGCGTCATGGACAGATTCTGGACTCGATTTGCATTCTCCTTTGAATCTCGATTCTTGTCCATCCCGACACCATCTTCCACCCTCCTACACGACTGGATCGGCGGGTACCCTCCTCCGCCCAACGGCCTGCTCTCTACCGCCAAGACCGCCCCTCTCGATACATTCACGTACGGCGTCCTCGCCCCACACGGGCCTATCGTCGCACCGTCTGGTCCCGCGGTTCCGGCTTTAACGCGGTTCCTCATGTCCAAGCTCGAAGCGGCGCTGCCCCCTGTCCTCGAGGCGCCGAAAGCCGACGGGAGGCAGGCTCTGGGCTTCGGGTCGCGGAAGAGGGGAGACGCGGCAGGGAGGAAGGGGAGCTGGAACCCGCTGAACATAGGTCTGGCCGGAGGGTGGGTGCCAGGCCTGGGATCGAGTCGCTCGACGCCCACGCCGACGCCCACGGCTCCCCCGGACGACAGGGACGACAAGGACAGGGCGCGCTGGCCCAGCTTTGGGCTGAGCGGCCTCGGTCTGAGCGAGGCGATGGGCACTGTAGGTGGCGTGTTTGGACTGGGACATAAGTCCCATGCATCCATCGACAGCGAGCAGAAGCAGGCTCAGAAACAGAAACAGAAACAGACCGAACACGAGCTCGAACGTGAGAATGCCGATCCAGAGCCCACAGTTACGACAACCTCGCACGCCCCGCGTCCATCCATGCCCACGGCAACGGAGACGGCAACAGTAGCAGCACCGGAGACGGCGACGGCAACAGAAACCAAGACGACAACAGAGACCACGACGGACGCGGCGGACGAGGTGCGGGACAAGAACGGAGCTGCGAATTCAGGACCACCCGAGACGCCGGCGCCACACGAAGAACCGCACGTCGAGCAGTCGTCCGTGGCGATCCGCGACCTTGAGGCTGCGGTTTCGTCGACGCCCGCCGAGCTGGAATGGGAAGGGCGAAAGGTCTACCTTGGGACGGATGGGGACGGCGCGTTCACTACGAAGCGTGTCTCGTGGATCATCGTGAGCTTTTGCCTTTGTCGTTCTTCCTTCATCTCCAGCTCCTGTTTTCATCTCCCGTCCTCTTGCTTGTTCTGCCTCTGGCGGTTCCCACCTCCTTACACGTCCCATCGTGTCCATCGTCCATGCTGACTGCACAGCGCAACAATACAATGCTGTTCATCCTCCACCCTGCCGCTACCTCGCCACTGGAAGCCTCCGCATCCGACCTCCCCTCGACGGAAACCACGCTCGAGCTGTTCACCTCCCTTGCCGCTGCGCAGACCACGTCATCTCTAGAGGTCTCCAGTGTGCCGGGAACCAGCACCACGTCGGCACCGACATCGACATCGGCCCCGACCTCAGCATCAGTATCGGCATCAGCATCAGGATCGACGTCGACGTCAACGACGACATGGGCGTCCATATCAGCCAACTCGACGGTGTACATGTCTGCACCACGCACGGTCCAGACCGCAGGGCCCGACATGGATCCCACTTCTGCACATACCCTCTCTGAGCTCAAGGATGTTCTGGCCAGGTACGTCAATACGTCAATCAACGCACCAGAGACACGGGTGGGGCAAGGTTGTTACTGTTGATCCCGACGCCGATGTCGATGTCGATGTCGTTACCGATACCGATACTGATACTGGTACTGACCATGATGGTAGTGAGCCGCGTATCGACGAAGTGTACGCTCGGACCGGGGCTGGGCGATTCGTGGTTGCCAAGCACGGCGCGCGGGGTGCCGATAGCCGCGACCCCCATAACAGCGACACCCGCGACAACGAGAGCCGCGACATCCACGACTACGAGGTGTACATGCTCGTCGGGCGGAAGGATGCAAGTCTCACAGACGCCGAGCGTGAGTGTCGACTACAGGCCCTTGTCGGCGTCGCTGTGTCTGCCTGCTGCCTGTCTGCCTGTCTGCCTGTCTGCTTGTCGGCCTGTCTGCCTGTCTGCTTGTCGGCCCGTCTGCCTGTCTGCCTGTCTGCCTGTTTGCCTGTCTGCCTGTCTGCCTGTTGTCTCTGTCTGTCTGTCTCTGTCTCTGCCTTGTCGTCACTTGCGTGACCAGGAGCTGACACACATCAGATGCCATGAGGAGTTTTGCTAGAGCACATCCGGAGGTTGCATGATCTATAATACTCTACATACACAGATGCAGTTGCAGACGTCCAATCCCGAGTAACCATGTGCTGAGCAAAACAGCAGCGCGAGCCAAGCCTGACAACCCCTGCACCGCCGTACCACGCACCGCCATACCAACGCATCTACTTGTTATGCCATAACAAGGTCCTGATATCGTTCCACGCCTCGGAGTCGTGGTACAGGTATTCTGTCGGTCAGCGCTGGGCAGACTGAAAAGTTGACCACCGCGACTCACTCATACTACTGCTCATACCAGGTTGCAGGCGTTCGCCCCTGTGTCTATACATATACATGACTCCCGCCCAGCTGAGGGCCGCCACGATCGCAAACGGCGTTTGAGCCGGTGGGATGGGCTTCGGATTTGCCTGAGGCGAAGTGAGGGGCGGTAGCGGGTGGGGCAGCGGGGCGATGGGGTTGGAGTTGGGGTGAGGGGTTGTAGAGTATAATCGTGGGAGGAGGGAGAGGAGTGTGCGTGACATTACATAGAGGACGATTTGCTCGTTGATCTACGCGGAATCAAGATTAGCCATGGCTGGTTTGTCAATGCACATTCCAGCATGTCCGCAGTGGTGGGTCACGCATCTATACGTGTATAGGTACGGATGGGTCCCGGACAAGCTTACACAGGCGTCACGGGTATCTGAGTACCTGGGTGTCTGGTAGGCAGCTCGAAGGAAGACGCAACTCACAGGCGTCCGCTCGCCAAAGACCCACCACCCCCCAAGCCCCCCCGCGATCAGACTGTCCAAGTCGCGCTCTCTCCCGCCATTGAGGCGTTTCTGGAGCAGCAGAAAGAGTTTGTAGATGGTCACGAATTTGGCGAGGTTGAGCGCGTGCGTGCGCGTCGCGGTGAGAATGTTGCGGATCTTGGCGGGAAATCTGGGCAGAGTTAGCTCCTTGTGTGTGTGTATGTGTGTGTGTGTAGAAGAAAGATAGAGAGAGGGATGTGGTGATGCAGTGCGCAGATGATGGAAAGATACAAAGAAACCCGAATGGGACTGACGGTTTCTTGGAGAAGAGAAAAGTCATGACGAGCGCATGAGGGAATCCTGCAAACTCAGCCTCCATCGCCAAGCCATGATCCAAGGACCAAAGCACAGGTCATCCCGAATACTCACGGATTTTGACGCCGTACACCAGACCGTTACGCGCCCCTTTGAGCAGAGCAAGGAGGTCATGGTTTGCCGGGCTGAGCAGGTTGGTGTCAGCAAACAGCAGAACGCAAAGAGCAGTCAATAGAGATTGGCGATACGCGGTCGGGGCGTTTGTGTAGGCGCGTGCGGGTGGAACGAGAAGAGATCATGCCAGATGGCAGCTTACTCGAGGATGTACCGCTGTAGGGCTGACATGTGCGTAGGCGTCGGTCTCGTGTCGTGAGAGTCGGTGATGAAGCGTTTACACCTGGGAAATGCGAGGTGATAGAGGCGATGGAGAGAGAAAATGCAAGGTTGAACAAAGTTGCGGTTACAAGCTCCGGTAAACTAATTTGCCGGCGTCATCGCTGATGGATGGGTTAGTTTGTTCCATTGTATATGGGTGTGGAGCTCATGAACAACAGCGACAAGCACAGCGCAGCACAGCACTCAGCATGCAGAGATGGGGCTGATGCAGCACAAGGTTCCATTCCATCTGGTTCCCTCTACCGCGTTGTCAATGAGCTCGTAGACAAGGGCAAAAGTCATTCAAGCCATGGACCGAATAAACCGGCGTTCGCCGCCACACGGCGACGCCATACTTGCAGTCGATGAGCGGGTTAGCACTAGACAGTGTCGATAGCTTCGACAGTCTCGACAGTCCCTCACACCAGGCAAGACAAGAAAAATGCGGGCGACGCTTCTGTTGGGCCTGATCCTGGGCACACTCAAGGGGCTATGCCAGCATGGGCATGGGCATGCACCGGTCTACGATAGTCGGAAAGCCTTTACAGCCGAGGACATGTTGGCGGCACCTCGACCGCAAGCGGCCATCCCGAGTCCCGACGGACTGAACGCAATCAACGTGGTTGACCGCTGGGATCCAGTTGCCGATACGTGAGTGACCAACAGGATGGTGGCTGACGCCAGAACGACGCGGTCGGTGTACATTCTTTCTCTCGACGGGTCATCAGAGCCGCCGCGAGTTCTCTTTGAGAGCCCGCCTTCCGAGGCGTCTGAGTTCCTCTGGCTCGCAAATGATACTATAGCATACCTAAACGGCTCGCTCCTCTACTCCCTTCCTGTAAACACGACAAACACCACGCTCCTCAGCTCCAAGCCGACGCTGGAGCTTGAGTTTCCAGAAGGGATCAACCCGGGCAGCCTCAAGTATTCGCCATTGGCTGGGGTGCTGGCGTTCTCGGCGCAGGTCTGGGCAGATGGATCGTTTGACTCTGTTGCGCGTTTCGACCAGGCTCAACAGAAACAGAGGGACACGGGAAGAGTGTACGACGAGCTTTACTTCCGGCATTGGGATACGTGGCGGACACCAGGCAAGGTGTGGACGATTGGAATCACCGAGCTACCCCACGGTGCGAAAACCGCCAGCGATGCCTCCAAGGTGCCCTTGCACAATGCGCTGAATGCGTCTGGCTTGGTGGGTTTCCGCTTTTCCCGGTCTCATGTGGGCCCGTGGGACAGTGTGGACTGCAGCATCGATAATTGGCGCTGACACGGCGGAAGTACTCACAAATGGACCCGATCGAGTTTGACCTCTCGGCGACCCACCTCGCCATCAATGTGAAAGCGCCGCATCTGCAGCCAGCGCTACATACGCGGACAGACGTATACCTGTTCCGTCTAGACGGCAAAGGGAGCTCGCCCAAGCACCTCACGCCACATGCACACGGCGCGATCAGTGGGGTGACCTTGTCTGCAACTGGGGAGCGGCTGGCATGGCTCGAGATGGCCGAGGACGGGTACGAGTCGGACCGCCGCGTGGTCGTGACGTACGACCTCGCGAGCAAGGATGGCAAACTCACACGCTGGACAGACAATTGGGACAGGAGTCCGAGCGAGCTCACTGTGAGTGTGGTGTAGGGATCAATCCATTTCGGCGTCGGGCTGTCGGGCTATTGGACAATTGGGCGATTGGGCTGTTGACCATTGTGATGTGAGATTACCGCTCACTCCTGCTGTGTAGTGGGCGTTGGAGTCCGATTCGCTGTACTTCCTCGCAGAGCATCACGGCCGCATCTTGCCGTACCACCTCTCACATCCCGACCATCTACCGACCCCACTACTATTCGACCACGCGACCGTCGCTCTGTCCGCCATCTTGCCAAAAACGCTGCTGCTGTCTATCAACTCGTTTACCTCTCCCACGGACATTTTCCTACTGCATTTAGATTCGCAGGAAAAATCCGAGCAGGCCCAGGCCGACGACCACAAGGATAAGGACAAATTGCCTCGCGAACCGCTGCGGCGCGTGACGGACTGGTCTAGCAAGTTCCTCGCTGGCCGGCTCGACGACCTACAGATCGACGAGTTCTGGTTCAGGGGTGCGGAAGACTGGGACGTCATGGGTTGGACGATCGCGCCGCTCGGCTCGGCTGTGCGCTTGCACAATGACAAGAACGAGGGCGCGCACGCCCGTGCGGAATCACACCACCGGTACCCACTTGCATTCCTGATCCACGGGGGGCCCCAAGGAGCATGGGAAGACAGCTGGTCGACGCGTTGGAATCCCGCACTCTATGCGGCGCAGGGATACTTTGTCGTGGCGATCAACCCGACCGGCTCGACAGGCTACGGCCAAGAATTCACCGACCGTATACGGTCGCAGTGGGGCGGAAGGCCGTTCAAAGATCTTGTGGCGGGGTATCATGCGGTGCTCGATGCGCATCCTGAGATTGACCCGCAACGCACGGCGGCGCTAGGCGCCTCGTATGGCGGGTACATGATAAACTGGATCAACGGGCACAACGACGCGTTCAAGTCGGCGTCGCTTTCTGACTCTGTCTCGAATTCTGGAGACTCTCAAGGGGAATCCATTTTCGGGTCTGGGCCTCGATCTGCCCCTGCATCCGGGGGGTTCAAAGCGCTGGTCTGCCACGACGGGATCTTCGACACGCTCGGCGCGTACTACACCACCGAGGAGATCTTCTTCCCCACACACGACCTTGCGGGCTCGCCGACCTCTGCGCGCGCGACCTACGAGCGCTGGAACCCGATGAACCACGTCGGCGAATGGACGACGCCGCAGCTCGTGGTCCACTCGGCGCAGGACTTCCGCCTCGTCGACGGCCAGGGCTTCGCCCCGTTCACCGCGCTCCAGGTCCAGGGCGTGCCGAGCAGGCTCTTGTGGTTTCCAGACGAGAACCACTGGGTGCTCAAGCCGCACAACTCGATCCGCTGGCACGTGAGTGCAAGACTCCCCCTTCCCCCCCCTCACGACCCCCCCCCCCCCTCCCCACCAACGCGCGGGCGCAATTTGAGCGCCGAGGTCACCGCGAGGCGTCGCTGATGTTCTTGGTAACAGTACGAAGTCTTTCGCTGGCTCGACGAGTGGGTCGGCGACCAGCCAGAAACCCCGCTCGATGTAGGCGCGTGGGTCGGCGAACAGCCATTCGACGGCAAACAGCCGGACCCGCTGGTGATCCAGTGATCCATCCAGTGATCCAGTGGTCCATCCAGTTGTCCAGTTGTCCAGTTTTCCAGTTCCTCATTCCTCCAGTTATTAAGTGTCCCGTGATCCAGTGATCCAATAATTATTGCATTCTTACCGCTCAGCGTGAAACGCGATTACCTGCGCCAAGGCATGCGACACAAACCTTGCATTGCTCGTGAACTTGCGTCTGAACATTTAGTATCGGTATTGGCGTTGGTATTCCCTCGGTCTCGTCAGTTTGACATGGCATTGGTATATCTGGCGTGCCAGGATGCCTGGTTCCGTGCCATACTGTATTCAGACCTCGCAGCGTCCCAACCCCGACCTCTCCATAGCGACTTCTGTAGCATCCATCATCAAACGCAGCCTGGCAGTTGTACGAATTCTACTCCAGTAGCAACCGTCCCTCAACACCCGCCTGGCAAATGTCGAATCTACGTGTCGCCCCTGGCACGCACAGTGCCCAGCCGCAATGGAGTCTCACAAAATGCATCAAATCGCTACAACCGTCGCATCGTATATACATCAGTCCTCCTCCTGCGCCCGTTGCGCCCGCTTTGCAAGGCTAGAATCAAGCGTCAGCATGCCTTAAACCACCCTCTCTGGAACCCTAAAGCCCTGAGACGCCAACTCACGCTGCAGCGAGATCTAATTGTCCCGACGCCGCTTTGGGCGGCCCAACGTGCCCTGGTTTCGCACTTGCCACCGGTTGGATCTTTGGCGCACTGGGAATCGGCGGTTTCCCAGGCGCACCGGCGCCTAGACCGGCGGGTTTGGCCCCCACCCCCGGTTTGGCCGGGACGACCGGTTTGGGCTTGGGCGCCGGCGCCGGACCTTTGTGTCCTATTTGCGAAGAGGGTCTAGAACTGGCTGGCGAGGACCCGTTGGAAATTGGGGCGGATTTGTGTCCGTTGGCTATGCTGGCTGCCACCGCTGCTGCTGCTGGCGCCGGCGGTGCTCGACGCGCGACAGGAGGCGGTGGTGGTGGCGGAGGCGGAGCATGCTCGATAAGTTTCAGGCTGCTGTCAGTGCTGGCTCGGGGTACGGCGGCTTACTAATTTGATGGCGCCCATCCCTCCTGCCCATTCTTCACAACCATCCACCAGCCATTATCGTCCTTCTCCTTCACCTCAACCTCCTCCCCTTTGACCAGCTGCATCTCGCCTTCCTGCCCTGCAAAGTTGTACAACGCCTTGTACATCTCTTTTGATGGAGCAGGAGGTGGTGGAGGCGGCGGGGGAGGCGGCGGCGCATGGTGGCCGGGGACAGCTGGCGGTGCACGGCTCGTGCCAGCAGGTTTGGACACAGGCGCCAAGGTCGGAGCGGCACCTTTGGCGACCGGCATCGACGCAAGAGCGGAAGGAGGAGCAGGCTTCGTTGCGCCGGGAAGCGCTTGCGCTTTGGGCCGTGTACCAGACCGCATCGCTGCCGGTGCCGCTTTGGCCGCCTTCTTCTTTCTCGGCATCCTGGGCGGCATCGGATTTGACACTGCCATCAGTCACATGCCTCCATGCAAGCTTACCGCTATTTGGCGGTTCCCCGGATCCCACCAGGATCGTATGACTCTTGTACGTTGCATCACCCCGGATCGACTCGTCCTTCTGCGATTTGATCTGTGCTCTCTTGTCCTTCTTCTTTGCATAATCGATGATCGGGCCAACACTGACATTCATATTGCCGCCTGTCAAGGTCAAGATGACACACATCATCTCGGTTTTCAGCGTGCACGTCAGGATCGGATCGCCTTCTTCGCACGGGTTGACGTTGAGCGCGATGAAATCGTCTCGCAAATTGGTCATCGAAATGCCCCTTATAGTGACCAGAGGAATCTTGCGTTCGAGAGTTGTACTGACGCGGCCATCTTTCGACGCTGTCACGACTATGTAGACGGCTTTGTCGGTCTAACGTGAGCCAAGTCGATCTGTGACTCACAATAATGAGGAACCTGGGGCTCAGCTTGGATGAGCGCCCCAATTTGGACACCAGTAGCTCCCCGCGCATACTAAAGTGAACAGTTTCGGCGGCTGGTATCAGTGTCATCCCTCCTTCGCACTCACGAGAAATCCCTGCAGCGTTGCGTAACATCTCTCCTTGTGGACTGGTGCCTCCGACGTCCAGGTAATCACCCATGAATTTGCGCATGCCGAGTAAGCTGAACCTCCTGCGCTCTTTCCTCCCGGCAAGTACCTCGTGCCCGTAATCACGCTTCCGCGCATACACCAGGCCTTCTTTCTGATTCTTCCAGAAGCGCTGGATCTTGGTCGCCGCTTCGTGCTTGCGGCGCACATGTGCTCGCCACGCACGCTGAATACGGCTCGCCATAGTATGCCAGTATCGGTCTCGCTCTCCTTCCAGGTAGAATAGCTTACATTAGCCAAGATCAACGCGCAAACGCACTGTTTCAGGGTTCTTTATGAATGCCTTGGTCACGCCCATCTGCCACTCGTCTCTTGCAATCTTTGCGTCGGTGAGAATCCGCTCACATCCAGACCGGTCGTCGCCTTGCCAGATATAGTCGCCCGCGTATGACGTCGCCGGAGAGAGCAAATAGAAACGCTCGATCATTTTGTTAAACTCGGCTCGATACGCAAAGCCAGCTCGTCGGACACGGATATTCTCCTGCAGACCGAGATACTTGATCTGATGCAGGATCGCCTTGTCGTCGTATTCTGAAGGAGAACGATTTTGGTTCGGCTTGATTGTTCGGATATAGTGGGGTTGACAACGCATCAGGTTGGTCACGAGGTCGTTGGCAGACTGCTTGATCTTGTCGCCTGCCGTGGGTGGTCGCTTCTTGGAATCCTTGTCCACCTTGTCTGGGAACAAAGTACGGAGGAACTGATCTTTGCTACCGTCAATGAGGTCCAGGATATCCTTGATAAGAGTATCCTTGTTCTTGTCGGTCATCCCTGAAACATTGTACAACACGTCTCCAGCATAGTGCTTGATGAGGAACTTGTTCCCACGCGACTCGAAGTTCGGATTGGCTGTCAACATATTACTTCGCTGAATAAACGAATTGTCCGCAGCAGACGGGTCGGCATGTGCGGTCGCCGTGGCATCGTTCAGCGTTGCAAAGATACCTGCGGGCCGCTTGCCCTCAATCAACTCGCACACGACCGCATTGTCAAAGACTACAATCAGCTCAGCCCAACTGGCCACCCACATTTGATAGGTGTCCACCTGATCTGTTCGCGAACATATTCTTCCTGTTCAGCCTTGAGGGTCAACTCGATAAAGATCTGTTGTAGTTTCTCGTTGACGTAGTTGATGCACAGCTGTTCAAAGCTGTTGTCCTGGAAGATCTCAAAACCGCTGCCTGTCAGCCGGGTTCTTCATAGAAGCCTCACTAGATATCCAGGACCCCAATCACAAATTCGCTCGCAGACTGTGGCTTCATTGAGACGTTGACCCGGCTCACGATCCACTCGAACAGATTGTTGTAGCTGTTGTTAGCCGTGTCCATAGTGTAGCTTACAGAGCCTTGGCGAGCGCATCACGACCTGAAGACGCTTGCGCGACGTTTTGCGGCACCTCGTAAACTGATCCCCGCCGCCCGCCCCGCTGGGTCTCCATGATTCGCTGCAACAGCACCCTCTGCAGATGTCCCGGATCCACTTCCATCAGGTACGCGGCGAAGTCGGTGACTCCAGGGTCTGCAATCGCAGCATTGCCATCGTCGTTCTCGATGAATTCGACATTGCCGAGCCACAGAATCGTCGCGAGCACCTTGAAAATAGAGTTCTGTTCATCCGCCGACAGACCGATAATTTGCATTGCACGCTGCACCGTGAGCTGTTACTCGAGCTCACCACTCACCAATGTTTCTGCAAAATCGGCAACATCGTTGATGCTTCGCACATCGAGACATCCGCTTCGACTGATATACGCATACGCCTCTGGGCCCTGCAATCCAAACGCCTCTTTCTGTGCCGCGGTCGCGCCCTTTGTAAATTGGTAGAAGATGTGGAAGTCTCGTTCATCGCGGATTTGGCCAACCACACGACCCTGTCGTCAGCTCGACCGCATAATGGCCCGTACCTTCTCTAGTAGATAATTGGTGATCTGTGCGCCGACAGGTTGACCCATGCGGTTGAACATGATCTCGAGGTATTTTCCCTGGCATCAGCGCAAGTCAAACGCCCAACTCACGTGTCGTGACGAGTTGTCGTTTCTGAGCGTCTTGGCGCAACCAAAGCTCTCTAGCAACGGGTTTGTGGCAAGCACCATCTCCTTGATGCCCTCGATACCAGATCCCGCGCTGTCACCGCCCGACACTGCCGCGATATACTGCATGATACGCTTGGCGGCCTCTGTCTTGCCGGCACCCGACTCGCCCGAGATAATCACACATTGGTTCTCCTTCTCTGAAGTCATCTTGTAGTACGCCGACTCTGCCACCGCGAATACATGTGGGGGCATCTCCAGGCGGTTCTTGCCGCGATACGAGTTGAGCGTCTCGTCCGTGTAGATCCCCAGGTCTGGCATCAGCCCGCTGTCAAGCGCAAGTTATTCACCTCGGAAAGGGTTGACAGAGATGAGCACATGAGCGATATATGTCTGGCACGTATCATCAGCGGGCGGACCATCGACCCCAGATGCGACCCACATAGATCTCCTGGTTTTGAAAGCGCTGTCTTAGGTTCTTGTTGATCTCGTCGTTGGTAATGGTGCTCAACAGCGTCATATCCGGCACGCCTGCCGACTTCTTCTTCCGAAATCCTTCACTCCAGTCGGCCTGCAACTCAGCACGGCCGTATCGCAATCGAGGGACTCGAGCTGGCTGACCTTTGCAATCTGGGTATTGGCGCTCTTCTTGGGTCCTCCTCCTCCTGACAACGCCCCAAGCACCCCTTTCTTCCCAGCTTTCTTTGATGGCGCCTGAGAGTCAGCACATGTTTCCAGGACCTGCACGTACCATCTCTGCTGTGAGAGCTTGCCAAAGACGACTAGAGAGACAGAGAGAGAGAAACAGAGGCTGCTGTATCTGCAAAGGTGACGACGTGGGGTCCTAACTACTGGTCGTGGCGGCTATCGCCGCAAACACCGACCCTTCAGTCTGTTGCGTTTTGACATTCATGTCACTGGGGTAGCCAGCAGCAGAAGAATGGTCACCATCCGCAATCCAAATCCCAACAAGGACGGCATCCACGAGGTGAGGCGCTGTCCTGGAGTGTAGCTGATCGGTCAGGTATGGGCAGAAAACCTCGAGACCGAGTTTGCGGCGCTGCGCAATGCGATTGACCAGTATCCTTTCGTGTCAATGGTGTGTGCCTCTCTTGCGTTCTCTGCTCTGTGCCGACTACTACAGGACACGGAGTTTCCGGGAATCGTCGCACGGCCTATAGGAGCATTCAAGACCGGTGCAGACTACCACTTTCAGACGATGCGGTGTAACGTCGATATGCTCAAGATCATCCAACTGGGCATCACATTATGCGACAAGGATGGTCGCTCGCCGGAGATTTCGACCTGGCAATTCAACTTCCAGTTCAACCTAGGGTATGTTCCCATGCACGAACCACCTGACACGGTAGCGAGGACATGTATGCACCAGACTCTATTGAGCTGCTGAAGAATTCGGGCATCGACTTCAAGCGATGTGAAGAGGATGGCATCGATGTCGAGTATTTTGGAGAGCTCTTGGTGACCTCGGGACTGGTGTTGTTCGACAATGTCAAATGGGTCTCCTTCCACTCGTGAGTGGTCGCTCCTGCGCAATCTCAGATCGCTACACTATCAATCTCATTCTGTTTCTGCTCGCTTGAGAGCCGTGCGACTGACGGGACCAGGGGCTACGACTTTGGCTACCTCCTGAAAATCCTCACTTGCGCCCCACTTCCTGCCAATGAAAACGACTTCTTCTCCCTCCTCGCCATCTGGTTCCCGTGTATATACGACATCAAGCACATTGTGCGGTCTGTCAAGACGCTCAGAGGCGGATTGCAGGAGATTGCAGAGTCACTCGGGGTAAGTCGCACCTCGGTCGACTCTGCCTCTGCGCCTGGAAAGTGAGATACGTCGCTGATGGCAACCGTCATAGATCACGCGGATAGGGCCGCAACATCAAGCTGGCTCGGACTCGCTGTTGACGGCGGCAGTGTTCTTCCGGATACGCAGCAACTACTTTAACAACGACCTCGACGATGATTACTACAAGTGTGTCTCTCTGCTATCATCGTCGCGCTCTTCTGCTCCGATCTCTATCGCAGCTCGCACCCCCCACCCCAAACACATACCCCGGTCCTGCCGTTCTTGCTCTGTATTCGCATATGGGCCCTCCGTTCCAATCTGCTCCTGTGTGATATTCATGACGGTCGCTGACGCAATCCAACCCAGAAACTACCTATATGGCTTCTCATCAGGGCGCCACGGCAAAATATCCCCCACGACCTTCAGCAGCGTCATCACCGAGCGGCCGTACTAGGTCTAGCCGTATACTTCGCAAACTAGACGGGCTACCTGGCGGCCGTGCAGGTGAGCCGAAGTGGCACTTAGTCAAGACTGGCAACGAGGGTGAGGAGGGGGGAAGTGAAGGCAGGATGGGAGTGAGAATGGGAGTGAAAGAGGGGTGTAAGAGAGGGAGTAAAAGAGGGAGTGAGAGTGAGGCTGAAGGGCGCGGAGAGTGAGCGGCGCGGAGAGTGAGGGACGAGGAGAGTGAGGGGTGAGGAGAGTGGGAAGAGAGTGGTCGGGATACTTTGGAGGATGGTGGACGATACATACCCCCATGCTCAGATACCCTGTACAACCATGCACATAGCGGCTCATGATACCCGACGACTGTCCAGGTCGTCGACCCTCACCTCGATTGCTCCACCGATTGGTATCCATCTTCGGCGGTCCTCCGTCTGGGACCTTACACGACCTTCAGTCAGACAAGCCCGACCACAATATACTGCATGCTATGTACATAAAGTACAAAGACACACGCGCGAGGCGACTATGCTACACGATAGCTACGTCCGCCAGCCCGTACGCCGAGGGCTGCGAATCTCTCTCTCTCTCTCCACCGACTCTGTACCGACTTCCGACTTGACCGACTCACTCTACTGACACTTTCTTCCGCTACGGATCTCTGGCTCTTCTATCTATCCCTTCTCGGCATTTGTCGCCTTCCCCTCGCCGTTGGGACTGTTTCCACTTGTCCCACTTTCTCTACGGGTCACCAAGCCATCCTATCGAGGCGCCATGCCTCGCACTGCGAGGCAGTCTCGAGCCCTCAGTGGCAGATTACATCTGCTGATCCAGATCCATACTGGCCTTGTCCACCAGATCGGCATTCTCATTGGTCGGAGGGGGGTAAATCGCGCCCAGACTCCTTAGAGCAGCCACGATCATGGCTGCGTCGTCCATGGATCCTTGGGCCTCTGCGCCGTGTCAGCTTGACCTACTTTGAGACGGCTAGGATAAGTAGAACCAGTAGGACAGATAGGACGGGTAGAGACGATTTAGAGACGAGTGAGGAAGGCAAGGAAGGGAGGCAAGTATGAAAGCCAAAAACCACACCCACCCTCGTTCCTGCCCTCGCCGCGCAGCCCGTGTCCACCACGGACCAACCAGTCCGCCGCCCAATACCACGGCGTAAGCACGTACGTCTCGGCGCACCCGCACGCCCCCGTCGCGCGCGAGGTGAACTTGACGTTGCGCGTATCGCGAATCTCGTCGAGCTTGAGCTGCTTGATCCAGAGGCGGATGATGCCTGCGATTTCGCGCGCCTGGGCGAGCGCCACTTCGCGGTCGTGGGCGTCGGTGTCGTTGTCGTAGAGCCAGTATTTCGCGGCGAGCAGGAGGACGTGCTGGCGGTGTTAGCGTGGCAGCAACGATAATACAGGCAGCCAGCATAGGCAACGCGAGCACAGACAACGAGAGCACAGGAAGCGAGAGGACAGACATAGACAGGACCGGAAACGAGAGAGGGCAGAACCCCAAGGAAGATCGACCGAGTAGGAGAGACGATTAGATTGAAGGCAATCAGAGCAGAGCGGGAGATGGGTAAGACGTAACTATCGACACGCAACGCTTCGCATCGCGGACTCACAGTCAACGGCACCCCCGACTGGGGCCAAGGCGGTGACTCGAGCAAATTGATCCTGTGACTCGCCGGCATCCGCGCAAACATCGCATCAATCGCATCCCCAATCTCCTTGAACGCTCGTGGCGAATCGCGGCGCGCATGGAACCGCCCGGCTGGGGATTGGGCCGCTTTCGCCCCGAGCGCGAGAAAGGTCTGGTCGTGCTCTGTCTGATTGGAGGCGAGGTGCTTGCTTCGTGCGACCAGGTGGACCGCGATGCATAGCAGTGCACTGTGGGGTCAGCGATCAGCGACGTTGGGGTGCAGACTATGGGTGGGGAGCTGGGTCAGAGGCGGTTGGGAGGTGGTATCAGACTGCCGGCGGGTGGGGAGGTGTGTCAGAGGGGGGTTGGGAGTGGTGTCAGACTGTTTATCAGGAAGTGGCGGCTTCAAGTGGATACACCTAAAGCATAGGCCATTGAAGCGGGGGGCAAGTGACAGCGATATAGGACTGGACTGCACAATGGCCGGCATTCAACGAGACATACGGTGCAAAGGTTGGCAGCTCGAGCTCCGGGCGGTGCGGGAGCATGTACACGTCGCGCAGGTAAAAGTCGGGCACTCTGTGGATCGTGCCCTGCAAAAGTCAGCGTCGCGGCATGGTGCGGGTATCGCGTGCGGGCGTGGCCACGGGGCAGATGAAGAGTGGTGATGGTGTAGCTGTGGTGTGGTGTGGGGTGGTGTGGTGGTGCAGCTGTGGGGTGGTGGTGTGGTGTGGCGGCAGTGCTTGGAGTTCTTGTACCGACTCACATTCATGTAGTCGTCTGGCGCCCTCGGCAGCGGAGTGAGGATGAGGTCGTCCCGCATACACGTCGGCCAGGGCATCGCGACCGACGCGCCGCGGTCATTGCCCCACGCCGCCCAGAACGCATGTATCCGCTCGCACATGTCCCACTGGTCCTTGGGCGCCCCTATCAGCGGCCACGGATTCGCCAGACTGCCCTGGCCTGCCGTCGTCGTTGTCGTCGCCGTCGCTGAGGCCGTCGCTGTGGCAGTTGCGGTGGCTGAGGCCGGCTGGATCGGCACCGCACTCGATGGGATCTTGTGCAAGTTGCATGCCATGGCCAGGACGCCTGCGCGTAGACACATGTGGTGCGCCTCGAGCGCGCGCGCCCGCGTGATCAGCCACTTGGACAGCATCTTGCACGCGTTGACGGCGTCGACCAGCCTGTCCTCCGCGGTCACGCTGGCCTCGACCTTGGACTTGGCAATCTCGTATAGCGATTCAGAGAGCGACCGCACCGCCGGGATGTACGACGACGACGCGGCGAGGGTGTACATGGCAAACACGAGGCAGGGGTGCGGTCGCGATCGCGGTGGAAGAAGCATCTTGGCGCGGAATTGCGCTTCAGAGAACACTTCGCAGCCCCATCGTTCGCGCGGCGGGCAGAAGAACAGGTCGAGCCTGGTGGGAATACATGATTAGCGATACGAGCCCAACGACAGAGAGTCACGAGCAGAGACGAGTCACGAGAGGGACAGTATACGAGCAGGACAAGGACAAGTCTGCGAGAAGGACAAGTCTGCGAGAAGGACAAGTCTGCGAGCGGGACAAGTCTGCGAGCGGGACAAGTCTGCGAGCGGGACAAGGCTGCGAGACCTCACTCACAAGTAGTCGCGGGCAGACTGGGAAATGTCCTTTTCGTCCAGCTGGACGGCGTAGCTCGCTGCGTGGTCGAGGACGTCGTCGACGGCGGCGCGGGCGTCGTTGGGCGTCACGCCGGGGAGCGCCGAGATGTCCGGCTGGAGGAGGCTGGACGCGATGGGCGCGAAGAGGAGGTCGTTCATGTTGAGCGAGCCGATGGACGGCAGCTCCTGGGGCATGCCGTAGAGGGACGAGGGGGTGGGCTCTGTCGACGGCGAGACGGTGGCGTTGGTGAGGCCGAGCGGATCGCCGTCCCACGGGCTCACGTCGGTGGTCGAATTGATCACCGACCACGGCGGCTGCATGGCCGGCGATGCCGCCGACGGAAGACTGGAGAAGGACGTGTCGCTCCAGTTCCAGCTGGCGAGTGGGTCGATCTGCGGCGTAGGCATCGACTGCGGGCGCGCGACGTCGGCAGCGGAGAACGAGTTGACGTCGGCAGCGGAGAACGAGTTGACGCCGGTCGACGCTGAGACTGCCATCGCGGCCGAGGCTGGCTGGCCGTGGAAGGGATACATGGTCAAGTCAAAGGACGGCGTGAGGGCGGGTTGAAGGCTAGGGTACGTCGATGGAATGGTGGTTTCCGCGCACTGGCGTTTCGCAGCAAGGGCAGCACGTAGCTCTGCCTCTTCGATTTCAGCTACAGCACCGTCAGTCGGCCGTCGCTGCTGCTGCTGCAGGAGGCTCGAGTAGAAGGTTGACGGCGTACCGAGCTTCTTCTCGAGTTTCTCGACCCGCGACGCTGGCCGCACGGCATCGTAGACACACCGGTCTTTGCGCTTTGTGCACTGATCGCAGACCGGTTTGGTCGCAGAACATTTCTACACGTCGATCAGTTGATGCGCCGTGCACCGCCGGGTGGCCGTCTCTGCCTAGGTGAGACAACTCACGAGCTTCTTCGCTCGACACATCAGGCACGCATCTCCGCGGCGCAACGGCTGTGCTGGACCTGCCCGTCAGCCCGGATCGATACCGCGACTCACCTCGCCGGCCAGGGGATTCGTCCTTGTCCCCCGAGCTCGAGCGGTGCGGTTGCTGTTGCTGCTGGTGCGGCTGCGGGGCGGGACGGCGCGAGCCCGTGACGTCGGTCGAGTAGCGGCGGCGGACTTGGGCTGCGTAGTCGTCGTGGTGGGTGTAGTAGCGCATGTGCGGATCCGGTTGGGGATGGAACGAGGGCGGCGGGGGTGGGTGTGGGTGTGGGTGCAGGTGCGGGTGCAGGTATGGTTGTGGGTGGTTGGGGGGGTGGGTGTGTGTTTCAAGGATGGGCGGGAGGGGGGACGCGGGCGTCAGCCTGTTGCTGCTGGATTTGTAGTGATAGTTCATGGCTCAAAAGAAGGGGCAGAGGGGATGACGCGGGGACCAGAAGGGGGGGGTGACCGAGACGCGGCGGGGGTGAGAAGCAAAGGCGGGAATGGCGAGTGGGTGAGGTGGGTGAGGTGGGCGAGGGCGACGTGGGCTGAATGGAGGTGCTGGTGTAGACGGTGTGTGGTGCTCACCCATGACGAGAGGCGGTATCGTCGAGCAGGATGCTTCTTCTTTTTAGGACAAGGTTATCACACGTCGATCCGGCGTTTGGCCGCCAACTACGGCCCCGGCCTCGCGGAGATCCAAAGGTTCCTCGCAACAGCTCAAAGGCGCCCAAAGGCGAGGGGTGCTGTGTACTCGCCAGGACGGGCTGCCCCTGCGTCTGCTCCCTGTTACTCGGAGGACGACCAACGAGGGGAGGGCAAGGAAGACCCGGGGGGGCAGTCGAGAGGGAGAGCGTTTTCGATCAGATACCACCGAGCAGCAGTTGGCCACCGGTCAGGTTTCCTGCGCGCATGGAGTTTGCTCGTCTTGTCCGTCTCTCGCCCTCCTTTCAGACGTACAAAACTATGTGCACAATGCTGGACCAAGGGGGGCAACGGGGGGGCAATGGTCCCAAGGGAAAGCCCGGCCTTTGCTTTTGTCACCTGGCCCCTGCTTTCTCTCTGACGCGACGTCGATGGCGGTGGACGAGGGACGGGTGACGGGGTGGCGGTGGAGGGTGACTGCTGTGGACTCGAATGTATACGAGTATACAAAGAAGGTCGGACCAAGCAAGGCCAGCGGCGAGGAACCGACTGGCTGCGCAGCGACTCTGGCTAACGGCGAATGGCGAATGACGAATATGCGGCCGAGGTGAGGCAGCCTTGCTCCCGAGTTGCCGTGGCACGAACCTTACCGCCAGCAACGGCAAGTCGAGACCCCTCTCCTTTGAGTGGAGGTCGAGTGGAGGTAGGGGTGTGAGACGATTGTAATCTAATCAAGCGGTGTGGGACGCTGCAGCCAGGCTGCGAGGTGGCGTGAGGAAAGGCTGGACCTTGTGTGAAGCAGTGCTGGGTGTAGATGGCGAGCTGTGGCCTTTGCGTTGGACTGCCGCACAGCCGCGAACCAGAGGGCGAATACAGGATACAAGCTATGCATATGGTATACAATATATACCCAGCGGTCAGTCGTAGCGTCACAGCCTAGTGCGAAGAGCCGGCCACTTTGCGGCGTTGTTGCTTGGGTCTGCCTGCTCGATTACTCAGCACCCGAGTCGACAGCCAAGCGGCAAGCGAGCGATATCGCCAGTCCCCGTCGCGGTCACCGTCGCGGTCACCGTCGCGGTCGCCGTCTCCGTCGTGACTCGCGGTGCGAATGGGGCGAGTGCCTGACTATCTTGCCCATCAGCATCAGAGTGTACCGCATGGTACCGCCTCGGCAGTCTGATCTGTGATGAGTGATGTATCATGAATGATGCCCCCGATGCGGATCCAAGGTATGCCGTGACCCTGTCTGTCCGCTGTGGTCGGCTGTGTCAAGCTCGTTGGCTATTGCCCGTTGTGCTTAGCACCTCGCCGCTGCAGCTGTCCGCTCCTCCCTTTGCCCGTCTGTCTTCCCTCTTCCCTCTTCCCTCTTCCCTCTACCCTCTTCCCTCTACCCTCTTCCCTCTTCCCTCTTCCCTCTTCCCTCTTCCCTCTACCCTCTTCCCTCTACCCTCTTCCCTCTTCCCTCTTCCCTCTTCCCTCTTCCCTCTATTCTCCGCCCTACCCTCTTCCTTCTTTCTCTTCCCTCTTCTTTCCTTCCACCCTCAAAGTCTCGACGACATGGCCCCAGTCGCCGGGTCGCTGCACACATGCTCCCCCTCCCCCAAAGGACGAGATCTCGGGGGTATTTCCGCGATCGAGTCGCCGCGGTCCTCCCAAAACCGAAAGAGAACCAAAGCGCACGGGGCCCGGCCCCGGGTTTCACAGCTGCCAGGCACCGTCCACCCGAATCCCGACGACGGACTGCCATCCGATGTCCTAATGCTAATGCTTCTAATTAACGCCTATACCTTAGCCTGAGACAGCCGAGCGTAGTCGTCCGTCGCCGTCGTCGTCGTCGGTATCGTCGACGTCGCGAGTGCAGACGGAGACGGAGACGGACATGGTGATCCTCCGTGCGTCTGGCACCACGAGCCTGCGGGACTGCGGATGCGGCCGCGGACGGCGTGGGGCGTGCGGCGAACCGACCGACAGCAGTAGAAGCGCCCGAGGTCCATCGGCTAGTTCATGTGCTGCTAGTTTGTGTATAGGCGACTTGTCCGCCGCAGCAATGTTCAATGTCCGCGTCGAGGTACAGACAGGTACATGAGGCGCTATGACTATGACACTCTCGCGAGAGGCGGCGGCGGCAGGCGATGCCCGCTGACCGCGCCGCTGCTCGTGATGTGTGATGTGATGCTTGGCGACGGCATGACGCCGAGAGGTTACAGGACATGACAGTGGGGAATGACGAGGTGGAGAGGCACGCGAAGAGTATGTACGTCCTACCTCGCACGCTGCGCACTATCGACCGTGGTCGTGGAGGTGGAAAGGCACTGCCGCGAACGTGGCAGGGTGTGCTCAGTGGTAGTGTGGGCTCAAGTTGCAGTGTGCGCTCAAGTGACAGGGTGCGCTCAAGTGACAGTATCGGGCTCAAGTGGCAGTGTGGGCTCAAGTGACAGTGTGGGCTCAAGTGGCAGTGTGGGCTCAAGTGGCAGTATCGGGCTCAAGTGGCAGTAGTGTCAGGCTCAAGCGGTCAGTCTATGCTTGAGATGAGGGTGGTGATGGAGGGGGCGTTTCAGGACCGCGTTTCAGAACAAACCGAACTTATCCCCTGATCAAGATTCAAGTTGGGCATCCCGGGTCATTCCCCGCGACCAGACACCGTCGTGTGCAGATACCTCCGAGACGTCCTTCCATCATCACCATCATCATCGTCACCTTCACCATCACCATCACCATCACCATCACCATCACCATCACCACCGCCATAATCATCATCATCAAGTGTTTCATCAACTTCCTCATCACCCTTCGTCCCTTCCACCATCCCTGCGTCCTTGCATCGTTGCATCAGGTCACGTCCGAGGCCACCACGGGGGTGGCAGTACGGAAGGACGGGAGGCAAGGAGCAAGGAAGGACGAGGGACGAAGGACGAAGGACGAAGGACGAAGGACGAAGGACGAAGGACGAAGGACGAAGGACGAAGGACGTACGGGGACTGCCAGAGCCATGCACATGTCAAGTGCGGCGTGTGACCCTGCGTCGTCAAGAGCATCGTCAACAACATCGTCCAGAGACTTGACACTGCATCTCGCCACATTGAGAAGTAGCATAGGCTTCCCTACGTCGTTTGAGGTATGCCCTACATCGCGCGCAATCCCCCGCGGTCACCCCCCGCAATCCCGCGCATCCGCCCGCGCTCCTCATGCATGAACCCCCGTATCCGTTCCTGCAGGCTCTCCTGCCCCGCTTCCCTCCCAATTCGCTTGTCCGGCCCCTTTCCACTCTCCCTCTCAGTCTCCCTCGCAGTCCTCCTCTCCGTCTCCCTCCCAGTCTCCCTCTCACTGCCCCGCTCTGGGACCTTCATACCCCTCTCAGGAACCATCATCCCCCTCTCAGGAATCATCTCTGTAAACATCCCTGGCTCCCTCTCGGCCGTTTTTTCAAGACTCTCCCTCCCCTTGACAGTGACAGTCCCCGCCTCAGCCTCTCCAGCATCCTTAGCACCCCCAGCATCTCCAGCATCCCCAGCGGCAGTCCCCTCCTCCCTCTCCGGCCCATACTCCCCGGGCTCCACCCCGACCCGCCACCCCGCGATCCTCAAGTCCCGCTCAGCCCTCCGCGTCTCAGCATCCACCGGCCCACGATCCTCCAGCGCCGCCAGCTCGTCCAGCATAGATACGGCTTCTTCCCGAGGCGGGAAGTCGCGTGACGAGATCGGTGCCAGAGCGCCTCGAGCGTACTTGTAGCTCTGGCTGTTGCTGGTGGTCTGGCCAGAGGCTGAGGGATCGCGATCCCGCCTGAACAGGGAGAAAACGGAGCGCGATCGCGACATGGCGGCACGGGAACGTGGTTGGCCAGCTGTACCGCTCAACGCAGCAGCAGCCGCAGAGGTGTCGATAGTTGGACCAGCTGGGACTGTCGTCATAGCCCGGTCAGGCTGGTCTGTCTTTCCTATTGCTTTCGCGAAACGGGAGGAGCGCTTAGTGAACATCGACCTGGAATTAGCATTTGCTATCAGCTCCGACTCACGGGCTACACCTCTCGTCCGAATTGGTAGCACACAGATGGTCACCGCCTGTTGCTGTCGTTGCAGTTCGTGCCTCGTGCCCTTCCCCGCCCCCCACGAGTATATCCGGAATTGCCGACCTGCGTCTCCCTTTTGCCGTCCTGCTAGCTTCCCCTATCCCTCCTCCTGTGCATTCGCGTTCCTCATCCCCTGCTGATCCGGCAAACTTGTGGAGCCTAGACGACACGCTCAGACTAACAGCCTCACGCAACAACCCCTCTCTCCAGCCTGCCTCCAGCGGTCCAGAGATACGCTCCTTCAGTCCCGAGTCGGCCCGATGTCCTTCGCGCTCAACCTCAAAAGCCGACGACAGACTGCGCGCTACGAACCCACCTCGACCAAAGGCCACGCGCAGGCTGTGTGATGCACTGAGGAACGGGCTTGTGTTTGTATTCGTCCTCGCTCCTGCGGGGGGACACGACGTCGGCTCCCGCGGCTGCTGCGGATGGCGGATCGGGACCGGCAAGGGGTCGATAACGTCTGGTGGCGAGCACAGCGAGAGCGGGAGGGCGGTGAGCGTCCTCCGCAGGCGTGGAGGAGCTTCAGGTGTCGTTGGATATGGGCAAGCAGACACAGAGGGGTTTGGAGCGGGAGAGGCAGACGGCGGATGGGACCTGCGCAATGAGACGCTCGACTTGCTGCTGCGCAAACATGGTTTCGGGTGGATCGGGGGAATGTAGAATGTGTTCTGAGCGAGCAGGAGCGATCGGCGAGGTCGAGATGCAGCGTGCTTGTTACTGTCTTGATCTTCCGCCAGCCCCTCTGGCTTTGGCGACCCTTCTCGCTCCGATGGCCCCGGTGGACCAGCTTGCTCCAAGGCTGCCCCTGATGATCGCCCTGGCGCCAGCTTTGGCGCTGGCACAGACCCTGGCGGCGGTATCGGCATGCAAGCCCGGGGCGTGCTGAGCCGACTCTGTGTCCTGAGCCGAGACAGCTGCCCGCCTGTCTCTGTCAGATCAATCGCTTCCGCCTCCAACGAGGACGGTAACGACGCCGGCGTGCTGACGCGTGATACGCTGGCCGAACTGCACGACGGCCCGAGCAGCGATAGCGATAACGAGATTTCAGAGGACGTTGCTGTTGCCAATCCAGACGATGCAAGTGCAAATGTGGGGTGCAGTGGCCGCCCGATAATGGAAATCTCAGGCAACGGCGCCCAGCCCAGTGCCGATGTGCTCGTGGGGGTCGTTGTTGCGGTTGTGGTTGCGGTTGTGGCCGTGGTTGTGGCTGTGGTTGTGGTTGTGGCTGCAGTTGTGGTTGTGTTTGCGGTGGACTCGGGATGGGCATCGACACCAACATTCGCCCGCGAGAGGACGCCGTACCGCCCCCCAAGGTCCACGCTGGGATCGCCGAGGTGAATTCCGCGACTTGGCTCGTACGTCGACTCGTGCCGTCCCCGCTGCCGCTGCAAACCACGCGCTTCATGGCTGGACGTGCGGCTCAAAGTCGCCTCACGGCCCTCACGGCTCCAACTTTGACTGGGACTGGACGTAGAGGCAGGAGAGCTTGGCGCAATAGGCATCGGTGGCGAGATACCCAGCTCTTTGATCGAGCGGCCCGAGAGGGAGTGGGTCCTCTGCCTCGCTTTCGCCTTTATCGACTCTCGCTTGAACGAGACGGACCGCCGCAGTTCTGCGACTCGCCCCCCTGCGCTATTAGCATCACCGTAATCGTCGCCCCCTCGACGAAGAGTGGTGTCGCCGCGGAGGTCGCCGTTCAAGCGCCTCGCAGCGTCCTCGCGCGCTCTTTCTTTCCCTGCCGCATAGCTGCCCAGCCCGGCGCGCGTCTCTCCACGGCTCATAGCCACCGACTGCGAGGCTGAAGCCGACGCAACCGCAGAGAGTGAAGCCGACGCAGCCGCAGAGAGGGGATATATCGCTCCAGAAGCACCTGAGCGCCTGAACACGTTTGAGCCGCGGAGACTGTGGCGATACGAGGATACGGTGAAGGTCGGGGTGGATCCTGCGGTCGAGTAGTCGAGATTCGAGTAGCTCGGCGAGGCAATCACATCGGCAAAGGAGATGGGGTCGCCAAAGTCCGGTGCCGGGATAGTTGGAGATGGATCGGCGGTGGACGGCCCAGACGCCAAGCCCGATGGGGAGGAAAGCGACTGACTTCGTCGCCGAGAGTGTCTCATGCCTCGCCCTGTCTCAGGCGCCGGGGGAGAGAAGGAGAGTGGAGCCCGCGTCACCGTCTCCTCCATCTTCATTGTTGCTAGTGGTGCCTACGTATCAGCTACCGAAGCAACTTGACCACTCACCCGCTCGATCTTGCCGGTGGGGTTGAGATCAGTGCTTGCCTCCACCATCTTCATTCCCTTTGCTTTGGCCAAGTTTGCCATACTCGGTTGCCGGCGGAGGGTGCGCATGTCTTGGTCGGCGTCGGCTTCGGGTTTGGGGAGAGTGACAGACGGAACTCTTCTAGCGGTTCCCAGGGGTGCGCGCGGTTGCCCTCCTGAGAGAGACAAAGATGCAGCCCCAGGACCTGAAACAGAAGCACTGCGATTATCGGTAACGACAGGCTCGCGACGTGTCGGCACGTGCGAGAACGAGCCGTCGAGCGCCTTGCGGTGACCCGACTGCTCCTTGTCTGCCTGGTCGGAAGACTGGCGAGTCGACACGCCCCCTGACCGGGCCATGCGCACTGTTCTCCGACTATGGCTCCCGCTGGTGCTGCTGATCCAGGTACCGCTGCTGCTTACGGTGTTGCTGCTGGAAAGCTTAAAGGTCGATTGGGACTCTGCCGTCGGGAAGAGGTAATGGATGGTGGAAGTCGATGGTGAAGCAAGGACGATACCGGGCGTCGTTGCTGAACCGTGGACGAGCTGCGTCGTCGAAACACGGCGTACGTCGGCGCTAGCGTTGGCGTTTGAGCAGGCGGAGCTTGAGGTGGATGTCGACACGCAAGAGATGCGAGGCCGGATGGTGCGTACAGGTTCGGGGTGGGTTACTTGCGAGCCGAATGGGTCCAGAGAGAAGGGAGATCCAGGAGTGCCAAAGGTATCGTGTAGAGGCTTGTGTCGCGAATCATGATATGATGCTGTACGTCTCGACGGTGTTGCTGTTGCTATTGTGGTTGCTTTTGATGCCGTCTGTGCGCTTGGTGTGCTTGGTGCGGCTGATGCTATCGATGCTGCTGAAGCTGGTAATGCGGGATGTGTTGAAGCAGGTGGTGTGCTGGCTGTGGGCCATTTGTGGAAGAATGTCGAGGATGATCGATGCGATTTCACCATGATGCCAGCTGTGATGGGTGATGAGAGCGTGAGGTGCTCGCACCGAAAGGGGGCTGAGCTCGGACGGCCTGTCGCTGGACCCGTGTCCTGATGGAGGCTATAGCGCCCAAGGACGCTCGGATCGTTGTCGACAAGTGGTCAATGCGTCAAGGTGTCAAGGCGGCCAGGCGTCAAGGCGTCACGTCTAGTTGTCAAATCAATCGTTACCTGGCGTACCTCGCATGAACCTGGTGAGTAGTAGCAAAAAGTAAGCAAGTGCAGTAAGAATCACTGCACTATCTTGGCATGCCTAGTCTGATGACCAGGCGATTCACGTAGAGGCTGGCAGGTGGTTGCTGACCGATCAACCCGCCACTCCCGCCCAGCCCGAGACGGACAGCGCCTTGGTGTCTCGTATACCGTTACGTGTCTCGTATATCGTTAATTGCATGATGCATGATGCATGTGCGTCTAGATCCCCCAGGTCTGCGGGGTGGATTCCATTTCAAATACGATATTCGCGCCGCGCTTGATCTGTTCATGAGTGATAAAGATGGAAGTGTGCGGCTTCCCATCAACAGTCACGCTCTTGACGTACTTGCGCCCGTCGCTCGCGCCTTTCGCATGTATTGACAGAGGTTTTCGAGCTCCAGGCAGGCGGATGGTGAGGCTATCGAAGAACGGCGTTCCAATCACATAGACGGCGGAAGCAGGATCGACTGCGAGTGAGGTTCAGCAGCGCAGCGTGGAGCTGGACGTACCTGGGTAAAACCCCATGGCAGAGAACAGGTACCATGCCGACATTTGGCCGCAATCTTCGTTGCCTGACAGGCCGAGCGCAGTATGGTTATAGTCGTGTTGGCCCACGTGCAGAGCCCGCTCCTGCGTCTTGTGTGGCGCGCCAGCAAACATGTACAGATAAGGCTGTCCGTCAGCGTCAGACTTCTCATGTGACGCACAATATGATGCGACGGCTCGTTCGTATGGAGGTTATGCCCGCCATCGAAATGCCGATCCAGAAAGCTGACAAAGGACTTGTTGCCGCCCATCAAATCAATGAGGCCAGGCACGTCGTGCTGCTCTTTAGTCTGAGCTTGCAGAGTCAACCCACCATGACATTCAACGAGTAGGCCCAGTGATCGCCCTCAGTCCATCCCGCTTTCTCCCCGGCCCACGATCCGTCCGATTTCCTTGCCTCCATAAAGCCGGTTTCTGCATTCCACAGATTGCGATACGTTTTCGATCTCTCCAGCAGCCGCGCTGCATCTTTATGATGGCCCTGATTCTTCGCAACAATCGAGGCTGCCCAGTCGTCGTCTACCGCTCAGCAGAGTCGTCGTGGCCACTCACAGGCATAGTCCAGCGTCCGGCTCCCTGCCTCCGAGTGTAGATCGTCGGCCACATAGCCTAGCTTCATGTACTCTGTCAGGCCGGCCCGTACCTCTTGTGGAGTATGCTCTTCTCTGTCCTCAAACCGCAGTTCAATGTCGCGATCCGGCGGCTGAAACGCGTCCTTCTTTACTGCCTTCCACGCCTCCTTCCAATCGAAGCCACGCACACCAGCCTTCATGGCTTGAGCAATGATGGCGTCGCTGTGCGTGCCGACCATGATGTTCGTCTCGACCAGGTTCTTCCACATGGGCAGCCACCCTCCCTGTTTATAGTCCTGTAGCATGCTCGTAATCATCCCGCCTACCCGCTCGGGGGCCATGAAGAGGAGCCACGCTGTCTCGGCGCGGAAGGTGTCCCAGATCGAGTAACCCGAGTAGCTCGTGCCTTTGACCACCTTGTCCAGGTATCCAGAATAGTAGGAGGGCGAGCCCGTATTTTCCGACACTTCGTAAGGGTACACCAGGGTGTGCGCAAACGAGCTGTAAAGGACAGTCCGGTTCTGCGGGGTTGCGCCTGAAACACTTAATCGGTCGAGCTTGTCTGCCCAAGCAGCACGAGTCTTGCGGGATGTTGCTTCGAGTGTCTGACCGTCGGGTATCTCCAGATCGATGTTTCTGCTCTTCAGCGCGGTCGCCGGACAAACTCACCTCCTGGCTTGGTTGATGCTAATGAAGCTGACTCCAACTTTCACTTCCACCTTCTTGGCACGGAAGGTTACGTAGCCCGCCAGCACTTTGCCCGTCCCCGAGGCCACCCCCGGTTCCAGCTCTCCGTAGCGGGATATACCGATATCTTCAAATGGCGCAGAAAATCGAGCCACAAAGTAACCCTTGAAGGACTTTGCAGGCAAGTCATCGCCCACAAGGATACGACTACGGTCAGCTATCATACGAAAGATAGACGTGCTCTTGCCGTTCGTCGTTCCAGCCAGACACCTCGCGTCGCTTCCTATCTATGGTGATCTGTCCGTTCGGAAACGTGACATTGTCTGTTCTGCGGAATGGCGTGTTCTCTTGGTTGATGAGGATGCTCTCACGACTCGCTTGAATAATGATATGTGGCGTAGACTCAGAATTGAACGTGAAGCTTAGATGTCCGACCCGTGAAGCTGACATGAGCATGGGCGTCGATCGTCCACTTACTGGCTGTCATCTCGGCAAGGATTGTGCCGACAGCAGCATCCAGGACATTCGAGTAGTAATTAGCGCTGGCGTACTCGTTGCTTCGGTTGAACGGCAGTCCACGGCTCTCAAAGTCCGTGATGACCGTCCCGAGACCGGCGGAAATCTGGCTCGGCCCAGATTCGCCTATCATCAGCGGCTCCTTGCAGTCGCTCACCCATCCAAATGGCGGGTTGGTGCGTGCCTAGGAAACCATGGAGCTTGGTGTCGGTCTGGTTGTACGGGCACATGGAGACGTCTGCCCTCAGTGTCGTGCCCAGAGTTGCACTCACAGTTTTGCCTGGTTTGAGGGGTCCAGCGGGTCATCCCGAAGGGGGGAGCGACGGCCGGAATCATCCCTACCATCAGCGATGTCGCCACACTTCTCACCTCCACTAAGATCTGGTTCGGGCCTGGCATCAGCCACCGTCTCGAGTGGGACGTACCCATCGTTTCCGAGCATCACATTGACCCATTTCAACGCCTCGCTCGCCGGCTCTAGAAACGCCCCGCCCACCGACCGCTTCCGCCCGTCCCCAAAGTCCCAATGTCCTTCTGCCTCGGAGCCAAAGTCCTGGTCGCTGAGCTGGCCCGACGTGACTTTTTGAAAGTGATGGCGCCGTGGAGGCGCTCGACGGCCGGTGAAGAACGTCTTGTATAGGTAGATGTATCCTCCGAAGAAGAAGACTATCAGCACGACAAGAAGGGGCAGGATCGGAGGGTTGTCCTTGCGTTGAGCCGCTACGCCGGGGGCGTGGCGCTGCTCTTCTTCTTTTCGCTTGGTTGCATTGCGCCGTTGTCGAGCGGACATGAAGGTGGAAGACTATACAGAGCCACACGAGTAGCGAAGGAATGAAAGATGATTACTGAATGAGTGGATGTGGAGGCGGGGCCCTCTGTCATGCTGCCTTTCGTGTTATACAGTGCCATGCATACAACAATGTACAGAAGCGTCAACGTAGTTGCGCCAAGATGAGCAAGACCATGAGAGCCAAGACTACAGTCGACAAACTACCAACGACCAGTCGCCAGATCCTGCGGGATGTGGTCGACTTTGACGCCAGCTCAGCCTTTAGGCGCACAATTTCGGCATTGAGGAGCATTTCCTTTCGTCAGTTGCAGATAGACAGGCGGCCTCACCGTCTCGTCAGCCCACCACTCGATGCGAGCTAGGCCGTCTGAGCCGTCCTTGCTTATACCCGCTACGCGCTGGATACGGCCCGCCTTGCCCTGTCCGTCCCGGACGTCCAGCTCGTCC
Organism: Naematelia aurantialba; assembly: GCA_021527695.1. NCBI lineage: Eukaryota > Fungi > Basidiomycota > Tremellomycetes > Tremellales > Naemateliaceae > Naematelia > Naematelia aurantialba. The sequence goes on from JAKFAO010000007.1 coordinate 1,515,367, forward strand.
GCCTCGGCAAACAAGGTCTGCCAAGGCGTCGTGCGTTCACGCATCGTCTCGAGATCTCTCGTGCGCGCAGCGACGAGCTCGGACAACCGCTGCTGCATTGGTGGAAGGGTACTCCGGATGGCATCGTAGATCTCGGTCGTGAGGCGCTGCCCCGTCAGTTTGCAACAGCAAGAGCAATAGCATGAGCAAAGCAAGAGCAAACGCAAACGCAAAAGCAAAAGCAAAAGCAACAGCAACAGCAAAAGCAGCAAAAGACGGAACAAGAAGGCACCTACATCCGCGTCGTCATCTTTATCCGTGAGCCTGGTCAGCATTGCAGGCAGGTCGACAAACAATCGGTGCTCGATGGACCCCTGGCGTCAGCGTGGATGTCGACAGTGTCCTACCCGGATACTCCTGATTCTGCGCTCATGCTCCTCGCATGCTGCTGTCAGTCGGTCAATCTCCTTTTGCATCGGTCTGCATCAGCGGTGCCAGCTCAACTGGACTTACAAAGTCGTATCTTGTGTGAGGTTCAAGCTAGGCGCCCTTTGGACGGGGCGACGGTTGTGCATGGAGAGGCGTGATGGTCCCGCTGCAGATGGGTGTGGCGGAGAGGAGCGCTGCGTCGTCGGCTGTGCTGGCAGTGTTAGGTTCCTCCTCGCTGTGGGCAGGCCCAGCGGCCCTCCCACTGGCATGTACGCGAAATCCATGACTAGGAAGAGAGCAGTACAAGTCGACCAAGGACATAGCGATGGCCACGTGCCAGATACCACCCCTATCTCACGTGTCGTTCAACTACTGTCTGTCCTCTAGTTATCCTCTGTTTCCGATGTGTGTCTGGAGAGAAGCGCTGCCAGTCACTTGGCATGCAGACCAGGAGATCAGGTGCATAGTCATGGAGCATTGGATGTAGCATAGTCGTACAAGAGCCCAACGACATATGTAAATGTCCGCATGTTCTGCGTCTGGCCGGGAATTATCATCGCCGGCAACTGTCAATAACGTGTACTTAATCGGCCTATGGCCTCGTCCATCTTGTGCATAGGTTCAGCATGCCCGCAACGGAGATCGACCCCAACGAGAACAAGGACCAGGACGAGCACATTGTCCGTGGGATCCAGGACCATGCGCTGATTGGCAACCTGCGGACGGCGGCGTTGGTCTCTGTCGACGGCTCGATCGAGTCCATGTGCATCCCGTACTTTGACTCGCCGTCGGTGTTTGCACGTATCGTCGATGCCGACAAGGGCGGGCACTTTTCCATCACCCCTACGTGGCCGTTCAAGCCCAAGCAGGCGTATGCGCCCAATTCGAATGTCCTCGTCACCAAGTTTCTCAACGAGGACGGCGTGGGGATCATGACCGACCTGCTGGTGCCCAAGGGGGCGAATCGGACCGGGTCGCAGAGCCGCCCATACCTGCCCTGGCTCATCCGCAAGGTCGAGAGCATCCGCGGCACGGTCCCGTTCCGCATGGAGTGTGCGCCGGCGTTCAGTTACTGCCGCGACCCGCATACCTCGGAGGTGAGTGCTGGCGGGTCCACTGGGCTGACAATGGCAGATCGTGGACGACGACTCGGTGGCCAGCAGCTGCAAGCACACCTGCAAGGGCCTGTTCACCGCTCCCAACCTGACCCTCGACCTGCGGTATCTAGGCTGGACGACCGACGCATCCGTACAGGACCCGACGATCAACCTCAAAGTGGAGAACCTGGATGCACGCGCCCTGCTCGGTCCCGCCATCACCGCCGACTTTGAGCTCCAAGAGGGACAGTGCATCGTCTTTATTCTACGAGAGGTCGGCGATTTTGAGTATGCGAGTGCCGAGCACCAGCGCGTTGCCAACCCCAATCCGGAACGCGCGGAAACCATGGGCGTCCCACTCAAAGTGCTCGTCGAGGCTACGAGCCGGCTGCGTCCCAAAGCCAATCCAATCATAACGCGCCCGCTCCTCGAGGCGCTTATTCGCGACACCAACAGCTACTGGCAGAGCTGGGTCAATCAGAGCAAGTACAAGGGCCGATGGCGCGAGGCTGTCCACAGGTCGGCACTGGTGCTCAAGATGCTGGTGTTTGAGGAGACGGGAGCCATCATTGCCGCGCCGACATTCTCTCTTCCTGAATACCTGGGCGGCAGCCGCAACTGGTAAGCGCGTCGCCGAGTCTATCCGCTGACGGCAGGGACTACCGCTTCACCTGGGTCAGAGATACGTCGTTCACCCTCTACGCGCTGATTCGGCTCGGCTTCACCGAAGAGTGCGTTGCGCCAAAGCATGGCTGACGGCAGGGCCAATGCATATGTCGATTTCATCCTGGCAAGACTGCGCGATCGCAATTCGGACGGGTCTCTGCAAATGTAAGCCACGGTGTGGACCGAGCTGACAGCAGTGTGTATACGATCCATGGCGGCAAGGACCTCGAGGAGATTGAGCTGGACCACTTGGCGGGACACAAGGGTTCCAAGCCCGTGCGGATCGGCAACGGCGCCGCAGACCATCTCCAGCTGGTGAGCCGTTTGAGCGTTGTTAAGGGGGGTTTGACCCAGGGGAGGGGGGGGGGGGGGGGCCTGACGTAGGTGCTGATGATGTGCAGGACATCTACGGCGAGCTCTTGGACTGCATCTACCTCGCGCAAAAGTACAGCAAGCCGCTATCGTGGGAATCGTGGGTCGCTATACGCCAGGTGGTCGACTATGTCTGCACGCAGATCGGCGAGCAGGACCTGTCGATCTGGGAGGTGCGCGGCAGGAAGAAGAGCTTCTTGTACTCTAAAGTGATGATGTGGTGAGTCGTTCTCAGCGCCGCCATCCCTGTCTTGCTCCTACCCTCCCGCTGTCAGTGCTCACTCCGCGCCTAGGGTCGCGCTCGACCGAGGGATCCGGCTGGCGGAGAAACGGTGTCTGCCATGCCCGAACCGGGAAAAGTGGCGCGACACCAGAGACAGCCTGTACGAAGAGATCCAGACCAAGGGATGGAAGTGGGTCGTCGTCGTCGTCTTCGTCTTCGTCCTCGTCCTTGTCGCCGTTGTTGTCCTCGTCGTTGTCCTCGTTGTCGTTGTCGTCGTCGTCGTCGCCGCTGACTTTGCAGTGCGGAAAAGGGGTTCTACGCGCAATCGTACGAAGACCGCGACTCGCTCGACTCGGCGGTCCTCATCATGCCTCTGGTGTTCTTCATGTCGGCCGCCGACCCGCGGTTCACCTCGACCCTCGACCAGATCCTCAAGACGCCAGAAAAGGGCGGACTGACGCACAACGCCATGGTGTACAGGTACAACACGGCCAAGGCGGACGACGGCGTCGGCGGCGAGGAGGGCGCATTCTCGTTGTGCACGCTGTGGTGTGTCGAGGCCCTGACCCGCGCAGGCGTGTACAACAGGGCCTACCTCGACAGAGCGGTGGACATGTTTCTCAATTTCCAGGGGTACGGGAACCACGTCGCGCTGTACAGCGAGGAGATCTCGCGTGGAGGAGAAGGTCTCGGAGTGAGTCCTCTCGATCGTTTCGTAGAGGATTCCATATCTTCTCCTACGCTCCCTACTGTTCCCGCAAAATCCTTACTCGGCGCACCCACACCCGCCCCCACTCGCACTACCTGGCTGACTGCCCGCAGAACACCCCGCAAGCATTCTCGCACGTCACCCTCATCTCGGCAGCATTCAACCTCGATCGCGCATTGGGCGGTTCCGCGGTATAGGACATTCGGTGCACGCATCTCCATTCTCAGAACATGCATCTTCATAGCCAGTACAGAAGCATGCATAGCCAGTAGCCAGACATGCACCTCCATAGCCAGACATGCATCTCCATAGCCAGACATGCATCTCCATAGCCAGACATGCATCTCCGTAGCCAGAGGAGGTGTCTCCATAGCCAGGTCAGGTGTCTTCCTAGCCAGAGTAGGTGTCTCCATGCCAGAGGTGTCTCGATTTGCGACCTGGTCTTTGCCGTCTGAGACTTCCGGAGACAGATTCTGCGACTGCATGCATGTACCGGCCCAACGGCTCGACCTGCTCGCGCAAAGTGTACACGACTCGGGCGATACCACTACGGACCCGGGCGATACCACTACGGACCGACCGGGACGATCCTCGCTAGGCGCGGCACCCCGCTGCCCAGCGCCCGTACTGTCACCGCACCATCATGGGCTTTGGCCGCCTGTGCATATCCCTCCAGCGACACTGTGGCCAGCGCAAATCCCCTGCCGCGCGACAGGCTAAAGTTGCCGGTCGACGTGTACCCGATGAGCTGGGCAGATGAGCCTCCACCCTGGTCGGGACTTACTTGGCCACACGTTTCGTCGAGGTATATCCCCTCGAGGTCGCCTGGCGAGCCGCGCTCGAGCACCTCGACGCGGACATGCAGCACCGCGCCTGCCCGGACGGCCACTTCGCCCATCCCCCGCTGTCTCCGGAATGCGTTGACAGCGCTGCCGAGCTTCGTCGGCGCGTCGATGATCGCTCGCAACGCCTCTCCCGCTGCCGTTCCCGCTCCCGCCCCCGCCCCGGCTCCCACTCCCAAGGTGAACAGCCAGGGATGCACGTCCTCGCCAAACACCCTTGTCCAGTCTGCCGTGAAGAGCCGGGGCACCCGCTTGGCCGGCGGTTTGCGCAGCCACCGCGCCTCGTCTTCCGTCTCGCAGTGGCTGGCCCAGTCCCGGCCAGCCTTGCACACGGCGCCCCAGTGTTCCGGGAAACACGGCACGCCCGCCTCGCGATGCTGCGACCGCCGTTCGCGCAGCCCGCCAATCATCGTGCCAGTGTACACAAAGGACGGGAGGAGCGCCATCGCCCACGCGCGCGGGAACAGCAGCGTGTAGCCCGACATGTCGCCGATACGGCGCTGGAAGACGAGCATCGGGACGCGATCGTCTTGCGCAAGTGCGCGCAGCCGTGTCCCAGGCAACTCCAGCTTCTGCCTCCGCCTGTCAAGGTCCGACTTCTTGTACTTGGGGTATGCGACGCTGTCCCGTACGTCGGCATCCCACAGACCCGTAGCTGCTGTCTCACGCGAGGGGTCTGGTGCTGGACCGGCATCGGCGGCTTTGGCTGGGGGGAAGCTACCTTCAGCTTTGCCACCAGAGTGCCTACCTCAGTCTAGGATCATAGGCGTTGATGCCAATCACCATCCCCTCTGGCATACTCGCGGGATCACCAAGCTCCAGCTTGTCTCTGCACTTCAAAACCCGCCGCAGAACCTCTCCAGCCAGTGGACCCATGACCTCGAAGCCGCCAAGATCCAGCCTGAGATCCCGCATGATGCCTGTCCACTCCGCCTTGAGCGCCTTCCAGGCCTCGTCGTATATGCTAGGATGCAGACGTAGCCACACCTGCCGGTCGTGCCAGCACAGCTCGGCTGGGCCGATCATTTCGAATGGATACGAGCCGGGTCGATAGAGAACGACATTGGCGACGCGAGCCCCGGTTTCGTACCTGCATAAGCGACGTTGGGATCAGAACTCACTTTTCCCCGGCAAACCGCCCAGCCGTGACTCTAGACAGCGCAGCAACGAGCTCGCCCCGCTCGCCCTCCAGTTCGATCACGCCAAAGTAGCTCGTATCGTGCAGGATTGCCTTTCGCCTGGAGGCGCGGTGGGCGGGTCGGAAGGATTTCAGCGTCGGTGTGAGCGCTAGGCGGTGGTGCCATAGATTGACCATGTGGAAGCGCTTTGCATGATACACATGTGTTGGCAGCCACGTCTTGTCGCCTGGCGTCAGCAACGCATCGTGTTCCTCACTCACGCTGCCGCTTCATGAGCTGGTCTGTCCTGGACTCGCCACGGAGGTTGCCCTTGGACCGCATCTTGGCTCTCTTGCGCTGCATCTTTGCAATCTTGTCGTCCGGGTCGATCTGCCGTCAGCACCGCCGTGAGCATCCCTCACCTCCTGTGCCGCGCGAGAGCGCATTCGCTGCGGTACTCGCCGGGGATTATGGCTCGCTGCGCGCCGACGCAGGTGCCGCGGCAGAGACTGGAAGACCCGGGTACTGTTTTGTCCACTGCCGTCAGCTCTACCATGCCGGCTCACTTACGCTGCGGACTTGATAGCATTTTGCAGCGCCAGTATCTCCAGCGCCCTGGCTTCGGCGAACCGTTCCACCTGCAGCGCTCCAGGAAGCTCCTTGGCGCCTGATGTAAGCCTGATACTCGGGACAAACTCACCAAACACCAGTCCAGCGGCATGGCCAAATACCTCGCGCTCTTTCCCCTTTCCCTTGCCCTTGCCCCTTGCACTCTCATTTCGATGCAAGAGGTCGGCGGTCTTTGGAATAGTCTTGGTGATGCGCCCCTTGGCGCTGGAAGGCCCTGCCTCTGTTGCCCTCTTGGACATGGATGCGTGACGAGTGAAGAGAGGTGGTAATGAAAAACCAACTTTTGCTACCTCCACTTTGCCCGCACGCACTACAACGCTCGCCTCGTTTGATCTTTCCTGCTTGTCATGTATATCACGCCATGGAGATGGGCACCCGGCATTCACCTATTCTCACGGTAGGAAGCACAACCCCCGCACAGAGTGTACCAGACCGATAAGACACCTTACACGCATAGTATATATACACATTTGTTGCATAATATATACTCGTACATACAGTCTGGGATGACGAGTGATCTAGTGAAGCTACTGGCCCGACAGGCCTTCATGGCCCTAATTGACCGAAGCAAGCCGCCAATTGACTGACATGTCTCAGTGTGATGGTCCCTTGACTGACACTTAGCTGACGTAGGTCCTTACTTGCGTAACGACCTTCAAAGACGCCGCGGCCAGCTCTTCGGATGGGATCACGGGCGGTCGGTGTAGATACTAACGCGCGTCAATTCGAGGCTTTGTGTGCGGATATACCGACATACAGTTGGGCAGACCAGAAGCTCGTCACGTCGAGCTCTCCACCGTCTGACGGCTTCTCGCACGAGACTCTGCGTGAGATCGGGCCAGATGAACGCGCACCATGCGGACATATCCTACATCTGAACAGCATGCTTCTCATCATGGCGACTAGACTTGCCGCAGCGGGCATGGCGAAGTACGCCATGAGACCGAGGGTCTCGTCGGACCGTCCAAGGGTGTCCAGGTCTAGGAGCGTGTCGTGTTCTGAGAGTCGGTCATCAATGATGAGGCTGCTCAATTCCGCCGATCTAGACCATTGTTCTACCCATTGGTCGGGACTATAGGATCAGCGCTTGTTACACGATGCACCTTCGTTACTTACAGGTCCAGACGACCCGGAGCAGCCTCACACCAGTGAATGAGGTGTTTTAGCGGGGACTACTTCTCGGGAACCATGGAGGGCCGTCGTGCCGCGGTGCAGACGATCTGGTACGGCATCCGGTACCCAATCTCGTCAAACGTCCACATACTCGCTGACACGAGCGTTGTGCGTGATCAGTATGCCACAAGTGACGTCGCGGCACCTCTGCGAGCCACAAGTATAACATCGTCAAGCTCCTCGAGTTTCTTCTTTCTTTCCTCCATCCCCACATCTCCATACCCACATCTCGAAACGTAGTTGCACCATGCCACCTAAACAACCACCCGTGACATGGCAGAGAGGTATCTCCTTGGGTCCTTATACCACGCCGCTGTCCATCTTCAACGCATCTGAGATGCGGCGGCTCTACACGGCCGAAGATTTCCAGACGGAGCGTCAGCTTATATACGAAGAGCAACTGGAGGCGTGGAAAAAGGCTCATGAAGAGACTGTGAGTGTCGATGGGCGTCAGAGTCTGAGTCAGGGCAAGCAGGCAGCATGGGGAGTCCCACGCCCGCCAGTTCTACCCAGACGAGTCGCCCACAACAACTAGGTCGTCCCCAACAAATCGGTCGTCTCCAGCAACTCGGTCGTTCCCGGCGACTCGGTCGTTCCCAGCGGCTTGGTCGTCCCCAGCAACTCGGTTGTCCCCAGCAACTCGGTCGTTCCCAGCGACTTGGTCGTCCCCAGCGACCCAGTCGTCCCAATCGCCTTGCCCGTCGCTGCGAACAGCCCCGCGTGACCCGGACACCGACGGGATTCTCACAGTCAGTCTAGAACCCGAATCAGGTGTTAGCACTAACGATCACAGCCGCGGAAGCGAAACATCGCCGAACCGTCTCCTGTCAGTAGCTTGGCGTCGCAAGAGACAGTTCCGCTGATCATTGTTAGCGGGTGAGCACTGGCACACGGCCAAGACGCAAAAGACGACCACGGCCCCGTCAACGTCGACCCCCACCCCAAATTAACAGCTGCTAGGTAGGAGCCAACGCAGTACGGCGGTTGTCTAGATATCCTCGTCAGTCCCATCTAGCATCGCACGCAGGTTCCAAACGAAAAAAAATATTGCTTCCACCGTAGTGGAAACCCTCTCTCGCTCGAGTTTGTCATCCTTATCTATTGAAAGACTCGGGCGTCAGCTAATATCCATTTAATCGAAAATTCGAATCACGCAGGGGCCTGATTTTGGTCAGCAAAATGGGCCTGGGGTCCGGCTTACAATGCTAATCTTCTCTGTATCGTTCCAATTTTATCTTATGTCCCCCCGAAGGGGGACGCAAGCTACAAACGCTTGCACGCCTACTGCAGCCAGATCAGCGGCGGTCCATCGGGAGGGCAGGCAGCGAAATGTGTCCTGTCACCGACAGAGTTGGCGCAAGACGCGGCGTTCAGGGCTATTATCCTCGTCCGTTCATCATCCTTGCTTGCATCTTGATCTCCGCTGTCCGCTTCAGCCTGTCGTGAATCAAGCGGTGACCAAGCCGCGGGTGAGGATGGGCATGGGACGCCGACGGACCACCACCAAAACATGCATAGGCCGACGGTCACTGGGACCCCCTTTCGTGTGACATGGCCGCAGGCGAGGTGATTTGTGAAGTGTGTGATTAGATCGAATGACACGCCGACGAGGCCGAAGGGTTCGAGGCAAGGTGTTTTGTCACTACTTAAGACGAGCGTTGGCTTGACTCTGGCATGGCACTTGACTCGTGTGACCGAATCAGAGCCTGACCTGATACGACTTTGCTCACCACTCGCCATGTCCCTCCCGACCAGCACAAAAGTGGTGATCCTGAATGAGAACCCGAAAGGCCTCGTGACAGAGTCCACCTTTTCGCTGCAGACGCGGCCCCTCGAGCCGATCAAGGACGACCAGGTGCTCCTCAAGCACGTTGCGCTCAGCAACGGGCCTGCCATCCGCGCATGGATCGACCCTGTCTACGACGCGGTTTGTCCTGCCTCCTTGCCTCTTTGCCTTGCCTCCTTTCCCCAAGCTCCCCAAACTTCCACCCACAGAGACCTACTTCCCACAGAGTACAGTGGGAACCTACTTCCCACTTCGCCACAGAGCACCTACCACCCACTGCCTGCCATCCGTCCCGCAAGCTGACATCGCAGGCGCGGCAAGGGCCCCTCCATGTGTTTGCTGGGCAGCCCGTGTTGACCGAGGCGATTGCCGAGGTGGTGGCGTCCAAGTCTGAGCAGTTCGCAGTCGGGACCAAGGTCAAGGGCTTGCTGCCGTGGGCCGAGTACTCGGTGCAGGACGTTGCGGTCGCCCAGCTCGCCCCTGCTGTGTGAGTTGTGAGACTCGGATGTCACTCGAATTCGCTTGCATTCTTAGTCTCTACTCTGGATGCAGCCTGGGGAGATGGATGCAGACTAGGGAGATGGATGCAGTCTGGGAGAGATGCTTGGGGAGAGGAGATTGTGGCTAAAGCATCGAGCGAGGGCTGACGCCGCAGCCTCATCCCTGGACACTCGGAATGGCTCTCGCTCTCGGTGTTCGGGTTCAACGGGCTCACCGCGTGGTGCGCCATCTTCAGTGAACTCAAGCTCAAGAAAGACGACGTTGCCGTTTGTTCCTCGGCGGCGGGGTAGGTCCTCTCTACCATCATCCTCCCATCACATGCCAGATCGGCGTGTCTACATCTAGCCTACGTCCTTGCAATCTCCGTCCATTTCTTCCTCGTTATGATTCTCCTCTATTGCTGCACACCGCACACGCATCCCTGTTGGTGCCAGATCGATGTAATACCAGCGTTGATGTGTCACCTGTGTCGATGTGGTGCAAAGTCGACACTGACATCGCACAGTTCAGTCGGGTCCATCTTTATCCAGCTCGCAGCCAAAGTCGTCGGCTGCACCGTGATTGGGATTGCCAGCGGGCCGAAATGCGAGTGGGTCAAGTCGCTCGGCGCGAAAGACTGCATCGACTACAAGGTGAGTGCCGTCGATTTGGAACACAACTCCAGAAGGGTCGGGACACGACTTCACTTCTGGGTAACTGTCAGGCGCCACTCTGACTACCTGTTTCAACCGACGGTACGTCGAGGCGCGTTGGGCTGACAAGCTAGGCCCCGGACTTTGACGCCAGATTGTCCGCGGCACTGCCGGACGGCGCCGACGTGTTCTTTGATAACGTCGGCGGAGCGGTGCTCAACACCATGATCAAGCATGTCAAGTTTTACGGCCGCATCTCTGTCTGTGGCGCCATTGCCGGTGAGTCGACGTTCGACTTGCGTCGAAGCTCGGTGTCTCCACTTGTCACACCTCGTTCTCTAGTATCGTGCTGCGCCTCGATGTTCCGTCTCTCCCCTCCCTCGTGCGAACGTCCCGCTCCAGGGTGCCGTTAGGTTGTTGACGTGCAGATTATAACCACCAGTGGAGTGGAATGTTCAACTGGATCGAGCTCGTCTATGCCCGTTTGAACGTCAAAGGTGAGGTGCAGGACTTCGTCCGTCCACACAGTTCCTCGGGATACCAGCACCCCTCACTCCTGCCCAAAATCGTCCCTCGCCTTCGCTCTCGCCCTGCCTGCGTAACATCGTCGCCTTGACATTTTGACTTCACATCCCTGCTCCCTATCTTCAACAATGTCCCGCTGACGCCACCAGGTTTCCACATGATGGACCACCTCGCGAAAATCCCCCAGGCGATCGAGGAGATGACCCAGCTTGTCTCAGACGGCACGTTGATAGTCGACGATGCGGAGAGAGTTGTCGAGGCCCCGATTGAGGATGTTGCCAAGTTGTGGATCTCGGTGTTCAATGATGCTCCCAGGGGCAAATTCATCACCAAGCTTGTCTAGGCGAGTACGGGCTAGCCAGGATGGGTAGCTTCGTCTAGGGGACGATCACACGTAGGGTCGATCGTCTTGGTGAGGGGTCCGCTATCAAGCTCGGCGAGATATCTGATCCTATGCTGGTGAGGCGACGGGATGTGCGGTGGCTGGACTGTGTAGTGACAGATATTGGCATGTGCAACTTATTGAAACTCGCTGCATCGTGTGTAGCAATGAAAGCATCGTTGCATTTGTCAGGCTCTCGTGTAGCCTAAGGCGCCCTTCGGCTCTGGAGCCAAGACGCCAGGAGGCGAGTGTAAGCCGGTCAGCCAGCCGTGACGACATAAAGCCGTACCGGGACTAGCAGTACAGCTGTTAGCGCTGTGCTTTGCAAAGCCGTTGGCGCTCATGTGCCATGAGAAGCATCACGCAGCCGTCGAAACTGGGATCATGGTGAGACGCCTCAGGTACTCGATGCGTAGCGTCCGGGACTCATAAGGTACTCGTTGACGCGCTTGAGGGCGGCTCGTGGCGGATTCCCGTCTGGCCATTGTGCGACGAGAGTATGGAGGTGCGAGGCGATGTACGGTTTCGTCATCTCCGCTGCGGCGTCCGTCGTACACAGCAGGACTAGTGCCAGAGGCAGAATGCCCTTACGTGCGTCGACCATGGCTGCAGGGTCCAGGGATGGGAAGGCAGGGTCGTCGACCAGCGGGTTGTCGGGGGATTGACTGTCTACCAACGGCTTGTCGAGGGATTGACTGTCAGGCATCTGGTTGTCGAGAGGTGGATCGGGCATTGGGTTGTCCAGGGGCGGGTCGAGCATCTGGTTGTCAAGAGGTGGGTCGGGCGTTTGGTTGTCAAGAGGTGGGATGTCGAGGAGCTTTTGATGCCCTGGGCAGATGAGGACGGTTCCGGGGACACCGCGGACGAATTGGACCGCCTCGTGCATGGCGCTGGAGAAGCCCGGGCCGTCGGAGCGTGCAGATGGGAGGGCGAGCACGGCGCCCCCAGGGATCCGCCGCAGCCGGGGCTCCCGGTGCTTGTCAAGCACGACCACATGCAACGTCGTAGTTGGGGCTGGGGTGCACTGCGCAGGTGCGACGGGCGGGCCGATATGCAATGCGAGGCGAGGGGAGATCGCGGTGGCCGTGGTGGAATCCTGCAGGCTCAGACTCTCCATGGGGATGTCCACGAGCGCATCGACCACGCCCGCAAGCTCGTCGCGGTCCGTCTCGAGGAGCCGTAACTTGTGCTGGTGGAACATGCGCGGCGTGAGACCCTGCCGTCAGCGGATACGGGGTGGCGGCTTACCCGTCCCCAGAGCTCGTCGTCGTCCCCTGCACCAGGGACGTATTCGAACCCGACGGTCCGGGTGCCGACTCGTGTCGCGCTCGGCAGGTCGTCGCCTTGCCACCGAGACGCCGAGACGCAAATGACAGGCGTGTAAGGCGGGTCGAGGGGGATCACCGGCGGCTGTGACGTCGACGGATGGATGAAGAATGGCCGCAGAGGTTTCTCCAGCTTTGGCAGCGGGAGTGATGATGCCTGTGCTCTTCAGCTTGCCCTCACGCTCCTCAGCTCGCCCTCGACGTCCTGCTGGCAAGGTCTCACCTTGAGAGCGTCAACCCAGGTCCCGAGGCAGGCCGCGATCTGCGACGACTCGGACGGCGAGACGATATTGGGCGGGAGGTACAGCGTCGGATCCAGTCCCACGGCACGGTTGATCACCGCACACCAGACCGGCACTGTCTTGGACAGGGCATCAGGCATGCGCTTGCCCCGCCGCGTCGAGTCGACCAGCAGCACGCTGCCTCAGCTCTGTCACTGCGTCGAACCTACCCTCCACGGCTGGCGGCGGCCGTTGCAAATGGCAGATTCGACCGACGGAGGTTGAAATCCAAGTTCTTGCATCAGCCTCACACCACCGCCAGCTTACGTTCGTGTGCCCGTCTGTCGACTTGAAGTACGCATATGCCGTCGAACTCGTCTGCGATCAGCGCGGCCCAGACGCACCGGCGACTCACCAACGGGTCGCAGTACCAGTTGCCGCACCGCTGATTCGCTGTGCACCATTCAGCGCTGCCCCCGCTGCAACCCCGAGTGCTCGACACGCACCGACCACGTCGAACCTGCCCTCGAACCAGTCCTGAGCGACAAGGCGCACAAACGCCTCGTCTGCCGCGATCGAGTGCAGCCGGTTGAACAGGTCATACTGCGCTGCCCTCTTTCGTATGGCTTTCGCCTCGGCGCTCACGCTCATCGACCGCTCGTCGACCATGCACAAAGTGTCTAAAGATCAAAAGATCAAAATGTCAACTTGTCCAAAAAGATGAAACCGACTGACAATTCCTGATGTTTTATGAATGTCCATCATGTCGCTGCAGCAGCCAAAGACACCGTCAAGGGCCGTCCTCGAGGCATTTATCACGCGGCACCAGCAGCTGCTGCAGCTCGAGCGGGAGGCGGAAGAAGAGCAGACGAGGCTGCTCAACTCCAACTGCTCGCCAAAGCTGCTCGAACAGCGCGGTCTCGCGCTCGGCAGTCTCGGCGTGTCTAGTCTGAGCGTCGGCTTGGGAGGCAAAAGGTCTGCCGATTGCTCGACGTGCAGGATGATCCAGCTGAACCAGCTGACCGAGTCCAGCTTGCTCGAGCTGGCAAGACCGCTAGCATACCACACGTCAACGGCTCTCCCACCGCACACCTTCCGGTGAGCAGACGTAAAGTCGGCATTGACACAAAGGAATGGCGATCCCGTACGTATCGAGGCTCACGTCGCGGCCACCGGCAAGGCCAAGCCCAAAAAAGACGACGAGGCAGCAGTCGAGGGCGTCATCTACCGAGTGAGCAACAAGCGACCCCATGAACACCTTCTACACGACGAGGTGCTGATCAACCCCTGTAGGTGTCTGCCGAGAAGATCACGGTCGCTGTCGATGGATCCAAGGAGATCGACCTGCCCGAGCGGCTGCGATTGTGAGTCGCTCCCTTGGATGCGCTGATCAGGCTCAGGCTTAAACTCGCCAACTCTGTGACGTTTGATCGGTAGGCGGCTGCTGCCTTCGCCACTGACAGCAGGATGGATCGGACCCTTGCGCACCTCCGACGTATCGTCTTGCCCGAGGCGGAGCCCGTGCACCCGGCCAACCTGCGCCTTGTCGAGGTGCTCCTCGGCATGCAGCAGCCGCGGTTTGGCGCGGTGCCCGAGATCAGCTGGTATGGCGACAGGCTGAACGACTCGCAAAAGGACGCAATCAGGTTCTGCCTCGCGGCCGAAAGTCTCGCATGCATTCATGGTCCGCCGGGAGTGCGTCTCGTCTCGACCCTCGCCTGTCAGAAACCACTGACACTGGATAGACTGGCAAGACGCACACCCTCGTCGAACTGATCTTCCAACTCCTCTCTCGCCCTGCCTCGGAAACGACAACGCTCCCACCCCGCATCCTGGTGTGCACGCCGTCCAATCTCGCATTGGACAACCTTCTCCTCCGCTTGCACGCCCTCCAGCTCACTGCGCCCTATTCGGCGTTGCTGCCCCGCGACTCGATTCTGCGGCTCGGCCACCCAACCCGCGTCCATCGCGACCTCGTGCGCGAGACGCTCGACTACCGCGCGGCCAACGGCGAGCAGGGCGAGCTCCTTAAGGACGTCGGCAACGAGCTACAGACCAACCTGGCAGACCTTGGCAAGAAGCGCGGCGAAAAGGGCGCGATCAAGGGTAAAGAGCGTGGAAAGCGATGGGACGAGGTCCGCGAGCTCCGCAAAGAGTGAGTACGGCATGCTTCCTCGTTGCCTTGCCTGCTGGAACTGATGGATCAAGGTATCGCCAACGAGAGGCCAAGGTCGTCACGACCGTCGTCGGGGCGGCCCGCGTCGTGCTCGCGACATGCCATTCAGCCGGCTCAAGGCAGTTGAACAACACCCTCTTCGACGTGTGCATCATTGACGAGGCAACCCAGGCAGTCGAAGCGGTGTGCTGGGTGCCTGTGCTCAAGGCGAAGAAGCTCATTCTCGCTGGTGACCCGCAACAAGTATGTACAGGACGAGGCTCGTGTTGACGGTAGCTTCCACCGACAATCATGAGTCGGAAGAGCGATTTTCCCGCCATGAGCAAGCTCGACCTCGGACCCGGGTCAGGACTCCCTGAAACAGGACCTGGAACTGGGACTGTGACTGACACTGTGACTGGCACTGTGACTGAGACTTCAGATGGGACTGCAACTGGAACTGCAAACAGGGCTGCAACTGCAATCGTGGCTGCCACTGCAACCGTGGCTGCAACTGGGACTGGACCAGGTCTGCGGCCGCCGAAAACGCTCGAGACGACCCTGTTTGATCGCCTAGAGACGCTCTATGGTCCAGGCATCAAGCGTGTCCTGCAAGTTCAGTATCGGTGAGTCACACGGTCGTCCCTGGTATCAAGCGACTGACGATCGAAGGATGAACGAGCACATTGCGGCGTTCCCCTCACAAGCGCTGTACGAATCGCGTCTCACCTCGGACCCGTCCGTGGCGACTCATACCCTCCTCGACCTGCCTACGATCGTCGACGCCGACGAGGAAGATACCAGAGATACGCTGGCGCCTACGGTCGTGTTTTACGATACGGCCGGTTGCGAATTCTTCGAGCGCACCGAGGGCGAGGGCGAGGCGCAGTTGCAGAAAGGCCTGGGCGAGGGGAGTAAGAGTAACGAGAACGAGGCGGACCTCGTGGCGCGATATGCGCGGAAGCTGGTACGTCTAACCTGGGGGTCTGCCTTGCTGGGCGCCAAGAATCTTAGGATGCTGAGAGTACGGTTACGGGTGCTGAGTGCCTCGTAGGTGTCGCTGGGAGTGCCAGCCGCCGAGATAGCCGTGGTGACGCCGTACCAGGCGCAGGTATCGCTGGTGGCGGGGATGCTTCGCGACGAGTTTCCCGAAATGACCATCGGGTCGGTGGACGGCCTGCAAGGCCAGGAACGAGAGGTGCGTCGCGGCGACGAATCACGACGACTCACGTGCAGGCGATCATCCTCACGCTGGTCCGGTCCAATCCTAAAGGAGAAGTCGGCTTTCTCGGCGAACACCGCCGGCTGAACGTAGCCATGACCCGCGCCAAGCGGCAACTGGTGAGTACGAGTAGTACGAGTCCTGCAACACTCCAGACATCACACAACAGAGCGGGGACAGCAGGGGTTGGATTGGGGGTGGTGACAATGCCGATGCTACTGCTACTGCTACTGCTATTGCTATTGCTAATTGTGATGGTGATGCTGATGCTGATGCAAATCAAGTGCGTGGTGGGCGATTCGGCGACGGTGAGCAAGGGCAGCGCGTACCTAAAGAAATGGATGGAGTGGCTCGAAGCCGAGGCGGACGTCAGGTGGGCCGGTGAGGGCTTGTGGTGTCCGTGATGCCGTGCCATCCTGTCGTGCTCCCAGATTGTAGCGTTGTGTATTGTACATTGCAGATAGACTTGCGTTTTAGATCATACCCAGCATCATAGACAGCATCATAGAATCACACACGAAGCATCATCATCGTCGTCATCGCCATCATCATCGCCATCATCATCGCCATCATCATCATCATCATCATCGTCATTTCCCGTTTCATTATCAGCAGCAGCATCAGGAGCGTCCCCGTCGTCGTCCTGGTGGATTCAGGTTTCACAGGTAGACTAGCATAGAATGCAAACAACCACAGGCCATGTATGTAGCTATGCCAAAGAACAACGGATATAGATGACAACAACGAGAACCCCCCCAAGCGCCCCTGCATCCCCAGAACCCGGAACCCAGATGACACAAGTCGACCCCAACTGTGCTGCCCACATCGACGCGAGACAGCGACTGTGCTACCCACGTCTCCGCGTCGACTGCGACGGTGGAGCCTAGATCGACTTGGCAAAGGTCAAAAACGCCGACAAGCCCCTAAATGCACCTTTGGCGGTGGCGCCGTAATCCTCCAAGGTCTTGCCGTGCTTGTCCCGCCAGATCCCATCTGTATCGACCAGGCCGTAGCGCATTGTGTTTTGGTTGGACATGAGCGTATCCATCATCTCTGCGATGATTTGCTGAACTCGCCGTCAGCTCTCCACCGTCGCATCAGCCACATCACATCATCATTATCCTCTTCTGCATCCCCGACATCACGTCTCGTCGCGCCACATGCCGCGACTGGGCTCACCTTTGAATCGACCATGATGTTGATCTCTTGCGAATGGAACCACGACTGACTGTCTTGGTTCCCATTGCCGATGATCAACACCTCGTCGTCGTACGCTGCAAATTTGATGTGGCAGTTGCGCTGTTTCTTGACAGCGTTCAGCGGGCGCACTTGGTCTTTGCCCGTGTACCTGTTTCGTCCCATCAGCCCAGTCCGGTCCGACCGGACATCCGGACCCGAGAAGAATACTCACCAATATACTTTTAGGAAGTGCTCCTTGTTCACCTTGCGGAGCCGTTTGTACAGCCGCTCAACGACCTCTTCGTTCGTCCCGCCTTGAAACGGGATCGACTCGCCCTTGTCGTTGAAGCCCAGATCCAGCAGGAGGATCACCTCGACGCCGCGCTTACACGCTTGGGTCACCGCTCGCACGATCGGACGCGCATTCAGCGTCGGCGTTTGTCTAATCTCAGCACAGTCAATAGACAGGACCTACACGAAGCATTTCTTCTTGGCGTATCGGAATCCAGCTAGCCACGCTGCATTTTGCGGATTTCGAATATCGTGGTGTCCAGGGACTTCGATCAGCTCCTCCAGGAAAAAACCACTCACATCCGTGTGGTTTGCGGCACACCATGGCCATCGGGACCGGCGCGTGTGGTTTGTGCACCACGTGCGGCCGGAAGTTGTCCAGTTCGTCGTCATTGTCCACAGTCGCCCAGGCTTCCGATAAGACTCCGGCGGCGTCTACATGAGCTTAGGCAGACACACAACTCACTGAACATCTTGGCCATCTGGAACATGCGTTTGCTGCCGGTACCTTCTGGGGGCAGCTGCGAATCCGACCGCGCAGCGTGCAAAGGCATCTTCACAGGCCTTGACATCTCTCCAGGCATCTGAGCCGTTACCGGTAGCGACTCGCCCTTCTCGCTGACTGGAAAAAAGTCTCCCCTCTCCTTGACTATCTTTTCATTTGCTTGCGTGTCCGGATCGTCAGGCGTTCCAGGTCCGAGAGCCAGCCGAAGTGAGCTGGCCGCTGGAGAGTCCACCGTATTCCCTGTCCACGAAGGCTCAGACTGGGTGGTGCCCAGGGGCGATAGGTTCACGGCGCTCAAGTTCTCCCGCTCTTGTGTATCGTCTGCATCTACAGGCGCAAACGCCACATGATGGTCGTCCTTTGGCACGGTTTTGAGCTTGGAGTACTCGGCGAGCGTCGGCGACGAAGGTGCCTCAGACGAGTCATTGATGGTAGCGTTCTGGGCGGTGGCAGCCTGAGTCGCTGGATCCGTGGCTACATCACATCAGCGAAACCGCAGCATCTACTTACGATCAAGGTTCAACGTCGTGTCGATGGCGCTCGCTCTTCGGCTTGGACCCCTCGAGTTTGGTCTGCTGCCAGCTCGACTCTGCATACCCATACTGTGACCCAACCTCCCTCTAAACTCTCGCAGCTGCTCCATTGCATCCTGCGCGCGTTTCTCAAATTCCTCGGCAGGCTTCCAATCTGCCAGTGCCGTCCGCTGGTGCTCGACCACCTTCCTCACCGCATCGCGGAATCGCCCCTGATTGTGCTCTAGCTCGTGGTCAAGGTCCTTTGTTTGCCGGCGGAGTAGCAATCGCGCCGCTTTAGCAGCCTTGAGAATCTCGATATCGGCAAAGTAGGGGTTATGGTCTTGGAACAGGTACTCGGGCCGCCCATCCTTATCTGTCGGCGGACGATATGGCGTCGACATGCATGGGAGGGGAGGGTCGAGCTTGTTCCACCACGAGTGAAGGGCAACTTCGTAGAATGAGTCGACGATGGGTCCCTCGAGATGGGACATGAGCTCGAGATTAGGCCGATCTGACATTAGCGACGCTTGACATTCAACCCACCTTGGATGTTGTTGCTGTTGATCAGGGCAACCTTGCGATCTACGATCAGAAACTTTGCGTGGAAGGTGCCGAGAAGC
The DNA here is from genome assembly GCA_021527695.1 of Naematelia aurantialba. Lineage (NCBI taxonomy): Eukaryota > Fungi > Basidiomycota > Tremellomycetes > Tremellales > Naemateliaceae > Naematelia > Naematelia aurantialba. The sequence goes on from JAKFAO010000007.1 coordinate 1,534,464, forward strand.
ATGCGGTGAAAGTTGACCACTTCCAGATGCAGTCCTTTGATTTCCTCGGGAGCAGGCAGATCCAAAGGTGACCACTCGTGCTTCTTGACCGGCACATGGGCGTTGAAGAATTGAGACCAGGCGCCTCGATCGTAGATGACCTTGACGACGACAGGCTCCCTCTTCTCCTTGAGGACCAGGTCGGACAATTGTCGTAGTGAGCCGCTGATAGTGTTGACCGAATTGGACGGCTGCCAGTAGTTGGTGGCGAGGAAGACCTCCTTTCGGGCGCGAATGATGACGTCGTGGTAGTGCTGCATAATGTCGGGAATGAGAGAGATGATCGTGAGGGGCATGGTACTCGTGGAGCCGAGCAGGTCTGGCGGAACGAGACCTGATAGAGGATCTCGCTGGAGGGTCGGCATCAGTGAGAGATACATCTACTCGTCAGCTCGTGCTCGCTCAAGAACCCACCTTCCAGAAGAGCTCGGTGACAACCCTGCCATCGCCCTGCTCCCCCTGGAGCCTCCAGCCAGCTTTTTGCCGTAGCTTGGCTCCTTCTCCCTGCCAATGATGCTCCTCCTTCTCAGACAAGCCAGATATCACCGAGTGCTTGACTGCGAATCGCTTGAGCAAACGCACGACAGGATGAGGTTTGGGGAAGAGAGTATTGATCGCCCGCTTTGCAGAGTGTTGCGGATACGCTTCGAGGTGTTTGGAGATGAGCTTGGCGTCGGTGATCGAGGGATGTGAGGGTGTTGGAGCGGTCGGCTGAGGGTACGGTCGAGGCGTAGATTCCTGTACCGGATCCACCGAGGTGCGGTCGTCTGATACCCGTCCATTCCCATTCCCAGTTTCGAGGGGGTGGGCGATATGCTTTGGCGTTTGAGGAGGAGATAATGGCGGTGCACCGATACCCACTGGCTGAGGGTACGGGCGCGTCCCGTTGACGAGGGGCTCGAGGTTCGGTGCGGTGGACATGGCCGTGCGAGCTGTTTTACGATGAAGATGGGGATCCCGGCGAGACGGCGCAGCACCGAGCGAGGCCGGGCTCGAGGCACTATGCGCACGCTATGTAGACCTCTATAGCGATGACTATTGAACGACGGAGACAGTTGAGGACGAGGGTGATATACACCCCTCAAAGATCAAACAGCGACTGACCCGCCCCGAGGCTGTCGAATACGAGAATAGCAATTGTCCCGGCTATATTCAGTAGTCACCGGAGGCACAGCCCGCCCGTTTACTGAAAGCGGCAGAGAGACTGGCTTTCATCGCAGCTTGGATTGCAGTATCCCGCAGACAGCAGCGCTCCAGCATGCCTCGTACGACGTCAAGGTCGCCCAAGGTCTCAAGGTGCATAGGCGAGGGAGACAGTCATGTCTGGTATGAGACGAGTCGTGCTTGCGGCGCGGCGGGAGCTCCATCTTCTACCATCCTAGTCCCATTCCGGTCAATCAAAGTCTCGGACGGCCAAGCGAATGCAGACGCGTCGATGCGTGGAGGTAGGAGTTGAAGAATGGCAACCGGAGGAAGAAGACTGGGCGTAACAGGGCGATGTCAGCAGTCGTTTCTGAAGGGCCGCAACATTGAGCTTCAGGTCTGCGCACCTGGTCTTGAGGATGATGAGCAGCTGTAGAGGGTTGTCTCTGACGAGCAAGGATACGCCCCGTGAAGCACAGCCTACCATTCCTTCCACAGTAACGACGATGGCCTCAACAGAGAGGAAGGGTCGCGAACCGACGTTCATCTCTTTCCTTCCTCGTTCTCTCTTCCTCTTCACCGCTCATCCTTCTGTATACAGCCCTCATGGACACCCCATCTCCATCCTCGACTCATCATAGGGGCAGTACTGACCCTGCTCGTTTATCCTCCTCCCCGGGCGAAGAGATTCTTGATACTCCCGCCGACCACGTTCCTGTTGTTACCGTCTCGGCAGTTCGCAAGGGAAAACAGCCCTCCAGAGAGGGTGGCGCTGAATATGTTGACCCAAGTCTTGAAGCCATTGACCCGAGACCCCGTGCTGAAGCTGTACGCAAGACCTCGAACAAGCTAGACATAAACGCGGGCCCGTCTTCGTCCTCCCAGACTAATCCTGATGATCTTCGTTCCCCAATCAATCTCACAGTTTCCTCGGTGCCAGAGGGGACAAGCCTTCCCGAGCCACACAAGGACGCCTCTGCATGGGATCGCGGCAAGGTGTATAACTACGGCCGCGATGTCTTTGTCAGTCCCCATTGCAGCATCCGAAAAGGCGAAACCATCCTCCGCTGTGAACCGATCGCCCAGGTACTCAATGATAAACTTCTTCTCACTCATTGCAGCGGCTGTTTCAACGACAGGAGGCTCTTCGCTTTCAAGGAGAGCATCGAGTGGGCTGATTCTGGGGAGGGAACATCTCGCAAGGGGGAGGAGAGGACAATGCTCCCTTGCGGCCGATGTCAAAAAGTGGTGTTTTGCTCAGTGGTGAGTTGTGAACCTGCGCGGCTAAGAACAGCGTTGCTACGCCAAGACGTTCGAGGAGCATGCATTGGAGTGCCGCGCTCTGCTGGCCGCCCCGAATAACATGCCCACTGAAGTCCGCCTGCTTGTCAAGGTTATCAGGAGCGAACGCAGGGTGAGCGACGCGGCTATGAAGCTGACCTCAGCGTCAACTCAGGAAACGGGATTGTGAGCAGTCTAGCAAATACAGGGACTGAGACAGTGTCCATGGCACCTCCGGATGAGAGTTCTGAGCTTGCGTATCTCGCTCATCTTGTGCATCGATTCCTCGGGGATTTTGAGACCGCGCGCATTCGAAGATTGGATTGGAGTCGTTTCGGTATGCGCAGTCAGGATGACCTGACCCCTTGGATTCGACAAGTGAGCCCGTTCGATATCCCACTTATAAAAGGTTCTTGCTGCGACATTCCCAGTACAAGACCCGCTGGGGGCAAACATCGGCCTCTGTGTCTCACCCGACGTGTCGAACTTTAGACACGAGTGCCAACCAACAGCATTCATCGCATTCCCTGATGGGGTAGACGTCAAGGATTGTATGTATGTGGTGGCGTGCGAGTACCGTGGAGAAGGCGACGCAGTGAGGTCCTTGTTTGAAGAAGCTAATCAGCGTCAGTTATCCATCTCCTATGTCAACCGAGGGTTCCCAATGTACTTGCGCGACGCAGTCCTGCGCGGGGTTGGCTTTGAACACTTTTGCGACAAATGTCGCAGCCCTCAACCTGATATACGGGCCTGCTCGACGCATGACTACGGGTGCGGTGGCAACATGCACATTAGCCGTTAGTCCCCTCCCCCCTATCCCGTACTTATCCTAATCCAGGACCCAACATGCCCTCTTACTTGGACTTGCGATGTGATGGTTGCCGCCAACCGGTGGTGCAGGCAGACACTGGACCGGCCTTTCTGAGACCAATCGGAAGCCATATTGTCAGGGAGCTCCAAGGATCGCTTCCCAGTTCGACCACCCCAAATTCCTGTAAGTCGAAGCGTGATCCCGCTGATGCAGTCCCTGCTCGCGCGATGCGACGGCAGCTGGACAGCACCCTGTTGAAGATGGGCCCCTTCTTTCCAGCGACGTATTGGCCACTCCCATATCTGTACCGGCGCTCTGCAATGTTCACGATCAACAATCCAACCTCCACTGCGGAAGAACTGGGAGAAGCAGCCGAGTTCCTTGACCAAGCCATTGACGCGATGGACGAATGGTATGGGCACGATGGATCGTTGGAATGCGTGTATCTTTGGATCCTCAAAGCCATCGCTCACGAACGCGCCCGAATGATCCTGGAAGAGCGAGTAGGAGTAGAGCGGGATCCCGACGCCATTCGAACAGCTACAAAAGATGGGTATGATGCGAGACACCAAGCGCAAGCAGTCCTCATGTTGGTATACGGGCATCGACGAGTTGTGGGATGGCTAGGGAGGTATGTGGCAAAATGGCGAGGAGGGTCGTAGCCGCTCTGTTGATTTTTCTTCTTGAAGCTTGCATGTACCTTGGTACCTTGTTGAAGCCTTGACATTGCGAGCTGGATCTTGACCGCTCTCAATAGTGGCAGCGTTGCATCGCAACTCGATTATCCTGCTCGCCGTTGAACTGTCCTGCAGGATGAGCTACTCACCGCCAGCCAACGCCACATGGCCGGCTTCCGCGGGATTACCCGAGAACGTCGAAGTCACTCCCGTCTTTAGCTGCAGGTTGACGGTCCGAACCGACCTAGATACCAAAAAAAGAGCAGATCGTCTCAAGAGATGCAGTCGCAGCTCCGACTCGCTCAGCTGCGGACTGCCCGCTCGCTGGTAGGGCAGCGACGGGTGAGTATTCAAGTGAGATTTGCAACCACGGCTAACAGCGACGGCAGTTCCTCGCTGTCCCTCCTAAGAGCCCGAACCTGCCTCCTTCTCCGCCTTCGGCCAATGCTGCACCGACTACGCGGGTGGTGTCTTCTGGATCTACGGTGACGCCTGCAACCGGGGGAACGACGAGGACCTTCCCACCCCCTACTCCTGGTAGCTCCACGCTGAGAGTGCCGCCGACCACCGGCTCTGGTGTTCCTCCGCTCCCACCTCCTCCGCCTCCGCCGCCTCCTCCTCGGCCTCGTAGGATACGGTCTTTCTTCCGCCGCGTATTCTTCTACACGACTTTTGGGATGCTGGTATTCTATCCGACCTCGGGATGGCTGTCAACGCAGTACGAATGGTATCGCGACTGGTTTACCAGCACGATTCCCTTTGGCGAGTCTCTGGCAGACTATGCAGATGACCACGGGTGGGAGACGTTTGGTGTGGGTACTGTGAGCAAGAAGGCAGTCGAGGGGTTCCAGTACGTTACGGGCGAGAGCAAGACGCCGTCTGTGGCGGAACGGGCTGAAAGTGCCGGCCGCAAGGTCGAGGGAGAAGCCAAACGCGGTCTGTCGGATGCGGAGAAACGGGCTGCAGCGCTCAAGAAGGAGGCGGAAGCGAAGGCTGCGACAGCCAAGAAGGAGACAGAGCGGAAAGCTGCAGATGCGAAGAAGGCGCTGGACAAGGTGGCGGCACAAACCAAGGCTGAGGCGAGTAAGGCGAGCGCTGCGGTGCAGGGTAAGGCGGAAGAGGCAAAGTCAGCGGCGAGTGGAGCGGCAGCGAGTCTGAGGGAATTGGCGACCGAGGTCGCTGGAGCAGCTTCGGGCGCGGTGGCGCATCTCCGAGAAAGCGCACATGATGCTTCCGACAAGGCTAAAGCGCTGGCTGCCGAGGCGACCGACAAGGTCAAGGAAGCTACAGCAAACGTGCCGTTCAACTTCTCCGATGGGGTCGAGGGGGTGGTGCGCGAGGCGGAAAAGGCACTGGAAAAGGCTCAAGACAAGGGCGGAGAGATCAGAGATGCCTTGACGCCGCCTCCTGGTCCTCGTATCTTGCCTGATACCCAGCGACCCAGAGAGCTTCGACCAGAGACCGTGACGCCTCAGAAACCGTCAATAGAGGGGAAAGCGCTGTACGATGGCCCGCCCCTTCCAATCGGATTCGAGCCGCCTCCAGGCTACTACCTCGCCAGACCGGCCGCTGCCACAGCGGACGACAAGGGCGCAGGAGGAAAGGAACCACTGCCGCTGCTTGTCCCGCAAGTCCGGGCGTTCGCAGCAGAGGAACCCATCATCTCCCAGCTCGCATCGACCATTGACTCGCTCACTTCTACGCTATCGTCTCCTGCAACAGGGATATCGGGCGGCGACGCCAAGGAGATCTTGTCGAAAGCGCAAGACGACCTGGCGGCACTGAGCAAGCGGCTGGACGACGTCAAGAAGACCGAGCAGGAGAAACTGACAAAGACGGTCGGGCAGAAGACGGCGGAATTTGAGCAGCTGCTCAAGGGTAAAGACGAGGAGAGGGCGTCAAGCGAGCTGGGGCTCAAGGAGAGCTGGGAGAAGGAGAGGTCGACCATGGTCGATGAGTGGCGGAAAGCGCTCGAGGGGGAGCTCGAGCTGCAGCGGTCAGATATTGAGCAGAGGTGTGTTTTTGTTCTTGGCGTGTTGGAATGTTGGCATGTGTTCTCGTGTGTGCAGCGTTCATGTGTTCGCATGGGTCCTCATGTTGTCTATGTGTTTCATGGGTCTTATGTGTGGTGCTCTGCTGACTTTCCTAGGCTGCGGGAGGAGGTCGTCGCTCAGGGCATCGAGCTGCAGCGGCGCTGGCTGAGATCCATCAAGTCGCAAGTCGAGACGGAGCGTGGTGGCCGCCTGGCCAAACTGGACCACCTGTCCACCTCGCTCAAGCAGCTCGAGCGGATCACCCTTGACAACTCTGCGACGCTCGACGACAATGTGCGCCTGCACAAGATCTGGTCGGCGCTGCGCGCTGTGCAAAGCAAGACCGAGGCCGGCGACGTGGCATTTGACGACGAGCTGCGCGTGCTCAAATCGCTCACCAGCGACGAGACCAGCAGCGACGGCGACTCTGTCATCCAGACGACTCTCTCTGCTCTCGAGACATCCGGGGTCGCTCAATCAGGCGTCAAGTCGCTCGCATCTCTATCCAGCTGGTTCACGCACTCTGTGTCGCCGCGGGTACACTCGGCCTCGCTCGTGCCGGCTCCGCAGGAGGCTGGCGTCTTTTCCCACCTCTCCTCGATCGCGTTCTCAAAGCTCATGTTCCGCCCGAAAGCGGGGCTGGTGCAAGGCACCGATGTGGGCAGCGTCCTCGCGCGCGCAGAGTGGTGTCTCTCGGAGAAGGATCTGGACGGCGCAGCGCGCGAGGTGAATACTCTCAGAGGGTGGCCGGCAAAGCTCGCTCAGGACTGGCTGAGAGAGGCACGGCGGCGGTTGGAGGTCGAGCAGGCTCTAGAGGTCGTGGGAACACAGGCGACACTGTCGTCGTTGCTTTTAGTCTGAACGCCGGTCTCGACGCCGGTCTCGTGCTTCTCGGTGATTCTCGTAGTGCTCAAACACCGAACACCGGTCTGGCAACGCCGAGCACGAAAAGTACTTTGGGTAGAGCAATGTTTGCATAGGAATCATGCATACAGATATTCAAACGTCGGCCCAGGGGTTGAGGTATGCATAGCAGCCATGCAGTTCATCTCCACCCGAGGCTCCTGGCTCTGCAGAGCGTATGCATGTATATGTTTATACTTCCCAATGCACACCGGTGGTAAACAGAGTCCCAGTCTGTCCGGATCTAGGCAAAAGCGCCGACCGGCCACCTCCACCTCTTCCTCCTTTGCTCCCTCCACTTGCCCCCTCATCAGAGTTCTCCATAAACACTACAGGTGATGACCCCGACCTGGGCCATCTCTGCGATCCACTCGTGCTTGCTGGCCTGGCTGGCGCTTGCGCAAGGGTGACCCCTCTGCCCCTCTGCCCTCTCGCTGCTCTCGCTGCCTCGCTGCCTGCTCAAGTATCCTGCCCCCCCCCCCGACCACGTTTCTTCCCCTCGTGGCGATCTATACGTTTCTTCACCTCGTGGCGATCTATACGTTTGTCGGCGGACTGGGTGTCGGCCACAGCTTGCCTTGCTTGAGCGATCACCCACTCCTTTCAGCTAGTCGATGGTGATCAAAGGAGGAATAGGATGGCGATAGAGACGTCTTGGTTCTGATCCTCGCTGGCGCCGTCGCCAGTGCAACCACCATGTCGAGCACCGACGTCTCCGAGGCAGAGACCCTGCTGCCGTCGCCAACCGAAGGCATCGCCGACGAGCACGACCACCCAGTCCAACTCGAAGCGTTCAAGCGCAATGTGCGCTGGTGCATGGCGCTCCTCGCCCTGGGCCTGCCTGCAGCCTTCGGCCTCGAGGTGGCTGCCTTTGTCCTTGGCGTGCGGGTGCAGGATGGCGACTGGGGCAGACGGGAGCGAATGGTGCTGGTCTGGGAGAGGGTGGTAGGCATCGTCGGATGCTCCGCTACGGTAAGCATCAAGCGACCACCTCGAGCTGATGTATATGTGTTTTAGGGCCTCACGCTCGTCCTTTATCTCTTGACAGTGCTGAACAACAAGCTACATCGAAGCTTCTGCACCACGGGTTTCCTCCTTCTCTCCCTGGCGCTGATCGTCCATCCCCTTCCTGGAATCATCTATACCGCAATGTACCACCTTGCCCCACCGTCGATCCTCGTTCCTGCCCCATACGCTTTGACCCCACTCACCATCGCCCGCGCGATCGGCATCGCCTTTAGCCTGCTCGCAGTCGGTGGCATGCGCAGGGGTCCGAAATTGCACTACGAGCCGACGAGGCTGCGGACCGGGTTTGGCCTGAACGCAGACAAGGAAGCTTCGGGGAAGCTAGACGAGCCAAACGTGCTTGATTGGGATAATTGCTCCATGCTCGACTTTATCTTCCTCTTCTACGTAAGTCTCAGTCAGGCTCACTAAGGAACCCGGGCCCATACTGAATACGCGCAGATCTCGGGACTCGCAGTCAGATCCACCAAGGTCGACAAGCTCGGCATGTCGGACCTCCCCCACCTTGGAGAGAAGATTCGGCACTCCGGAGACCGGAGAGCTCTGCCCTTGGAAGGCCAGATCCGTCTGACAACAGAGACCCCACGGATCACGTCCTGGGGACTCGTCCGTGCAGTCTGGAAAGGGAGAGGAGGCGTCGTTGTGCTCTGTGAGTCAGTCGAATGATACCAGACTGACGAAGAGCCCTCGTGCTAGAGGTCGTCAAGACGGCTTTCTCGTATCTTCAGGTCGTCGCGCAGCATGAGATCATCCAGAGCTTCAACCAGCCTCCAGGAAGCGGCAAATCTTACGCCTACCTGATGTGCTGGGGTTTGTTCTTTGGCCAAGCGGTAGAAGTTTTGCTAGCAGCTTACCTGAAGTAAGCCCATATATTATTACAGCAAAGCTGACCCGTAGTGTTCGCGAGAATTATCTGCTCCATCTGCCAGTGAGGATGACGCTAGCGTCCATGGTGGGTCCACGATCCGGTGGCATGGCTCATGTGTAGCTATTTTCCAAAATCCTTCGGTCGACCGATGCAAAGGCAATGGAGACTCAAACCGTATCGGGAACACGGGAGACTACCGGCGCCGGTCGAGCCCAAGTCATGAATCTCCTCACCATTGATTCCAACACCATCGCCAGTCTGGCCACCAAGTCCTGGGGCCTCACAAACTCGATCATCAGCTGTACGTTCGACATGAGGTGTGACTGACAGTAGTGTCAATCGGTCTCGCTTTCTTGTACTCGATGCTGGGGGTCAGCGCCTTTGTCGGTATCGCTTGCATCCCCCTCAGTGCACCTGCATCTGTCTGGGTAGGAAAGAAGATCTATCGTGAGTTTTTCTGGAACCCTCCTGACGACAGGATGTGATAGGACTTGGGCTGCGTGTCGTGATGCCCGGACGGCTGCCATCAAGGAATTCCTCCTCGGCATCAAGGTCATCAAGGTGAGTGGACATACAGGGGCTCAGCTGATCTCAGCTCAACGCGTTTGAGTCCACCTTCCAACGCAACATCGAGAGGCTGCGAGATGTCGAGGTCATGTGAGCGCAACGATGAACAAGCTGACAGACAGCTGGCAGAGATGGCGCTACACTCTCGGTACTCTCTTCAACATCCTCGCAGACCAGCTGCCAGTCCTCGCCATACTCGTCACATTCGCCTTTCATAGCAAGGTAATGAAGCGGTCGCTCGACCCTGCAACCGCCTTTGTCGCTCTTACAGTGTACGCTACAAGCTCTCGTGCTCGCTGACGCTCAGTTTCAATCGAGTCAAAGATAGCCTGTCTGCGCTGCCAGATACATTCAACAGTATCCTCGTCGCCAAAGTCGCGCTCGACCGACTGAGCAATTATCTCAACCAGCCGGAGATTGAATGCACAGCTTGGGATACGTCAGATGGGGCCATCATCGCTAAGAATGCCACCATTGGTTGGCCCATGGGAGAGACAGATCCCAACACCATGATCCAGAGCTTCAAATTGCGAGATCTCAATTTCTCCCTCCCACAAGGCAAATTTACACTGATTTGCGGATCCCTTGGTGCCGGGAAAACCCTGTTCGTGAGTCAAGGAAACGAACAGCTCCACTGATTATAGCTTCGTGCACTTCTGGGTGAGGCGCGAGTCGAGGAAGGATCTCTGCAAGCGCCTCGTTCGTTGCCAGATGCCACACCACTTGATGGCGCCGCGCAAGAAGATGCGTGGACCATTGATACCTGGCTGGATAACTCTGTTGCATACGCTCCACAGCAAGCTTACATTCGTCATGGTACGCTCCGCGACAACATCCTATTCGGACAACCGCTATGGCGCGATCGGTATCGCGAAGCTCTACGCCAAGCGTCCTTGCTACCTGACATCGGGCTTCTACAAGACGGGGATCTCACTGAGGTTGGCGATCATGGCGTAAACCTGTCTGGAGGCCAGAAAGCGCGAATCAACCTAGCCCGATGTATCTACTCGCGTGCCAAGACGGTGTACCTCGACGACGTCCTTTCGGCAGTCGATGCACACACCTCGCAATTCATCTTCAAAGAATGTTTCCAAGGCGGTCTACTGGCGGGCCGTACAGTCGTCCTTGTCACGCATCATGTCACACTTTGCCTCCCCGGAGCCGACTTTGTGGTGTCTCTACGCGATGGCCATGTCGACCAAGCTTGTCCGGCCTCAGAAGTCAAGCGCAATATACTGGCTGCGGTGTCGGACCCGCAACCGGAAGAGGAGGAACAGCCAGCATCTATCAAGCTCGAAAATGTCCGTGAACAGGACGAGCAAGGCACGACTCGCCAGATATACAAAGATGAACATTCTGGGACGGGCAGAGTGCAACTCAGCCACTATTGGCTGATCTTCACCTCTGCCGGCGGGTTGCCATACTGGCTTGTGCTCGCGTTCATATTTGGGGGGACTCGTGCTGTCGATATCATCCGCTCTCTGTGGTTGAAAAAATGGTCGTCAGATCCGGACCCTTCGGATCTCGATTCGAATCTCCTCGTATACACCGCACTGGTCTCGATCAATGTCATTTTGGGTGCATTCAGATGGGTATGGCTCTACGGCGTGGGAAATGTTGGCTTTTACAATCGAGGAAGTCGTAAAGTCCACAAGACGGTGTTGGACAAGATATGCGCAGCGCCACTGTCCTTCTTCGAAGGGACTCCAGCGGGCCGCTTGATGAATATCTTTGGGCAGGATACGAACAGGATAGATGCCTATGCGGCGGATGATTTTGGCCGCACAGTAATGGCTGGTACGTCACGCATCAGGAGCGATTGCTAAAGCCAGCTCTGGACGTTGGGAGCGCCGCTGTCATTGTCTGCATGCAGGCACCGGTAAGATTTACGCTTGAATTCCGGAAGGAAAGCTGATTGTCTAGGTGCTGCTCATTATGATGCTCGTGTTTGGTGGTCCTCTTTGGTGGCTGAGCGGAATGTGAGTGGTTGGTACGGCTGGAGCTGATTTCAGTCTCGGAAAACTCAGAGCGGATATCCGTCGGCTCACCGCCCTGGCTGGCTCACCTCTCATCGCCCTGTATCACGATGCCATTGACGGTGTGGTGATGATCAGAGCGTAGGTACTGGTGGCCATAATGTCGCTGATGGCAGATTCGGGTCGAGCGAGCTCATGGCTGCATCCATGTCTGCTCTGGTCAATCGAGAGCGTCAGACGACGCTGGCAAATTGGACGGGTAGGCTCCATGCGGCGGGACGTTGCTGATGCCAAAGTCTACAATTGGATCCGGGGGTTGATCAGAAGTATTACCAGTATGGTCGTTGCTGCCACCGGGTTTATCCTGGTCGGCCAGAATATCAGTCCTGCGCTGGCTGGTTTCGTCCTGTCCTACGCCATCCAGGTCTCTCAAGGTAGGGCAGCGTGATCGAACGCGGCTGATCGTCAGGATTATTTGGGCTGCTAGAGTGTTACAGCAATTTGGAACAGACGTTTGTCAGCGCCGAGAGATTGAATTACTGTAAGTCGACTGTTCCGAGTCCTAGCTCCTGCTGTCACTTATATTGCAATAGACGTTGAGATGCCACTTACGGAATCGACCGAAGGCCAAGTCCCGCCCAAGGATTGGCCAAGCCAAGGGCAGATTGAATTCGAAAATCTGTCTGTACGGTATGCCGAAGACTTGCCTGAAGTTCTCCGAGACGTGTCCTTTACTGTAGAGGTATGTTCTGAGACATTGGGAATTTTGCTCATCTCGCAGCCGGGGATGCGAGTCGGTCTCGTGGGAGCTACGGGGTCGGGAAAGTCGACACTAGCGCTGACGCTATTCCGGGCGATTGAAGCATCGCGCGGAAGAATCGTCATCGATGGTCTCGATATCAAGGATGTCAAGTTGCACGAGCTGAGGACACGGCTGAACATGGTCGTCCAGGATGGGACGCTTTGCTCGGGGTCGTTGCGAGATGCCCTGGATATTACTGGCACCAAAGGTGAGTCTCAACTCCAGCGGATAAGATCGTTGGATTTGGGTCGGGACGCCGGATGCCTGCCGAATACTCTTGTGATCTTGAGCCAGGATGCCTGCCAAATGATCGCTGCTGCTCTGTTCCTGGAAGATGCGTCTGTACCTGGAGGCGAATGTGTGTTGATGAAAAAAGACGACTACGAGGTGTACGAGGCGTTGCGAAGGGTGCACCTCATCCCCGAGACGATTGATCAGAATGAGCTCAAGGAGAACCCATTCACAAATCTCGATACCTTTGTGGCTGTTGGTAAGTCTCGTCTAGTCTCCGACACCTGAACGTGCGACCGGTTAAAGTGCGCTGACGCCGGGCAGAGGGGGCGAATTTCTCTCAGGGTCAGAGACAGCTTCTTTGTCTTGCTCGGGCGCTGCTCAAGACATCCAAGATCCTCGTGATGGATGAGGGTGAGTCTGTTGTTGTACAACGCAGTTTTGTTCCATGTTGATATGGTTCGCGCATTAGCTACCTCTTCCGTGGACTTTGAGTACGTTCTTCACTGATATCGCTATCGATATCACTGCGAGCTCGGCTCTGCAGTCGTACCGCTGGTTCGCGGATCACTGACCTGCCTGTTTTAGGATGGACGCTAAGATCACAGCTACCATCAAGGAGTGTTTCACTCATGTGACGATGATTGTCATTGCCCATCGTCTGGCGACGATTATGCATTAGTACGTCCTGCTGCCTTACCATCGGCACCCATTGACCGGGACTTGCCCTGACACTTAACACGGGATGCTGATATCACTCAGCGATCGAGTTCTTGTGCTGGATAAAGGCCGGGTACTGGAATACGGTAAGTCCACTGTCGTTGCTGCCGTTCCGCTCGCCATTCGCAAAGTCGGGAGCGCGGAAGAGCTTCCGTTCTGCGTCTAGTTCTAACGAAATCAGGCAAGCCAATCGACTTGGTCTCGGACCCGACGTCGGCTTTCCATGCGCTGTGCATGGCGCAGGGCAAGGAGGAGTATGACAAGTTGTTGGAGATGGCCAAACCGTCGTCTTGATCTTGTCGACATCTCGTTCTGATCTTGAGCGTCATCTGTATCTTGATCTACATCTTGTTCATGCTCTTGATCTTGATCCTGGACTGTCTCATTTGTGCCATTGGACGCTGCCGGTGATGGTATGCTGGGGCGAAGTAGTATATGATACAGTGAACAGCGTAGATTGTCAGAACGCAGATCGTCAAAAGCATAGATGGTCCATAGTGTAGACAATGTGATCATGTAGAAAGCGACAAGGGAGACTGTAGAGACTGTAGAGACTGTAGACTGCGACGCGATGATATGTATGCATGCATATGGCTCGACGGCTGGGAGCACCGGTGTGCTGGAGAGGTGGATGTGATATAATGATGACAGTGACATAGCTATCCGTCGGCCGGTCAGCGGTGAGCCACCCTCGTGTCGAAGTATCGAAGTATCGACGTATCGACACATCCACGTCGATAGAGCTTCGCGCCGAGCCAAGTCGTCGAGTCGCATCGACTCGTCGAGGCCTTGGGACCTCGGGACCTCGAAGACACGTACGTCACTTGTACCTCGAAGACACGTCACTTGTGCTTGCCCACCGACCCGTCGCCCTCTTTGATCCACTTTCTCGGCACGCGACGCGCGACCAGCGCATCCTTGACGACCTTGACCTGCGATCCTTGGACGAGGATCTCCTGCAGCTGGAGTTTGGGCGCCGCTCCGGAGAGAGGTTGTACTGCCCTGTCAGCTCTTGCGACCCCGATTGCTAGATTGCCGTACAACAGACAACAGACAATAGACACTAGACAACAGACAACGGACAACAGACAACAGACAACAGACAACCGGGACGACATACCAGAAGCACTTCCTGCGCAGAGTCGCTTCAGTTCCTCGGCGAGATCGTCCGCGTCGATGCCGAACGCTTCAAAGCCCGTAATGTGCGTGACCATTCGCCGTCCCTGGCGCGTCTTGACTGTCAGAGTTATAGGCTGCAACGCGCCTTTTCTGCTCCCGTCAGCGACAGCTAGTCCACTGCAGCAAAAACAGATGGAGGGCGCCCCAACACCAAACAAGGACAGGAGAAGAGAAGAGATTAGAAGAGGTTCAAGGCCAAACCATCACCCACCGGTGCACGCCGTCGACCGACACCGACCACGTCACGCCTGCCCTCAGCTTCCGCAGGGCGTCGTCGCGCGTCATCGACTCGCCCGGTTCAGGCCGCTTGACGCCCACTGCTTTCGCGAGCTCGTCGTCGAGCCGCACGAGCCGGTGGTTCCGCTGATCGACGAGGTCGTGCTTGCTCACATAGTCCTCAAAGGCCGTCTTCAGTTCGGCGGTACGGTACAGCCCAGTACGGCTGCCATTAGCGCTTCGCTGCAGTGGACACGTACTCTAGCCCTGCGGCTTCCCAGAAGGAATTCCCAGGTTTCCACCACTCGACGATTTCCATCTCCTTGCCCTTGCCCTTGCCCTTGGCTGCACCGAACGCACCGGCCGCTGCGTCCTCTTCTTGCTTCGCTGCGTCCCGCGCAGCCTTCTTCGTAGCCTTTGCCTCCTCTTGTGCGATCGTGGTGAATGGCACGTGCCCGAGCACAGCCGGGTGGCTAGCATCGTAGCTCTGGACGATGACCTCGCCTTTGGACTCTTTGATCTTGATGAGACCGTCTTTGCTAGCCTCCCGCATCCATTTGGCGAGCTTCTTCCACTCGCTCTTGCCGATCACAGCGTTTTCGCGCTGGTCGGCAGGGATGTACGCCGGGCGATTGGGGAGGATACAGGAAGAGTAGAAGAGCGACGCGGGCATGGGGAAGCACGTCGGGGAGAGGGTCGAGAGCGTCTGCAGCAAGGCTACTCGCAGCAAAGTCGATATCTCGGCGGAAGTCAGGGGGTCTGGTTTGTTAGATATTTCCAAGGCTTCCATGTCTTCCAAGACAGGCGCGGGGTTAGTTGGCGTAGGCGTGGCCGGCCGAGAAGGTCCAGCTTCGGGCGACGACGGCTGCGGCTGCGCAGGGGCAATTGGGGTTCGCGGAGTAGGAAGCGCAAAGGCCGGCAGGGGAGCCGAGCCCATCTCCCACAGACTGCTCGTCAGGACCGGCAGGCGATGCATAACTCACTGGTCGCTTTCGATACACAGGATCTCGCAGAACCGGCCTTGGTCCACGTCTCTCGCCTCTTCGCGGTTCTGCCTCCGTCGCTCGAGAGCGCCCCTCATCCCTCCTGATGCGACCAGTCTGCCGACACCGACGTACCGCACGCTGAGATCGTTCCGCTCAGAAGTGACAAACGCCACCACCGAGCCCTCCGGGACGTCCGGTACGAGCGACGGCTCGGACAGGTTCCTCACTGCCGGGAGGAACAGGGGTGCTCCAGTCAAGAGCGGTGGAGGAAGCGGGTTGTGTATCTGAATAATCGGGAGAGGGGGCTGCGGCAGCTCCCGCGTCAAGAGGTACACTGCCATCAGTACAGTTAGCTACACTGTCCTTACAGGTCGGTACGAGCTCCTTTGAGTTTCGCCCAAACGACATCCACAGTGGATTCCCCTCTGGTGAGAGGTACATTGTCTTCCCAGCAGCGTCAGTACGGGCCCGAATTGAGGTGTTACACAAGTGCTGGTCCACTCACGCCCTCGATACCGCCGCTCGTCTCGAACGTCCCGCATCGCACACCTTCAGGCAGGATGACCTTGCCCAGCTCCTTTTCCGAGACGTCCTCCTGCTGCGGCAGGAACGCGGGGTACTGCGAGAGTATCGAGGCGAGGAGCTGTCTGCGTGCTGATGAGCGTATAGGCGTGGCGTTGGACTGATGTGCGAGGGCCTTTTTGAACATGTCGTGTGGGTTGCCATGCAACAATCCAACAACTTGTCAACAGTGGATTGGGATTTCTGCAGGTTTTCCTTTGTTCCGACGGAACGAGCGAGTGGCGAGTGGCGAGTGGCGAACGAGTGGCGAATCTTCCAGTAGGGGCATGGGTACTGTAGTATCGAGCACGACCGAAAGCATGGGAGCAGGGGTCTGGGGACGTGAGACAGCTGCTGGTACACACACCCTAAGTCAGAAGACAATTTAGCTCATAGATGTGCGTTCTGGCGATCTGTCGATATCGGCCGGCGGGTGAGGTGGGTGATTGGAAGCTGTGGCGAAATGTTGGCATGCTGTTACATGTGATCCACTCGCTCTCGCAATGTATGTCCATCTATGCACTTTACTGCTTCTTCCTTATGTGCACCACCAACAGCCGAAACACTGATTCGCACCCTCTCTGTGCCAGCCTATATCACACCTCGACAAGTACGCCGATCTTCAGATCCCGTTCTCCGTCGTGGGTGGGCGTGGCGTTCTCCTCGCTCCCAAGCACGTCGCCGTTCTCGCTGCCGACGGATCAGTCACGCCCACAAGCTTGCTTATCGGTACCTACGCGTAGGAGAGGACTTGGCTCGATTCCTTCCACCAGCCGGTGATGAACACGCCTGTGGCAATGGTCATGACTAGATCTGTTAATGTGCCCCACCTAACACTTGCGTCAGCGTCAGCGTCGCAGTATATGGAACCCCTTTCCCCCAACCCCTTCCCCCCAACCCCTTCCCCCCAACCCCTTCCCTTTGGTTAAACATGTACTTCGAAGCGCCCACACGGCTGCTAGGATGTGCTGGCCTCGTGTGCGGCGGCAGGTGATCGTGTCCCGTGATGACTTGTCGCCACTCACCCCGCTTGCGTGCCCGTCACTCCGCTCACATTCTCCAGCAGCGGGACAAACACCAATGCGATATCTGCCACCTGGAACACCCTCAGCTCAACCCACCGACGGAACACCACGGTGTTGGACTAGCTCACGATAGTCACGAATCCCATCAAGTACGAGAGGAAGAGCACCGCGCCGGTAGCGGAGCGCAGGACGACCAGCTCGCGGCGGCCATACCATGCCCTCATACCGACGGCGTGGAATGCCAAGGTGCACAGTGATGCGAAGAAAAGCATGCCGTAGACTGGTGTCTGTTAGCTACAGGCACGCAAGCTCTCGTAGGAGGCGCAAGCAACTCGAGACGTCGACCAGCGGACATTGTGGACGGTGGCAGAGCGGGAAAGTCGACTCACAGATCTGGTGTATTGCTCCGACGGCTTGTGCAGCTGTCCTACAGCAGCGTCAGTCCAGCAATGCTGGCTCGGGCACAGGCGGGCCGATCAGGCCGAAGAACAATAATGGACCCATACCGACAGGGACAGGCTATACCCAGCCTCACACCCCTGGGGCCTCATGCATGCCGATCGTGGCCACTCACCTGATCTGTCCAAGACCAAACACCTCGCACCCCATCTGACCCTCAGGAGCCAAACTGCACTCTCCCGCCATACCCACCAACACCGGCTGCGGAAACCACACGGTATCGACCTTGAGTATGCTCGCCCATCCTTCCGATGCGCCGGTGGACGACAGCTCGGGGCTGTAGGCGGCGTGGTCGAGGTACGCCGAGGTGAATGTCAGGACACCGCACAGGACCTCGAGGAGCATTGACGCCATGGTTCGAAGGACCATTGGCTTGGCTTGGCTCTTGCACTTGCTCTTGCTCTCCCTCGTTCTTGTTCGACCTTGCACTACTATGCTATCTAGCCTATCTGGTTGCTGTTTATCTGTAGCTGTAGGTATCTGTAGGCGTAGGTCCGAGTGCCTGTGTCTTGAGCCCGCCTGCCCCCACGTCACAGCAGACGATATATACGCAGCACACCATCGTCCACCTTTGTCTCGCTCTCCTTTGATGTCCAGGAGGAACCTTCCATTGACCAGGGACGTCCTTTATCCTTTAACATTGTGGACCTCACTCGGGCACCCGGGCCGGGCATGTCGTCCATCGCCCGTTTCGTCGCCTTTCATGCTGCTCTGGTATCCAGGTGCGCACCGCGCTAAGATACAGTACAGTGCATCACATCCTAGCGATACAATACGTCACCGTCCATACGCCTCGGCGTGCCCGTAGTCCCGCCCGTTGTACAGATGTTCGTCCACCCACCCTCGTTGCTGTTGCGCCACGTACCCGGTATTTTCGGTGTGACCCTCCCATCCCTGCGAGGCATATCCGCTCGTCCGTGACACTCCGTACCCATTCTGAGGAGGTCCATACCCGTTCTGAGGTCCATAGCCATTCTGAGGAGGTCCATACCCGTTCTGAGGTCCATACCCATTCTGAGGAGGTCCATACCCATTCTGAGGGGGGCCATACCCGTTCTGAGGGGGGCCATACCCGTTCTGAGGGGGGCCATACCCGTTCTGAGGGGGGCCATACCCATTCTGCGCAACGCTGTCCGCATACTGTCCACCCTGCGCCACAAATGCACCACCAGCGTACCCCGATCTCCGCCCATTCTGAGTATAGTACCCCATCTCGGGCGGACCCGCAGCAGCACCCGGACCGGAGCCCGGCGCGGGACTGGAATCGCGCACCACAGTCGTGGAGGTTATTGGGTCCTGCGAGGACACCGAGTCGCTATGCCGATTGATTCCTGGCGGAGAGGGGTTCATCGTCGTCCTCATCGGCGGAGGCGGTGGTGGTGGCTTGCCGCCGCGCGTACAGCGTCGGTACGTAAACCTCGCGACGCCGAGCAGGATCGCAATGGCCTAAAGACGTCAGCAGTGTCCCAGGGCATCTGCAAGTCCAGTCCACGATAAGGAGGGGGATCGACTGGGTGAAGACCAGTGGGAAGGACCATGTGAATCAAGTCAACTCACAATCAGGCCGACCACTATGGTGACGGGGATGGAGATCTGCAGGTTCTGGCGATACCAAGCGGCCACAGTGCTCTGCCACGACCCGCTCTGGCACGTCTGGTTGTAACAGTGTCCCCCGTAGCCTGTTCTTGTCAGCCGCCTGGGAGACGCGAACATCCAAGGCTCCAAGACTCCAAGGCTCCAAATCAAAATGCAAGACTCGTAAACGCCGCGACTCCAAAAATCAAAACCCGAAACTGTAATAGTGACGGGGCATCTATGCACTCACCGCACGGGGAGCCGTCGATCAGCGGTGTCTGGAGCACGACACACTGGTTTGCTGTTGTCGGGTCGCGGCAGCTGACGACGCAGCTTGTGTCGTCCCTCTGCCCGCACGCCGTAGTCAGGTTCAAGCTCGTCCCGCTCGCCTGGCACTGAGCACTCAGACTCGTGCATCGCCCACTTGCACATGCCAGCCCGTCGGACCCACACGACGTGCCGTCGTCGGCATTTACGTCTGCCGGACACGTCGCGTTCGTCCCGCTGCACGTTTCCGCAAAGTCGCACGTAGCGTCCACGGCCGCTCGGCAGACCGTCCCGCTCGCAGAGTATCGGCAGCTCGATGTGCAGCACCCCGAATTGTTCGGATCGCATACTGCCCCAGACACAAACTTGCACGTCTGCGCATCGCAACACGTCGAGTTGGTGCCACCAGGATCGCATTCCTCCCCTTCCTCCACCACGCCATCTGACCGTCAGCACAATGTCATTGGGGTTCACTCACTTCCACACTGCTGCAGGCTGAGAATTGTTTGGCTGCCCGGCGTCTGTATACACGAGGTTGTGATTGCTCGCGAACCGATGTTGGAACAGACATTGCCGAGGGTGCAGCCTGAGAATGTTGTCTCGCGGTTCGACGTGGTGGGGTTCATGATGAATCCTCCACCGGCATTGCACGATGTCGTAGAGTAGGGACAACATGAGCCTTGCAGCGAGCACCCCGATGTACAGTCGTGAATGGCGCCAAAGCTGCTATCAGCAAGGCGGGAAGGGGCTACTCACTTGTGGCCGATCTCATGAGCGATCAAGCTCCACTCGGTGGCAGAGTAGGTGGACACGCCTGTTCCCGACACGATCGATCCCGTCTGCTGCGATGCAGAGGTTTGGCACAGCGTGCCTAGCCATGCGACGCCAACCTCTTCATCCTGGCCGTCAGTTTCGTCACCAACGTAGTCTTACCGTCGGACACGCGCTGAGCAGGTGCCAGAGACCCGCTCCGTCGTCTCCCCTATCGCCTCGCCATTGGCTGAACGCGCTCAGTCGCTCGTCAAGGGTGATGTTGGCACTGCAAGGGACGTTCCACGTGACGTTGGTCGTGCTCGAGCATTGTCCATCCTCCACGACGAGCTCGATGATCCCGAGAGAGATGTTGAATGTGCTGCGGTACAGCGCGCTGACTTGATTCCAATTGTTCAGCGTCTGGTTCCGCGCTTCCGAAGCCGACCCATATTCTTGAACGTAGTTGCAATCCAGGGCGACACCCATGTACACAATCTGCTGTTCGCTCGGACATCCCGCGGTCTGGTTGATCGAGTCGATGTAGTTGGACGAGACGGTTCCGCCGCCATAATCATCCCTCTTTAAGAAGCCATCGTGCGCGAACCGGTTCCGCCATACGGGGTGGGAGAGATTCGAGTTGAAGGGGTGATTGTCGTGCGCGCACATCTGCTCGTGCGCTAGTGGGTCTGGGTGAGGATCGCGGTCCGTGTCGCGGAAGACGACCATGGTGCTGTCTTGGTAGACGCCGACATCGCCACCCTGACGCACACGCTCATAGTGCTCTTTGGTAAGGACGTGATGGCTGACACCGCCAATCTCGAAAGACCCTTCAAAGACCACCTCATCCTCGTTGACGCGGTGCACCATGATTCTCGCCTCGCCGAGGGCGGCTTGCGGCTCGCGCAGCCCGTTTGCTTCGGCCCATTTGACTCGCTCGACCCAGTTGGGCCGAATGACCTCGCCAGTGTATAGCCGCCAGTCTTCGCGCCGGAGTGGTTCTACGCGATCGCGGTATCGCACCCGCGCGTCTGGATGGAACAGGTGCTCGGTCGGGCGGAGGAGGAAGTATGCGTCAAGGTCTGGGAGAACGAGCGAGATGAGTAGCGTGTCGTCGTGCCGCAGTGTCGAGGGGGGAGGGGACGGGCTGAAGGATCTTGGCGTGATACCCGCTGCGCTGTGGCGGGGGAAGATGGAAAGTGACGAACGAGAAGGATGGTGTATCCGTCGTATAGGTGGCGGTCGTGGTGATCGTGCTACGAGGGCCGTCAGCCGTGCTAGACGAGGTCGCCTACCTTCTACCACCAGCACCAAGAGCCCCAGTAGCAGCGATAGACATCGCGGCCACCACATGACCTGTGGCCGCTCGCGAGTCGTCAATGACAGGGAGGATGATCAAGCGTTTGCGAGGAGCTTCACAAAGGGGGAAGCGGAACAAAGGGACTATCGCTGTGCGTTTCGGCGTGATGCCCTCGGGCCGGCCTCGGTTCCTCCTCCCAACGGATGCAACGCGGATGTTCTGATGGTCGTGAGAGAGGCTGTTGGGCAATGCAAGGGTGGGGGTGCTTTGCGTGATGGGTCTTGTAGTCCAAGCGTGATGGTGAGTGTGGTCGTTAAATCGTGGACATGGTCGTGAAAGCGGTGAAGTTGGGCGCCGGTCTGGCAGCAATCCTCGGGCTTGGCGTTGAAACACTGGTCACGGGCTTGGCGGTGATGCTGCGGTCGTCATCAGGCGCATGCAGTAGGTCGGTCGGCCGGGAGGAGTAACGGCAAGAGAGGTAGAGGTGAGGAGAAAGAGGAGAGAGGGAGATGGAGGGAGCGAGGAGGTATGCAAGAATCAACGGCGAACGGCAGTGCACACAAAGGTGAGACGCGTCCCAAACAACCGACCAGTACGAGATTTTACTGTACGACTTTGGCCAGGAGCGCTGAGACGCCACGAGTCACTTGTACATGTACATACAGGAGTGTGCATACAGGAGATCGAACATGAGCCGGGAGTAGACAAGCTGGGACAGACCGAGGAGTGATGAGCATCATGGACATCATGGACGAGGTCAATCATATACGTAGGACGCCGCTGTCAACCAACCGCCTAAGTGGACGTGGATGTCTCCATGATGCATCGCCGTGTTCCGCCAGCCTGGCCGTGAGACAATGCCATACGCAACCGTACACTTCTTAGCTCAACACGGCATGTCTACGCGCAACATTGGGCGGTTGCAGTGTGCGTTTGACTGGTAGAATGCGGAACAAACATAGGCACTCTGCCTGAGAGTTGCCGCGTGGCCGGGTGGTACCATGTTCACTCAACCCACTGGAATGGGATTTTCCGGCGACGCTCGAGTTGCCGATCCTTGACTCTGAAAGCACCAGATCGTCTGGCATCACAACCCACACAGGTCGCCTCCGCTCAGTCTCATAGCGCGACTGCCTCGGCGCTTGCTGTCGACATAAGCCCAGCTCACACAAGTTCATCCTCGTCTTCACCTCCGCTTGCTTCTCCTTCACCTCCAGCCGGACCTACCCACACCGTCCTGCCGGTATCTCTCTGACCTCATCTTTCCCGACCACCGCCACGGAAGCGGTTCGCTACGGATGGCCTTTCAGTCGCGGCCACTCAACCCGTCGCCCTTGGTAGCGCGCGTCCGCCGGCACCCGTTCCTGCTCTTCGGCCTGCCGTTCCTGAGCATAACCGTGCTCTCGTCATTCGCTCTCACCGTGTTCACGCGTACGCGATACGACTTACATGCGAGTAGGCACTCGCAGATGACGCAGGAGGAGGAGCTGGGAATGCGTAAGGACCGCAAACGGCTGAACCTGCGCGAAGAGTATTTCGTGAGTCGGCGCTATCGGCGCGGCTGCCAGACTGACCCGTTAACAGAGATTAACATCCGGTCTCGACCCGACCCTCGCTTCATTGTCCTCGTCTGACTCCTCGTCTCCCGACTACAACCGGTCCCTTGCCCTCCCCTCTTCGTCCGTTGATTCTCCCGCCGCCCCCTCCGCTTCCACCTCCACCACCGACTCTCCCGCCAGGTCGAAACGGACTCGAGACTCAAAGCGATTCGCTCCGGTATCGCAGGACGATCTGGAGATTGTCCGTGTCCCCCGGCTACCGGGGATGCCAGAATGGGGCGGCGGGATGGGTGGCGAGGAGGCGCCTCTGAAAGGGCAGAGGAAGGAGGACCGCTGGGTTTGAGTAGTGTCGCTCCAGGCTGTATCCTTAACATTGCATCCATGTATCGTATCTTCAATCTCCAGTCTCAATCTTCATCTCCGGTCTTCAATCTTGAGTCTCGAGTCTTCCGTCTTCGATCTTTAGTCTTCTATCTTCAGCCTTCAATCTTTAGTCTTCTATCTATGGTCTTCAATCTTCAATCTTCAATCTTCAATCTTCACTCTTCACTCTTCACTCTTCACTCTTCTTTCTTCCTTGCATGCACCGCTCGACATCGGGGCGGCACACACCTGAGCGACGCACACCTGAACCACGCATCGTGCACGCATCGCATATCGCAAGGCGGATCCGACAAGAGGCCCTCACCGGCGAGCTCCCACGTCCCCCCTCGAGGGGGACCGCTCGTGTGCATCGTCGGCCTCCCCGTCTCCCTCCGCCCGTGTACGCTCAACCTGTTGTCTCCTCTGCCTCCCGTGCCACGCCATCGCTCGCGCCTCGCTCGTACGCTTTGGCTCTGCTGGAGCCTGCCCCACTGCTGTCTGACCCGGCTGCATCACGCTGGATCAACAGGATCGCTTCCCTTCTCGAAGTCTCCTCCCGCTGGCTCACGAGGCCAGCTCCGACTCGTCACCCGATCCGCACCTCCCCTCCAAGCACCGCTCGTCGGCACACTGCCCCCTCGCACCCCTTCCCCCCGACCCTTGACCCATCACATCGTCAGCGTCGGTCCACCTCCCGTATCTCGTTTTGGGCACACAAGGTCACATCGCTGGCCCGCTCGCTATCCCTGGTGAGCCGCATTGGCCCCCTATACCGCCCTCTCCTCGATCGCCTTGGCCCGATCGCCCCATCGCTACTCGCCCGCATCGACGCCCGTATCCCCCTCCTGCTGGATCGCTCCCACAGTCGCCAAACAGTTGAACGACTTATCTACGGGGGCCCCACATCGGGATCTGCGGCAGTATCCGCCTCGACAACCGTCTCAGCCAGGTCACGTCGGCGGTCGCCGTAATCTCCGCGTTCTTTATTTGCTTTACTTCGCCGACTTTAATTCCTTTACTTTCTTTAATTTCTTTAATTTCTTTAATCTCTTTACTTCCTCTAATTCCTTTACGTCCTTTAATTTCTTTTAATTTCTTTAATTTCTTTTATTCCTTTACTTCCTTTACTTCCTTTAATTCCTTTAATTCCTTTACTTCACTTTGGGAGGTGTTACGTAACGTCATCATGCCACCCCCTCCACCATACAGGCGTACGACACGATCCACCTCGAAAGACTCCGAACCTTCCTCTTCCCTTACTACCTCCAAACATGGCAAGGATTACTACCGTGCCCACAATCTCCCTGGCCCTTGTCCTAGCATCCACTGCGGGGGTAAAGTCGTCAGTTGCCTGCTGGTCCACATCAACAACCAGCACCCACGCACCCGATTTCCTCCCGAGGCCCTAGGTGCTGTAGGACTCTCTTCTTGTGATGCCTGCGGTGCCCCCGTCCGCAACGAGCGGGGCCTCATCTATCACAAGCGCAAGTGTACCAAGACCCTTCTCCCAACTGAAGAGGCCACCCGATCTCCAGTCTCTCGCTCGGCGACCATCCGCAAGGTTTCCTCGCCCTCACGCTTGCACAAACGCGCCTCCCTCTCCTCACCATCGCCTCTCAGGCAGGGCTCGCAGGCTAATCCCACAACCGATCCCGCACCCACGCCGTCGCCTGCAGAGCGTGATGCCCCTGGCCCCTCGTCTCCCCATCGCCCTCCTCCAAGCGAGCACCTTAGCCCGGCTCGTAGTGATGGGCAGAACTCGGCGTCCCAGCTCCTAGCAGAAGTCGATGCTATGCGAGTGCCCGCTCCTCCCCCTGCAACCCCCCCGCAAATCCATGGTACTGAGGCCTCTTCATCGGCCTCTCCATCGCCGTCTCTTAATTTCCCTCTCATACCCGATACCCCGGCTGCCTTGACCGCTCTCCCCGTGGTGAAGAAGCCTCTTGGAGGGCGCCTTCGCAACATGTTCAAAGACTGCGTCAGGCGTATAGCCGTCGCATACAACTCCTCTGGGTCAGAAGTTGCAGTCCGCGACTTCTTTCTCATCCCCAAAGTCGCCCTCACGCTGGGCCTGAAGGCAGGCACCGACATTGCCATCCGCCGCCTGGCTGCATTTCCCGACTGCGATTGGCCCACGCCCCCTGTGCCCTCTCACCCTCCGTCCGACCCGGTCAGCCGGTGCACTAGACTGGTCTCCCAAGGCCGGCTCGGTGCCGCTGCTCGTGCCCTCCAGGCAGATCCCTCGCCCTCGCTATTGGCTGAGGACGCTGTCGACCAGCTCGCCGAATTACACCCGCCTGGACCGGCGGCGCCGTTCTGTCATGACGGAGACGTCGTCGAGTCGTCACGTGACTATCCACGCGACCGGGATGGCGGCATGGCTGTCACGTGGGGCTTGAGGAACTCGTCTAGGTTGAGCGAGTATCTACTCGTCTCGACGAGAGTATATAGAATTTACCGGATTGTAGTGAGGTTCCTCAGCGATCCTCGATTGAGTCCCATAGTCCAAGACCCAACGATCTCGCTCTAACTTCGACGGGTCTACAACCACTCATCTGAGTTCTTCTAGATCGCCCAGGTCTCAGTCCACGTCCCCCAACTCCACGTCCCAGTCCCAAGTCAAGGCTTTCCTCATTCTCTCAACGAGTTCGCGCGGAACTCGTCCACTTCCAAGCCAGTCGTTGTGCAGCGGTCCCAGGTCGCCGAAGTTAGACCGGAGCATCGTGACAGTATCGAGGATCGCTGTTACCGCGCACAACCATCAAGCCAAGTTAACGCCATGTCCATTCCACCTTCCTCACGAGTCACTCGCCAAGCAGCGCGAGATCAGGGACGATTGAACTCTGGGGTTCAAGAGGACCCCGAGGGTTCGGGTTCGTTCGTCGACTTCGGTGAGCAGATCGACGAGCGACAAGAGGGGTCTCGACGAGATCCTTCCCCACAACAGAGCCCGGAGCGAGCCTCCCACACCCCTTTCGTCCCGCCTGTCATAGACCCTGCTGTTTTCCAACAGCAAATGATGGCGTATATGAGCGCCATAGCCACACAGCAGCAACACCAACAGTGGGAGCGCGAGCGATTCGTCAGGGATTCGTCGAGTCCCTCGTCAAACTTCAAGGAACCAAAAGCTCGAGAGCCCGATACCTTCAATGGTCGAGCTCCCGAGAAACTCAACCAGTTCATTATGGAATGTGATCTGGTGTTCAAGCTTCAGCCCTCTCGGTACTACACTGAGGAGATCAAGGTGACGTTCATGATGAGTTATTTACGAGGTGTAGCTCTCGACGCCGTTCGACCATTGGCAACAGCAGTTCCCCCGGCTATCGAGCTTTCGTCGAGAGATGCCTTTGTGAGGTATCTTAAGGATAATTTCGGGGACCCCGACGAGAGGGGTACGGCTCGTCGAAATCTCAAGGAGTTGAGACAGACGGGAACTGCCTCTGAGTACTTCGCTCGAATGAGAGAGCTGATTGCAGTCCTGGGTTGGAGAGACCAGGAACCTATAGTTGACAAGGCTATAGATGGTCTCTCGTCAACTATGAAAGACGAACTGGCTCAACATGGCCGAGAGTTTGAGAGTTTCGACGAGTTAATCCGATTCGTTGTCCCTCTCGACAATCGGCTCCGTGTCCGGGACCAGGAGAGAAAGGCCGAGTCGGCGCGCAGGCCGGAGGCGGGAAGGGCCCCATTGACTAAGCCCTTCCTCCCGCCTACTCCCTCTTCTTCTTCGGCCACCCCTTCCAACCTTGGGCGAGAGCTTCAAGGACCTCGCCCACCGGTTGAGAACTCGTCGAGTTCTTCGGGGCCTGTGCCTCGGGGATCTCTCCCCGAGAGAGAGAGAGAGAGGCGGCGAGTAGAAAACGCCTGTTACAGGTGTGGACAATCGGGGCATTTCCTCCCAAACTGTCCCCTTACGAGGATGGGATCTCGTCCACTCCCGCCCACTCCCAGCAGACCTTCTCCTGTCTCCGGACCGGGCACCAAGGAGGAGCCAAAAGATTGAGGGATATGCTTGCCGCAGAGACTACATATCCCGCCAATTTAGTGCTCTCTGCTACCTCCTTAGCTCGTACTATGGATAGTTCGGACTCACTTGTAGACATCGACTCGACAAAAACTGTACATTCGTCGAGTCAAGATACCCATTCGTCGATCATCGACAAACGAAATATATCTTTGAATTGTGGTGAGCCTTTTAGACTCTCCAAAGACCAGGCTGTCGTTGCTGGGCAACTAGGCGAGTCCGATTCGTTGGCCACGATACTCCTTGATTCCGGAGCTAGTGGTAACTTCATCGACGAGGGTTTCGTCGACTCCGAGGGATTCGACAAATACCCACATACCAAACCTCGTCGACTAACCTTGTTTGACGGGGAGCCAAGCAAAGCGGGACCAATCAAGTGGTACGTCGAGGCCCCGCTCACAGTAGTGGGATCGACCAGGGTTGAAAGATTCGATGTTACTCGCCTATCAGGGGCGGACATTGTTCTCGGTTACTCCTGGCTCAAAGAGCACGGAGTAACTCTCGACTTCGGTGAACGATTGGTTTCGACTCGACGATCGAGAATGCTTTCGTCGAGTGACGAACCAATAGTCGTCAAAATACCATCGTCCCCGAGCAAATCCATGCCCTTGCCCATGCTCGCGGCTAAGACCCCCATCGCCACAGTCCCAGCATTGGATTCGTCCAATTCCATGTCCAAGCCCACGTCCACGTCCAGTCCCAAGTCAAGTTCCAAGCCAACCCCCATGCTCAGGGGACGCGAGGAGTCGCTCGGTTCCATCAAGGGAGTCGTCGAGCTCAAGAGCGCGTTCAAGTCCAAGTCGTCGAATCGTTCAAGGTCCAAGGTCAGGTTCAGGGAGGGAATGACCCCGGATGTCAGGATTCCTGGAGGAGTCCTCAGGTTTCCTAACAGCATACCGGTGAGACAACCTAGTCGTTGGATATCTCGTGACGCTCCTACAGGAAATCGAGAGGAAAGCGTCGAGCGACTGTGTGCAGTCGACGAGTCGCCAGAATTCGACCAATCCTTCGTCGGAGTAGAGACGTTGCCGAGCTTCGGTGAACTCGAGTTGACTCCCGAGGAATTAGACGAGATCACAAGTCAAGTTCCCGTGACATACCAAGGTTACCTTGATATATTCCATCCTAGATGGGGAACCGAGACCTTGCCACCTCATAGGGAGTATGACTTGAAGTTCTCGCTGAAACCTGAGGCTAAGCTTCGTCTGGCGCCATTGTACGAGCTGAACCCGTCTCAGGTGGAGGTTTTGAGATCAACCATTGAGAGGGAATTGGCTGCTGGACGAATTAGGCCAAGCAACTCGCCATATGGATCGCCGACCTTCTTTGTCCCCAAGAAAGATGGACGAAGTCGAATGGTCGTCGATTTTCGTCGACTCAATCAGGCAACCGTCCCGGATGCGTATCCATTGCCATTGATTAGCCAAATCATCAACGAATTGGGCCAATCCAAGTATTTCACCAAGTTAGACTTGGTGGGGGCATACCAACTCTTGAGGGTGGCACCGGGGAATGAACATCTTACAGCGTTCAGGACTCAATTGGGAATGTTTGAGTCACTGGTGGTGCGGGACGGTCTCAAGAATGCTCCTGCGGTATTCCAACATTTCCTCAACGAAGTCTTCCGAGATCTTATCGGGCGAGGAGTTACGATATATATCGACGATATCCTTATCCACGCGTCGACACTCGACGAGTTACGTGATCTCACTCGACGAGTATTCGACATTGTTAGAAAGACGTCGCTCTTCCTGAAAGCCAGCAAGTGCGAATTTGAAAAGGAGAGCGTGACATTCTTGGGCTTCGTGGTGTCTAATAACGGGGTGGGAGCGAATTCCGAGTATGTTCAAGGCATAGTCGACTTCCCGGCACCTCGAACGGTTCGGCAAGTTCGACGATTCCTGGGGATGGCAAGCTATTATCGTCGATTCGTCCCTCATTTTGCCAAGATCGCGGGACCCCTCCATAAGTTGACAGGCAAGGACGTCCCATTCGTCTGGGAAAAGGGACAGCAGGCAGCATTCGACGATATCAAACGACTCATGACGACCGCACCGGTACTCGCCCACTTCAGTCCCGAGTTTGAGACGATCGTTCAGGCGGATGCATCCCTATACGGATGGGGGTTCGTAATTTCGCAGATCAACTCGGAAACGGGGCATGAGCATCCAGTGGCAATCGAGTCTGGTGCGTTTCAAGGGTCTGAGCTTAACTATACAGTGACTGAGAAAGAGTTCTTGGCGATCGTGATGGCTTTTCGTCGAAAGCGCCATCTGCTCATGCAGGTCAAGTCGACTGTGATCACGGATCATTTGAACTTGACATATTGGATGGAGCCGAGGCAGCTTAATCCTAGGCAGGCCAGGTGGGTGGATCTACTGTCGGGATTCGACTACAATATTGTCTATCGTCCAGGGGTACATGCTACCTACCCAGATGCTCTCTCTCGACGACCCGACTACCAACCTGGACCACTCGCCGAGCAGGAGGAGACTCTCGTCCAAGCCCTCCCGAGTCTCAACGAATCCTCTACCGTTACAACGTCCTTGTCCCATATGATTAGAGCGTTGACAGTGGTTGATGATGATGGGAACAACGAGGACGTTGTTGATGGCGAGGGCATCGACGAGACTCACGAAGCGGATTCCCTTGGAGACGACGACGGCGGTTTGATATCCATCGAGGATATGGCCGAAGGAGTAGATGAGGATCCCGAGTTGGAGCAGGTGAGAGTCGAGTTGAGTACAGAGGTTGTCGAGTCAGAGGAGGATTCGTCGAGTACCGAAGGAACTCGTCGACTCACCGGATTCTGTCGTCGACTTGGGATGCCAGATGGTACCAAGGTCGAGCAGTCGGGGCGAGGTTTGCTCCGGGTGGGGGGAAGGTTATACATTCCCAACCATAAAGACTTGCGGTTGAAGATACTCAAGTCTCGCCATGAGTCAAGCCTGGCTGGCCACCCGGGAGTGAGTAAAATGCTGGAACTGGTCCAAAGAGAGTACTGTTGGCTTGGACTTAGACGAGATGTCGAACGATTCGTTCGTGGGTGTGCGGTGTGCCAGCGAACGAAGCCCAGTCGGCAGAGTCCCCATGGATTTCTTCAATCCCTGGAGATTGCCGATGGACCATGGACGTCGATCTCCATGGATTTCATCGAGGAGTTGCCAAAATCGAGTGGTTACAACTCAATCCTAGTGGTGGTCGACCGGTTGACGAAATGGGCCATATTCGTTCCCACAACGACTCGTTTATCGACCGCCAAACTCGTCGACTTAGTCATCGACAACGTAGTCACCCAGCATGGTTTCCCTAAGAGTATCATCTCTGATCGGGGCTCCAAGTTTACCAGCAGGTTGTGGGTGGCCATGAATCAAGCATTGGGGACTAAGGTCTGTCTCTCTACTGCGTTTCATCCCCAGACAGATGGGCAGACTGAGAGAGTGAACCAAATCCTTGAGCAATACTTGAGGGTATTCGTCGATTACAATCAAGATAATTGGTCGAGTCTGCTATCCAGAGCGGCCTTTTCCTACAACAACTCGATTCACTCGACCATAAAGATGTCACCGTTCTTCGCCAATTTCGGCTATAACGCTCGATGGGTCGAGGAAATCGACGAGTTCGAGAGCGACGTTCCACCAGTCGTCGAAAAGGTCAAATCCCTGACGGAGGTTCACGACCTGTGTAAGCGGAACATCGAGTTGGCGAATCAGGAGTATGCCAAGCAGTATAACCGTCGTCGACAAGAGGGACCAACCTTCAAGGTAGACGATTTGGTAATGCTTTCATTGGAAAACGTCAAGACTCGTCGACCCATGAAGAAAATGGATATCCGATATGGAGGGCCATACCGAGTTATGGCCAAGGTAGGGACCAGAGCGTATAGGTTAAGTCTTCCAGAGAGTATGAAGATTCACAATGTCTTCCATGTATCCTTGCTTCGTCCATTTAGAGCAGCTGAATTCCCAGGGCAAAGTTATGTACCACCAGGACCTGTCGAGATCGACGAGGAAGTGGGCGATTCGTTCGAAATCTCAGGAATCGTTGACTCTCGTCGAAATCGGCGGGGCAAGCTTGAGTATCTCGTCGAATGGTTGGGGTATGAGGGAACAGATGAGGCAGTGACTTGGGAGTTGGCTGAGAATTGTGAAGGGGCCCGGGAAACCATTGAGGCGTTCCACTTGAATCATCCCGAGAAACCTGGGCCATAACCAGCTGAGTCGTCGAATCTAATCCATATACCATGTACAGACTGATGATGCGAATTGATAATACTAAAGATACAGACATGTAGAGGCTACAGGGACTAGATTCACTCCGAGCCTGGCCCGGTATTCCCACCAGACCCACCCACCGTGCCAGACCCACCTGCCTCACCCTCGCCAATAAAGTCGTCAACGATCTCGTCGAGATCCGTACCCAGTGACGTCGCCAGTCGTCGAGCGCGCTGGACCATATAGGTCCGGGTCATGCCCGTGTTCTGGCGGGCGAGGGCAACAACTGAGAAGAGCTCATGGAGAGCAGCACCCAACTCAACACCCGAAGTCGTCGAAAAGGTAGGAGAACTCGTCGAGGCTTGAGGAGGTCCCGAGCCTTGGCGAAAGAGACGACTTGGTCGAGAGTACAGCGAACAATACTTGGAGGCACAAGTCAAACACTTCACATGAGTCGAGACTCGCCAACAGGTACGCGATTCGGCCAGACAAGTATCACATTTCGGCTCGCCAGGAGTCGCAGAGGGCCAGGCAGTCTGGGAATTAGCTGAGTTCTTTCTACTTTCGTCGAGAGTCGTGACGAATCGTTGAGTGCTCACCAAAATATACTGATCTGTTCTGGTCTCGTTGCGGCGGCGGCGGCGGGCCCGGGCAGAGCTGTCGGGGTTGGGCGTGGGGGTAGTGGGCTCTCCGGGCGGGAGAGTAGAGGAGTCGTGGTCAGGGGTCCGGATGTCGAAGATCTCGTCGACTTCCACAACGACTGGGTCCGAGTTGTCGGTGGCCCAAGTGGGCCCGGAACGAGACGGCTGCTGCTGCTGCTGCTGCGGCTGCTGCCGCTGGTGGTAGGGCGGTGGGGGAGAACGGGACTGCAACCGGTTCTGACCGGACGCATAAGGAACTGGTCGAGTTAGTGAGTCCTCGTCGAGTACTCACCTAGGGCCCCAATTTCCTCGATCTCATCATCCGAATCCTCCACCACCACAACCTCGACGGGGCGTGGGCCGCCGTAGGGAACCACAGCAATGTTGTGCGCGTGGACGAACCGACCAGCAAAGCGAGTTTGCGTACTGGCACGGCGGGACGCATCTCGTCGAGTCGCGGGCATCCTTGAAGATTTCGTCGATGGTACCTAAGTGTCAGTGAGTCTTACCTTAAAATTTGACGTGGTAGAGAACGAGAAACAGAGAGAGAGAGAGAGAGAGAGAGAGAGAGAGAGAGAGAGAGAGAGAGAGAGAGAGAGGGAGAGAGAAAGAAAGAAGAGAGATGGGGAGTTCTACGGTGAGTGGTTTCGTTCTCGCCGAGTCCTTTATGGTCTGTGCTGTCGCCAGGTTACCGTGCCATCTATGCTACGGCGACTCTCGGGATTAGTCGAGCGTGGCAAGCATGGCGACGGCGACAGCGATGGCAGTGCCACTGATAGCTTGCCGCCATGGTGCATGGTGGTGCATACGGGAGGAATGGTCTAGTCTCGCAGGAGCTCGACCATAATGGTGGGCAGAGTGTCATGACGGAGACGTCGTCGAGTCGTCACGTGACTATCCACGCGACCGGGATGGCGGCATGGCTGTCACGTGGGGCTTGAGGAACTCGTCTAGGTTGAGCGAGTATCTACTCGTCTCGACGAGAGTATATAGAATTTACCGGATTGTAGTGAGGTTCCTCAGCGATCCTCGATTGAGTCCCATAGTCCAAGACCCAACGATCTCGCTCTAACTTCGACGGGTCTACAACCACTCATCTGAGTTCTTCTAGATCGCCCAGGTCTCAGTCCACGTCCCCCAACTCCACGTCCCAGTCCCAAGTCAAGGCTTTCCTCATTCTCTCAACGAGTTCGCGCGGAACTCGTCCACTTCCAAGCCAGTCGTTGTGCAGCGGTCCCAGGTCGCCGAAGTTAGACCGGAGCATCGTGACACGTTCCCTCCCGGCAACCTACAGGGCGGCCCCGCTGGCAAAGTTCCCACCCAATCCGAGATCCGCCTTGCTATCGAAGCACTACACGACTCGGCCCCGGGGCCCTCGGGTTGGACCCCGCAACTCCTCAAGGTAGCGGCAGAAGTACCTGAAGCCATCACCATGTTCCACTGCATCTGCGCGGAAATCCTCGCCGGGCGCGCACCTGCCCGACACCTCCTCTGTGCCTCATCCCTTGCCCCCATTCCCAAGGCGGATGGCAAGGTACGTCCCCTTGCCGTCGGCGAACTCCTTTACCGCCTTCTACTCAAGCTCCTCCTGCGAGCCAACGAATGGGGCAAACTTCTCCTCCCGAACCAGCTTGGTGTGGGCTCGAAAGGCGGAGTGGAACCGATTGCGAGGTGGATCGAACTCGCGGCATACAACAAGCTTCCTGGGGACCACACACACCTTGCCGCGCTCGACTTCACTAATGCTTTCAACACCATCGATCGCTCCACCATTGCTACAAACACCATGGCCCTCTCTAAAACCCTCTATCGGGTCGCATCCTGGGCTTATGGAAGTCCCTCGGACCTAATCACACGTAGCCCGTCTGGCTCGGTGGTCAGGCTTGAATCCTCCCAAGGCGTCAGGCAGGGTGACCCCTTAGGCCCTCTCCTCTTCTCCATTGGGGCCTCTCAACTCATCCAGGATCTCGAACAGGAATTGGGCCCCTCTTATTCCATCCTCGCGTACCTCGACGACATTCATGTGATAGGGCCCGACCCCGACATCCCTGCCCGGGTCGATGCCTTTCTCAAGCGTCGCGGTTCGTCTCTCTCTCTCAACCTCTCCAAGTCGAAGTGTGTCCCTCTCTCAGACATCCCGATTCACGGGTTCACAACTTTGGGTACGTGCATCGGTCCGGCCCACGCTCGCCGTGCATTCCTTTCCAGTCGGATCGATCGGGAGGAGCGCAACTTGGACAAACTCGTTGTTCTTCCACACCACCACTCTCTCCTCCTACTTCGCCTCTGCCTTCAGCAGAACCTGCGGCATCTGCTACGGTGTCTCGACACAGAGGACCTCTCCCCCGAACTCCAGCGCTTGGACGACCTCCTATTCCAAGCGTTCTCCAGGATCCGCGGCCCCAGCACAATCCTCCCCACTTACCGGCGCGATCCCCAGTTGGACAAGGAACTGGTCACCCTCCCCGTCAGATATGGCGGCATCGGTCTCTTATCCCATGTCGAATGTGCTCCTCTCGCCAAAGCAGCGGCTTCCGCAGCCGCAGACAATATGCTCGCCGAAATCTATCCCTCAATCCCGGTCCCTCCTGTCATTCCCTCCCAAAGGGAAAGTTGCCAACTCGCCTTTGCATCCCGCCGTGACTCTCTCCTCAGACGACTTACACCATCACAACGTCTCTGGATTGAAGAAGCGGCATCGAAGCTTGGTAGGAAATGGCTCTCCGTCATCCCTTACACCGATCACCTCTGCTTGTCTGACATGCGAGTATCAGCAGCACTACATCTTCGTACCCTTCCCATCCCTGACGTACCCTTGTGCCCCAAATGCGCTACCCCTTTGGACGATGGCCATGTCGATGTCTGCCAAGATCGGTCCCGATCCCGCTACACTTACCGACATGAACGGATCAAGTACGCCGTCGGGAGGGCCCTCAAGTCTCTCCCTGCCAGTCGTGTCGACTTCGAACCTCCCATCGAGGGTAACCCAGGTTACTTCAACGATCTTCGTTTCGAGGGCATCTCTGGTCTACAGAATGCGGACTACGACGTGTCCGTCCACACTCTCTTTGGGGCCTCGGACCTTAACCGGCTCGACAAAATCACCACGCGTGACGCAGACTCCCCGTTGGACGCTGCCCTTGCAATCGCCAACAAGTCGCTCGAGGCCAAGGCCCAGGAGAAGAGACGCAAACAAGGGGCTGCTCCTGTGCGCACATTCCATCCCATCATACTCACCCCGGGTGGAATGCTCGAAGAATCCACATCCAACCTCTTTTCCTCTATCAAGTCTGCTGTGGGTCAAACCTCGTTTGATTTCCTCATGCGCGACTTGTCTCTTGGCCTGGTGTCTGTAAGGGCGGATGCCCTGGTTGGTGTGATAGCCGTACGGACATAAGTCACAGAGACTCTTTATGTGGATACTGTGGTTACGCCACATTGTAGATCCTCCGCATTTTTTATACCTGTGTATACTGTCATGCTCCCCATAGTATTATAGCCGAATGTCCTGATGTATATACACTCTTCACTCTTCACTCTTCACTCTTCACTCTTCACTATTTAAATTCAATCTTCAATCTTCGATCTATATGAGCATCTGAGTGCCTTAGTTAGACCTTGACCTCATCCACAGATATGGAAGCAAAGATGAAGCACAGGCTCCAGAGCTCAGAGCCTACGCGGACCCGGCATCAAGCCATGGCCGTCGCGGACATACCGGGCAAGCGATCTTGTAGTCACGGTCCATGGTAGCAGGCAAGTGTGAATGTCAGCCGACAGGCATGCGTGCTCGTAGGCACACAGCCTTGTTCGTCAACAAGCAGCCGTTGGTCGAGTTTCAGAGCCTCGCTCTAGCAACGGACACCGAGAATCCATTTTGACCACGCCACTTCACTATCCGTGGCCAAGTCTCTCGGGCTTCCACGACACGCCACGCTTCGGCGTATACACCGCACGGACTGCCGTCGAGTGGTATAAGCGAACTCTGAGCAGGAGAAGCTCTGGGCGTAGCGGTGGGACAACCTGCTGCTATTCGGGCAGATAGCAGTCCCTCGACAACCCATTCAGCAGTCGCCAACATTAAATCGACCGAAAGATTACGACCGGCCCGGGACACCCGGCTGTGGCGGGTGGCAGCACATCACCACTCGGCATTATCCCGTTTGATATCTCGTTCTGCATCTCTCTCACTGCGCAGACAACCCAGCACTACAGCTGCACACCCTGCATCATGTCTGTCAAGCCTACGCGATGGGGGATCATCTCCACTGGCTACATCGCCACACTCTTTGCTCAGGTGAGCCTCACCCCTCGCAAAGCAGTTATTGTCTCGATCGTCTCGACACTTCGCACTCTCCTCCGAGGGCATAGAGTGTGTGAAGAGGTTCAGGATTAACAGGCGTAGGATCTACTTGTAGACCCGTCGACGCGCGGTGTGAGCGACGTGAAGCACGTCATCACGGCCGTTGGATCGCGCAGCACCTGGTCCGCCGGCAAGTTTATCAACGCGCTCAAAGGGGCTTCGGCGGCTGAAGGCTGGAGCTGGGGAGTCAAGCATGGCGGGCTGGACGGTGTCACGGGGTACGGAACCTACGACGAGGTCTACAACGACCCTGTACGTCTGACTGCTACCCACGCCAAAGACCACCAGCTGGTGTTCCACGTCCTGACATCCGCATGCAAACGAGGAGACAACGCGTCTCAGACATGATGGCTGGCACTGACGGTGCAGAACGTCGATATCGTGTACATTGGCACTCCACACACGTACCACTACCGCAACTCCAAGGACGCGCTATTAGCCGGTAAACATGTGTGCTGCGAAAAACCTTTCACTCTCAGCCTCGACGAGCTCGACGAGCTCCTCGCCCTCGCCAAGGAGAAGAACCTGTTCCTCATGGAGTGGGTTGCACTCTTCTCACGCCGTCTATGCTCCCCGCCGTCTCTTCTCACGCCGTCTCTTCTCCCCGCCCTGTCCTCTCCCGGCCCTCCCTTCTCCTTGCGTTCGTGAGGGGACTCGCCCAACCCCCTGTCCATTTTGAACCCTGTATCCGCGGCGCTTTCGCCGAGTGGTTTTTCGAGTTACGGCGTGGCTGATATCGACTGCAGGGCAGTATGGACGCGTTTTCATCCTATCGCGTACAAAGTCCAGGAAGTGCTCAGGAGCGGCCGGCTCGGGAAGCCCAAGCGGTTTTCCGCCGAGTTTTCAGGCGACTTCAAGGTGGACCGTACGTGCTGTTGCTTGCTTGTTTTGCGTGTGGTTGTGGCGCTGCGCCGCGCGCCCTTCGGCCGTCGTCCATGTACGTTCCGCTGACAGCCCACAGAGCAGCCGGATAGCCACCGGATGGTCGACCCCCAGCTCGGTGGCGGTTCCCTCCTTGACATGTAAGTAGCTCCTACTGCTCGCTGCACTGTGGTCCAGCCTGTCCTGGCGCTCGTCTCGCCGCAGGAAGACACGCGTCTTAGACAGTATCTCCCGGTTGCCTGACGGGTTACGGTGATGGTGGGTAGGCGAGCTTAGAGGTGTCTGGGAAAGCAGTCGAGGGGAGAAGCCAAACTTGGGGAGGCAGCTGCGGGAGGAAGAATGGCGGAGGAAGCATAACGAGCAAGCTAGGAGAGATCGCTTAGGGAGTAAGCATAAGGGAGACAGCTAGAGGAGAAGAGACAATCTCGTCGCAGAGCAGCTGACAGTACAGGGGCCCGTACCCCTCTGTATGGGCGATGCTGATGGTACACCACCACCCGCTGAACAAGGACAAGGCGCCCAAGGTCGTGTCGTCCTATCAATCACTCTACAAACGGAGCAACGTCGACGCCTCGTCACGCTGGATCGTGGAGTGGGAGGGCCTCTGTCTTGGAAGCCTCATGACAGACATGATGACGAAATCGTTTGCAGACAACACTGCGCTGTTGCAGTGCGAGCTGGGGGATCTCGTCGTGGAGCGTGAGTCTTGCGATTTCGCAGAGTCTCCATCCTCGATTTACACACGGATCATCAGAAGGTCCAGCACCGCTAACGCGCACTTGCACACGCATCACTTACACACGAACCATCAGAAGGTCCAGCACCGCTAACGCACACTTGCAGCCATGCCATACAAACCCGACACCTTCCACATCGTGCCCCACTCGCCTCCGGAGGAAGGCGGCGTGGCGAAACGCGAAACCATACACGCCCCGGTCGACAAGGGCAACAACGGCATGTCGTACGAGGCCGACGAGTGTGCGCGATGTCTTGCCCGCGGGGAGATCGAGAGTGCCCGTATGCCGTGGGACGAAAGTCGGGTCGTGCAGGGCTGGTTTGATGCGGTTCGGAATGAGGGGAACACGGTGCTCAAGGGGTTGAAGAATTTGTACTGAGGTGCTTGCGCATGAAGTGAGGTTGGAAGCTGCGAGTAGACCGACGGTGAGAGCTTGAACAGCGGGAGCTTGAACCAGGGTGAGGGCTTC
The DNA here is from genome assembly GCA_021527695.1 of Naematelia aurantialba. Taxonomy (NCBI): domain Eukaryota; kingdom Fungi; phylum Basidiomycota; class Tremellomycetes; order Tremellales; family Naemateliaceae; genus Naematelia; species Naematelia aurantialba. Next base: position 1,573,110 of record JAKFAO010000007.1, read on the forward strand.
AATTATGGGAGCTTCAACTGTGGGAGCTTGGACGAGGGTGAGAGCGCGCATTGAAGGATTTCCCGCGTAGGAGCATGTATCGAACACAGGCGAAAGCAACAGTGTCGACGTGAGAGAAGACTTCTTGCTCGAGGAGAGTGATTCATAGGCCACAATCCACCCTAAGCCCTAGGGCGCAAACCACTGGGCTGCTCAGTTAGACTGCTCTCGCACCCAGTTTGCATCCTTGTTCGTGGGATCACATCAAACGTGGCTAGCCAGTGCAACACCTGTGCTGGATGGGTTTTAAGGCTGAGATGTAGACCTACGTGCTGTTGAAGATGAGCAACGTTGGCCGACCCGAGAACAGCGCCGCAACGATGCTGAAACTCCTGAGGGACCCCAGCTACGCTCACGCCACGCCCCTTGGAGCGGCGGCTCAGAAGGGGGGCGGTGCGCCGTATTTGACCCATAGGGGAAGGCGGTTGAGATGTATAGCGACGCGACGGACGTGGACAAGGGGAGAGAGCTGTGGGACGATACTTCAACGTTGCTGGGGTATCCGCCGGCTCTGAGCGCGGTGTAGGTGTGATGCTTTACGAACTGGCTACTGAGAGTCTTGTAAACTCGCTACCTCATTCTCTACATGTACATGGAACGCGCGGGTTTTCTCTCTTGTGACAGCGTTTTGCCATGCACTGGGCGAGCTCGCAGACTTCATAGATTCGCCACTCTTCACAATGGGTTTGCTTCCCTACAATCAACTACTGGTTGCGCCAGCGCAACGGACTGGGACTTCGGGCTCACCTCTAATCACCACTGCTAAGCTCTGTACTCTCCAGGAGAACATTGCTAGCAATGGAACATAGCCGGGCCCCAAGTGAGCATCGTATAAGCTTGGATGCATATACTAGTACGCACGGAGACGTCAAAATACTTCCGTCGTCCTAGCAGCACCCATGCGGTAGCCTTGCTTCGCCTTTCTCCACTGACACTCCCATACACGACGGGTCGGAATGAGTGCCTCGCCCGACCCGGACCTGCGCGACGTCTTCCAGCTGCTGTATGGCGAGGACGACACCTGGGGCGACTTTGACGGGGTAAGTGATGTCCTTCGCCCGGCTTCCCCCGCCCCCCCGCAGCTAGAATGTAGCTGATGTTGGCGCAGGATGGGGAAGGGGAAGGCTCTGAAGTCGATGCCGTCGAGGCGGACGTTGCTCCAGATCTCAACACAAAGTACACTCGAGTATGTCTGTGCGGCTTCCCTGCTTCGTGCTTGTCTCTTCGAATCCTGACCGCCGGTAGAAACGCTTCCGAGAGCTCCTTGACGACGTCTTCCAGCCTTACTCGCAGCCACCGAAGCGCCAACGAATCTACACGCCTCCATGTCGTCCTGCATTGCTTCTCACCCCCATCGCATCGACCTCCGCCCTACCACCCCTCCCGACCCCTGACACCTACGCGCCATTCTCTCCTTATGCGCTCCTAGCCCGCCTTCTGACATTCACTCCCGCTGCCTTGCCGTCCCAGTCGCACCCGTCTCTGTCCCCTGTCAAGCTCGCGCGGAATGGCTGGGCATGTGCAGGTCGCGAGACGCTGCGGTGTGGGATGTGCCGGAGCTCCTGGAGCACCCGGGGGCTGGAAGCGATCCGCGACGACAAGGTCCGGAACGAGGTTGCTAAGCGTCTAGGCGATGGTGCGCCCATGCGCCACAGGCCAGATTGTGCTTGGAGGATACGGGATACATCTGGTGTGTCGCCACGCACTTGGCTTAAGATGAGACTTATAACGCTCGCAGAGGACGTGCCAGCGCGCCTGCTGCGGCTGGTACACCCGCTGGTATCTAGCAGCCTTGCACCGCTAGCAGAACGGCTCCAGCTGGAATGCCTGGCAGAAGGACCGTCAATTCGCTGGAAGAGCCCTCTGGTGAGTGGCCTTGACATGCGGCGGTCTGGACATAGCAGAGCGTTCGCTTAACGGCATAATCATAGAGCGAGAAACAGCTCACCCGGCTCACACTTCGCCTCGACGCCTATGTCCACCCCGACGTGCCAGAATCAGCAGGCACACCGCTCGACCCGCTCACGCAGCTCGCAACCGCGCTGGCCGTGTTCGCATGGTACCCTTACCACCCTAAATCATCGGCCCCCCTGCAAATTACCCCGGCCACCCCACCCAGACGCACCGAGGTGGTCCAGTGCCGGATCTGCCAGCGCAGAGTCGGGCTGTGGGCATTTAAAAGCGACGAGCAGCGGGAACTCGATGTGTATGCCGAGCATCTGGGGTGGTGTCCTGTTCGACGGGGGGGTTGGTGGAACGACGCGGGCATTTTCACGGATCATGATAAGTTCACTGGCGGTAGTTGGATCGCCCTTAGTCCCGCGCTGGAGAAGAAGCCTTGGCAACGGGCGTAGACGGTTGCGGACGGTTGATGGGAGGAGACAGTGTTGTTGTACGCATGCATGCATAGCATTGGTCGGACGTGCCACTTGCCGTCCTCACTGTATGACAGTGTGACCAACAGACCTCCACCACAAAACGTCTGGGTCTGTTGACGCACGTCCGAACGACATTCTCTTTCGCTCCTCTTTCTGGCGGTCCTTCTCTCTGTCGTCGTCTCTGCAGTCTACCTGGCCGTATCACGCGGCGACTACGTACCGTAGTCAAACACAGTCGCCGGGCAGAACATCGACTCGCCGGGGCAGAATTCGACTGCCGAGTAGACCACAGCTACACCTACACGCTCTCAACGCTCAACGCCATGTCGTTCGACCCGTTCGAGGCGCGACTGCAGTTCCTGCAGCTCCTGCGCAAGCTCAACGCCTCGCAAGCGTCGATCCAGAAAGTCGTGGCGTATGCCGTCAAGTACGGTGCGCGGTGTGGGGAGGATCTGTGGGAGTGTATCATGGAGGAGTGTGCCAAGGTGGGTGTGGAAGAGCGCTGGGTGTAGGTCAGGGGTCCTGCGCGGTGTATGCTTTGCCTTGGTCTTGCTCTGCCCTTTGCTCTCACTCTCTGCTCTTTGCTCTTACTCTTTGCTCTTGGTCTCTGTCGGTTGCTCTCACTCTCTGCTCTCACTCTCTGGCCTTGCTCTCACTCTCTGTTCTCACAACCTACCACTACAAACCCCCATCCACCAACCACCCCTGCCTGCCGTTCCCGCCAGCCGCCGCCACCCCCCCCCCCCCCCCCCCCCCCCGGCCTCCCAGCTAACCCTACAGGGCACCCTCAACTCCCGCATCAACGTCCTCTACTTTCTCGATTCTCTCGCAGAAACATCCACGGCCCTCGGCCCGCCCGACGCGCCGTACCTCTCGTTCATGAGGCGGGACCTCGGGGCCGTGGTGGAGCGCGTCGTGCCGCCCAGCCGGGAGGGGGTCCTGAACCTCAAGGCTACGAGGCAGGTACGTTTAACGTCGGGTTCATCTCCCTTCCTAACGGATCTCGCGAGTCCGTCGTCGGTCTTGCCCCGTGGCCGCTTGTCGTGGACTGGGCTCTTGCTGATTGGTAGATTCTGGAGAGCTGGCGGACGAGGCGGATACTGGAGCCTGGTGTGGTGGAAGCTGCTCTTGCCGCACTGGATAAATGGCAAGTCTCGGCGCTTGCCTCTGCTTCTCCTTCTCCTTCTCCTGCTTCTTCTGCTCTGCTTCTTCTCCTGCCTCTCCTTCTCCTTCTGCCTCTCCTTCTCCTTCTCCTTCTGCCTCTGCTTCTTCTTCTGCCTCTCCTTCTCCTTCTCCTTCTCCCTCTTCCTCTTCTTCTGCCTCTGCTCTCCTTCTGCCTCTCCCCCGTCTGTCCGTCTCCCGCTGTCTGTCTACTTCTTCTCAACTCCCCGCCCTCTCACTGTCCTTTCGACGCTCTCTTCCCCTAGCTGACCACTGCGCGTCATCCACTGACAGGAACACCAGGAGCGGCGAATCGTCCTCACCCAACGCCAAGCGGACCCATGCAGAGGCGTTTTCAAAGCAGGAGATCATTCGTAGGATGGAAGAGGATCGCGAGCGGGTACGTATCGCCATCCTGTTCTTCTTTCCACGCAAGCCTTCATGCCACATCTTCGTCTCCCGGTTCCTATCTCCCAATCCCCAGCTCCACTGCCCAGCTCCAGCTCACAACACCCACATTTTGGCACCTGCTCTTCTGTCCCTCAGTCCGAGTTGTTCGGATGTAGCTCTGGCATTCCTTGCTCCCGTTACTCCTCGCTCCCTGTACTTCCTCCGGACGTATGCTTCCGCGCTCCGCCCTTCCACAGATACCTCCAGAATCGCACTTGCTCACGCCATCAGCACAAACGCCTCCGCGAACGGATCTGGATTCTGCCCATCCCGCCGCTAGCCCCTCCCGCCCGAGCACCTCAACTCCCGTCCCAGCCGCTCGGCTCGATATCTCAATCGAGCCCGTCGACCGTCTCGCCATTTACCCCCGCCAGTCCCGCCAGTAGAGGCAAGATGATGCCTCCGCCGCTGCCGCCACCGACAGCTCCATCGCCACACCCATCCGCGTCCGTATCTGTATCTCCGTCAGGTACGACGCGTGGACAGAGCGCGCTTGAGGTCGAGTTTGATCAGGCGTGGGAGGCGGTGGCAGAGGCGTCGCGAGCTGATCTCGATCGATATAGAATGTGAGTTGGTCTCTGGCTGTGGGTGTGGGTGTTTCTGGTTGGGGGTGTGTCTCTGGTTGGCGCTGTTTCTCTCGCTGCTGGTGGACTTGCACAGCTGAAACCGACGACTGGCAACTGACGACTGGATGAAAGGGAAGCAAAGTCGGCTGGGATTCAACTATAAAGATGATCTTGGAGTCCACATAGAACGCCGATTCTATAGTGATACAGGAGAAATGTTGTTCGCATCATGGCATTATACTTGCATACTCGAGGTCGCGAACAGATACACTCTTACAGCCACCACCATGGCTCTGACTATCCTTGTTGCTCCAGTTGGCCGGGTCGCTCTGATTGCTTTGACTGCTCTGGTTGCTTTGGCCGCTCTGGCTGCACTGGCACCTCGCCCTTCTTGGCCGGTACCTTGTGCCTCCCGATCCCAAAGAAGCGCTTCATCGCTCTCCCCGCCTCCTTGTCAGCCTTGACGAATCGCCGTCTGCCTCCCGATTTCCCTAGCGCCTCACTATCGTCGGCTGCCTTGTTGGCTCTATTCGCTTGTCGTACTTCCTTCAGCGCTTCGATGACCTTGGACCGCTCAGACGCGCTGGAGAAGAAACTGGCCAGGCCGACCCAGATGGATAGGCCGTGGATAGGCGTGTCGTGCGCCGAGTCCATCCGGTCCGCCATCAGTGCCAGGTTCCGCGCCTCGCCCTAAGTACGCAAAGCAACAAGAAAAAAGAAAACAATCAGCTTGCCGCTCGTACTTGCACTTGCATAACCCGTTCGGTACGCGGTGAAGGCGGACAGAATAGCAGAGAGATGGCTTACGAAATCCCGGCGAGAGACAATGGCAGAGGGAGGCGGGGCTTCCCCGTCCAAAGCCCATGACCAGCTCCAGCTCTGATCCAAGATACTTTCGAACCCCATGTTCCCGCGAGTCCCTTGATGTCCGCTCACGTCGCTCTCCCAGCCATCGTCCGTGTCTCGAGTGGCCTCGCGGCTCATCTTCTTTGCCCGCCACTCCGCGTCGTGCTTCGCTACCTTCTCCCGCCACATACCGGCAATCTTGCTGCTATCCCGGGTACGAGCACTCTCGAGGTTCTTCTTCCGGTGCTTTGCCACCGACTTTCGTGCGTGCTTGAACTTCTTGTCCCATAGTGCCTGGCCGTTCAGATACCGGATCGCAGGACCTTCCTTGATCACTCCGATCTCATCGAACGGCATCGTCATGGCATCCAGCTCGGACGGTGGCTCTAACGGTCGGCACACGCCGTTCGTAGCCACTCGTTCACGAATCATATGATCAGTAAATGGCTGCGTTGCATCAGCGCCGCAACAAAAGAGACGTACATTTGGTCCGCGGTATATGCCTGAATAACCTGCAGTTCCCGGCAGCGCACGGCTATCCTGCTCTGCAGGGTCTTCAAATCTAGGTCCAGCGTCGTCTCCAGATACCGGGACTGAATTGTGTCTCTTGACCTTGTTCCAATCCAGACTAGCGCCGCTGGCAGGAAGCGACTCAAATCTAGCCTTTCTCGGCTTTCCTTTCGGTGGTAGCGATGACCTGGGGCTCGCGGTGAGAGGTTCATCTGTGAGCTTGGGCGGTGCGGAACTAGCGTCGCTTTCCTGGGGTGCACCTGAAGACCCAAGATCGGCCATCGATTCAGCAGGAGTGGTGAAAGGCGGTGTGGCTGTGACAAGCTCCGAAAACGGACTCCTGAGTGAATCGCCCGTCACGGGCGGGGACTCGTCGTATGTCGAGTTGCTTGGAGAATCTGGGCGAGACTTTGATATTGACAATGAGCCCGGAGCCGAGGGAGTGACGAATCGCGCAAAAGATGATATTGCTCGGAAGATGCCTCTTGCCGGCTTGGTCATCGAGAACAGAGGCAAGTCGTGACAAACCCCTTCGCGTCAGTGACTCTGGTCCTCAACACGGAGCCTCACCGTCATACACCTGAAGGTGGACGTCCGTAGGCCCAAAGCTGTCTTCGATGCCGTCGAGGGATGGCAACAACTTGCGTACATCCTCTCTAATGGGGTATTGCCTTGGATTCGCCGCCTTGTGTGCTCTGAGCTCAGCTCGGTACCACCTGCTACTCACGCAAAGATTATCTCGTCGCGTAATACCTCATTGTCCCCACAGGTGATCAGTAACGGTGGAAGCCCTCCAAGATACCCCAAAACTGGAGATACCCAGGGATGGCATAGCTGTGCGTTGGTCGCGTACAGTTGAATTTGCGTGTTAATTGCTACCTCGTTATCCTCCACGGTGAGGTTGAGCGGAATATCACACTGCGTCAGAGTTGTTGGTCTGGCGGATTTTGGTTCTAATCTAGGCCGCAGATAATCAAAGAGCATAGCAGGATTGGCTCGAGATGGATTTTGATGTGGCTCCTCTTTCGGTGACGGGTGCGCGCCCTTGTCCATTTTCTCTGTGATCGGATGAAGAGAAGATGCGTTGGCTCCTCCAGACTTCGGTGCACCTATCCCAGGACTGGAAGTGCGCAGCTTATCTGGCAGCTCTTGCTTCTCTCCTATCAGTTCCATGGACGCTGCTCGCTCAGAATGTCTCGACGCCCCATGATGAGCGGATTCGGCTGTATGGTTATCGTTCCGAAGTCGGGCAACAGCTTCCTTCACTCGAGACCTTAGGCGATCTTGCATCTCGTCGGTGAGGGCTGGAGGGGGAGGTGGCCAAAGAGAAGAGGGTTTCTGATTGTCAGCGCTTCCTTGCACTACCTCACATGTATAAAGCTGTATGGTGGGACGATATCCTAGAGTCAGTCTTATCAAAACGCATACTCACGGTTGCGGTGTTGTGTAAAATACTTGGGAACGAATGTGTCAAGTCAGACCACTGCAGCCATAAGCAGTGCGGGACGGAATCCAATATATGATATACTCACAGGACTGATCAACACAGCACCAGCAGGGAGCTCCAATCCCTTGGTATCTCTGAGGATTTGAAGTAACGCCCAGACCAGACCGCCTCCAGCCGAGTCACCAGCGAGAATTATGTTTTTAGGATGGACGGGTTTGTGCTTGGCGTCAGGTGGCGGGTCGACGAGGTATAACCAAGCTGCTAGGCAGTCTTGAATGGCGCATGGGAATGGGTACTGAGGCGCTTCTGCTTTGTGAGTTTGGGTAAGAAGCAGAATCTTACTTCTATAATTGACAGCGAAACATCGTCCGTGCATCTTCCGAGCATATCGCCAGATCGTGTATCGATGCGTGTTGATCGATCCCCAGTAATAGCTACAGATCAGAGCTGTACGCCGCACAGACTCACGCTCCGCCGTGAACTAACGTCAGTCTTGTCTTTACTTTAGCACTCACTATAGAGCATACACCGAAGCTCGTCCATTTCTCGTCGAACTGACATCAGCCACGATCACGCAGGGACTCACATTCCCCGTTCTCTCCAATCCCTCCATCATTTCCAACCATGCCATGAGGTTCCTTTCCTTTTCCCATCTTCGTCTGACGGGCACCTTCTTTCCCCGCCCTCCAGTCTTTCTTCATCACGATCCACTCGGCCTCGACACCAGGTCCGGCCCGGACTTGCCACCACTTGATTCCTCCTGCCACTTTGTACGCCATCTCTGGACCTCCAAACGCCGTGATGAGGTGGTCTGCGGCCTGAACGAGCGTGTATTGAGGAATCACTACCCGGTGAAGGGCTACCCATGGAGGAGCGGGTGTTCGGACGAGCCCAAAACGTTGGAGATTGGCGACAGGGTGTCTGAGGTCAGTAGTATCCAAGGGAGGGCTTACTTGGTAGCTATCTCGAGAAAAGTCTGAGGTCAGCACGGTCTTGCATATTCTCACCTTGACCAAAGTGAATGCTGCTGTTCTTAGCTCGGCGATACCACGGGAAGCAAGGAACTCACCTTCATCGTACATCAAGTCATCTTTCACATCGGTTGGACCTTTTGCCTTGGGTGCTAGATAGTGCTTGAAGAAGGTCTCGAGCAAGAGAGGCCCGGCTGATCTGCTTCAGCTTCGCCAGCTCCCAGCAGCACTTTGTCTCACCTGTTGCCAACGCTTGCGGGGTCATAAAGTCGGGCATGGTTCGAAATACTTCACTCGTGTCAACGACGCGGTTTCAATTGCAGTCCGTCCTCGAAGCATCTACCAGCGTGGTTTTGAGAGACCAGCTCAAGGTATCTACAGAGCAAGCGGAACGATGTAACCATACAAGGCAATGTTTTCACTAGACCATGACGCCAAGAAAACAGCGGTGCCCCACACCTGCCACGTGTTTCTAGCCGGCTCGCACCGAACGCTGGTGTAAGTCTCGACTTTCTCCTTCTCTCTGGCTGTTCGACGACGAGCTCGACCATGTCTGCACCGTACAAGCTCGCCTTTGCACTACATGGCCATGCTTCGGATGTACGGAACATTTGCGCTCCATCACCCGACGTCCCGCTCCTCCTCTCGGGCTCACGGGACGGCTCGGCGATAGTATGGGGACCGTCATCTCGTGGAAAGGAGTGGGACGTGAAGATGAGGGTCGAGGCGCCGGAGAAGCGCTACGTCAGCTGTGTCGGTATGGTTAGATGGAGAGGAGAAGGTATGTTCTCGAGCGTCGGCCGTCTTTGCTCATACAGTAGCCCTGCTGCTGGTCGGATCGGTTTCTGGTATCCTGTCAACATTCACTCTTCCCTCCGCGACTTCACCTCCTCCTGCCATGGGACAGCTGCAGGATGCGCTGCATACGCTCATTGAACATAAACAGAACTTGTGCTGTATGGACACCAGTAAAAATGGTCTAGTGGCGAGCGGGAGCTGGGACAAGTGAGGCGTGCTTGCTTGGGTTGACTGACGCTAGGTCCGTCATCATTTGGAAGGATTTCAAGAAGACTATCCGGATCCAAGCGCATGAGCAGGCTGTTTGGGCAGTCCGATTTGTTGGAGAAGATCGCATATTGACTGGTGCGTTTAATTCAGCACGCGAGGCGTCCTAATGTTTCAAGCTGCCGCGGACAAGAAGATCATCCTACACGCAATCGATACCAATGCCGGAACATCTCACCCCTTGCAAGAATACACCGGCCATACAGAGCCCGTGCGCGGACTGAGTCTCAAACCTGATGGCAAGGGATTCTGGAGCTGCGGCAATGACTCGTGCGTGCGTTCTTCGCAGGAGCTGATCGCAGTCTCGTCAATCTGTACAGCTTTGATCGACCAGTGCCGCTGCAGTCGCTGTCGGGGCACACCTCGTTTGTGTATTCAGTCTCCGCTTTGCCGGATGGGACTGGTGCCGTTAGCTCGGGCGAAGATGGAACCTTGCGCTTGTGGTCAGGTATGGCCTGCGAATGTCCGATGACTGACATCAGAAACCGAACTCGTGCAAACGATTGCACATCCGTCCGCCTCGCTTTGGTCCTGCGCCACAGCATCGTTGCCTTCTGGATCCGGCTACTACATTATCTCCTCAGCAAACGACTCGGTTATCCGATTTTTCACTAACAGCCCGGATTTGGTGGCACCCCAAGGCGAGCAAGACAGCTGGGAGAAGGAAGTTTCGTCTAGGCAGCTCGACAAGTAAGTCCAGACGTATGTTATTTCTAACAGCAGGAGCCAAATCGGTGACGTGAAGAAAACCGATTTGCCTGGCATGGAGGCACTGGGCCGAGAAGGTGAGGCGCTTTTACAGCGATTCTGACGATCAGGCAAGAAGGACGGCCAGGTACTCATGATCAAGAACAACGACCAAGTGGAAGCGTATCAGGTGCGTACATGTCTCGTGTTAAGTTAAAGGACAGTGGTCTGCGCCCGAGAAGACTTGGCAGCAGATAGGGCAAGTCGTCGACGCCATTGGGCAAGGTCGAAAGCAGCTGTACGAGGGTCAAGAATACGACTATGTTTTCGACGTCGACGTGTCAGAAGGCATGCCGCCGCTCAAATTACCATTCAATGTCACTGGTAAGTCTCCTTTTGACCCGGCTAACTCGGAGAAAATCCCTGGATTGCCGCACAGAAATTCCTGAATAAAAACGAGCTCCCTCTAACATACACCGAACAAGTCGTCGACTTCATCGAGAAGAACACGAGCGGTGTACAACTTGGCCAGGGTGGAGGGGACCCCAGTGCATACGTCGACCCATTTACCGGAGCTGCGCGATATACTGGTGCTTCATCCTCAGCTCCAGGCCCCAGTTCAGGCGGCGGCGATCCCTTTACAGGTGAGCGCACATGCCGGATGTGGCTAAGACCAGGTTCCAACGCGTACTCGACAACTCCAGCCCCTGTCAAGGGCATCTTACCAGTTAAATCCTACCTTTCTTTCAAACAGATGAACGTCAATGCGGCAAAGACGAAGATTGCCCAGCTTAACGAGGAGGTCAGGAGAGCTTCGGTAAGTGGGAGTCTGTGCCAGAGCTTATTATAGGCCGACCTCGCCTTGACTACCGAGGAAGAGAAGAACCTATCGGAGATATTCGCACTCCTGGCACAGCCGTCAGTCGCATTGCCAAATGTCAATGCCTCAGATGCCAGCGAACGGTACGATGCTGCGGCCATTCTGACGTCAATGGCGAAATGGCCGGAAGACAAACGCTTCCCCCGTAAGTACGTGCATTGGACCACGCTTATATCCAGTGATTGATGTGGCTCGGTGTCTGGCTGCCGTTTCTCCTGCTATTGGTTCGATCTCGTCAGCTCCAGCGCAGTTCTTGTCTGCCTGTGCATGGGATACACCATGGCAGGCTACCAAACCCCGCGAAACCAACACCCTCCTCGCTTTGAGAGGGATTGCCAACTTGTTTTTGACAGCCAACGGACGACGGGTGCTGGGAGGCGAGGCCGCTGGACCGCTCCTGTCGACACTTAGAGACGGACGGGCATGGAGCGAGATTGGAGCGAGAAAATTACCGCTTGCTACGATAGCGCTCAAGTGGGTATATGACAGCGACGACGCTAACATGCAGCTATTCGGTGCTTGCGGTGAATGGTGAACTCCGAGCCTCAAATGCTGGCGCATTGTTGAACTTGATCGTCTTTGTGAGCCTACCTGAGAGTCGTCGCTGATTGCCAGATACTGGAAAACGAACAGGAAGATGCTGAGACGATTTACCGAGCTGGAGTAGCATTCGGGAATCTGGTAGGCTAACTTTGGAGATATGTTCCCAAGCTTACGTTGCAGCTGTCGTCGCCCGGTGTTTCTGGGAGTCTGCAAGTTGGCGCGGTTCAAAAGGGCAAGACTTTGCTGACGGCGTCGTCCGGAAAGGAGCCAAGGCTCGCGGATCTTGCGGCAGAGGTTGGCAGGCTGGGGAGCTGAGCGGCATTAAAACATGCACTTGCCGACATTGGCCGGTAGCATATCATGCACACATGCATAGAGGCCGGAAACATGCGGAAGCAGGCAGAGTACAACAAGTCGAGACATGGTGGAGTACGTGCGAGCGGACTCTATGAGGGGACTCTATGAGGGGACTCTATGAAGGGGGACATCTAAGCGGTGACGCCAGCTGCGACGGCTGCGGCCGCGGAGCGCTCCATGCCTGTGACATTTGACTTTGTGAGCGAGTCGAGGGGGTTGAACTGCTCTGTCGAGTGTTCGTACTGCACGCCGTCAGCCATTCGCATCCGGAACAAGGGTGGGCGCTATGTACACGGCACGACGCTGCTGAACCAACACATTCATCGACCGACACACTGCCTGCTCGACCTGTGTTGTATAGACTGAGATCGGGGTCGAGATGTGAGGAGAAGGGAGGACAAGGGAGAAGGGAGGAGAAGGGAGAAGGAGGAGAAGGGAGGAGAAGGGAGGAGAAGAGACGAGAAGGGAGGAGAAGGGAGGAGAAGGGCGGGCGCCGGAGGATATTTGAGAGTGTGGGGGTAAAGAGACCCACCTCCCACATATCAACAGCAACCTGGCAGCTTTCTCTGACGACCTGCGGTGCGTCGGCCTTGACAGCCCAGTCTCTCAAGATCTGCAACACGCCGCCGGGAGGCAATTGCGGGTCTGTATCCACGTCCGCGGCCGCATCGACCCCATCGGCAGCCTCGTCAACGCCGTCGGAGGCGATCCCGCCCAGTGCCTCGGCAGCTTCGTGTCGTACCATATCGTCTTCAGAAGAGTCCACGAGGCGCGAGAGCAGAGACGGTATCGAGTAGGGGGATGATAGTTGGCCGAAGATGTAGGCGATTTCGTGGCTGGATATATTCAAGAACGGGTATATTTATAAAGAACGGTTTATTCAAGAAGAACAACAAGGCGTCAGCGTCGTCCCTTTGCTATTTTGGTAGGCTCTCACCGGAACAGAGCCGAGGCGTCCCCAAACCCATCTGCAAGCGCATGAACAGCCGCCTTTGACGCTGCCCCATGATCCCGCAACGCGAACATGGCGCGGTAGCGCTCGAAAAGCGGGCGCTTGGTGTCGAGCATCTGCGAGCGCAGGACGTCGACGGGCTCGTTGGTTTTGGTGAATGCTGGTGCGGGGTCGATGGTTGGGAAATCCGGACTGGTTGCGTCAGCTTTACTCTTTCACGTCCTTCATCTCGACGGTCTGTGAATAAAGGGACTCGAGGCTGGGTCTGTAAACAAAGGGATTCGAGCCTGGGGCTCGGAGCTCTGGAGGCGAAGGTGGCATGACGGATGGAGAGACGCAGACGACATACTTTGGGAGTCGGCGCTTGCCTTCTTCCGAGTGGTCGAACTCGATCTTGCCAATCGCAATCTCGCACGTCTCGCGCACCTCACGCGCCTCGTCCGAGAGGTATCGACGCAGGATGGGCAGGCTCTCCTCGCTGGACAAAGCGCCGAGCGCCTCGGCCGCCTCGTGTCGCACCATGGCGCAGTGCTGGCCTGTCGGATTGACCAGCACCCTCTCCAGCGTAGGCACGGCTGCCAGGTCGCCCAGCTGGCCCAGGACGTACGCCAGCTCGTGCTTCAGCAGCGGCGAGGGGTCCTCCAGCCCTATCCCAGTCAGATGGAGTCCTCGGCCTTGGCCCGGCGAAACGGCGACGGCAGCAAGGTGCAGGACGTACCGTCTGAGATTATTTGCAGCACCTCTGGGCCCCCGACAGCTTTCAGCATGAACAGCGCGCGGAATCGCTCGTGCAGCGGCGTCGAGCCGGATGTATTGAGCAGTGTCGCTCGCAGCGCCGACAGCTGCGCAGGAGTGACTTGTACGCCTGCCATGGTCGTCGGAGTGTCGTCAACAGTATGGCGAAAGGAAAGAGAAAGCCCAGTCGGGGTATCTGATAACAACTTTTTTACCGGGTGGCAAATGATGACGTGTGATTGGGGCTCCGGTTTGTCACCACTGTTTTTGCGGCGTCTGCTCGGCTTCTGGTTGTATCTTTCTACATCTACAATCTCGATGAAAGCATCGTCCAGAGTGCCCAAAATGGTCCAGGTACCCTTCTCGAAGCTCCCGCTCCCGCCAGCGACCCTGCAGGCCGCACTCCCACAGCTTCCACTGGAGGACAAGCCGTCTGCACAGCGACGATCGACGACATTCGCCACTGACTCGGCGGGGGTTTGGGCCCGAGTCAACCCTCTGTGGGCGGCCTGGCCGCTGCGTATCTCCAAGGAGGAGGTGGTTGATATGGGCGTCGAGGTGGACGACCAGGGTCGCGGACAGGTCTCGGTGGAAGATGTGTTGCGGCGTTGGGATCCGGTCGACGACGTCGGGGAGGGATTGAGGAGCTCAAAGCATCGCTTGAAACTCGCTTCAGAGCTCTTGGGCATTTCGAAGGCGACTGTCAGGGACTGTCTACCGCATTTGGATGTGGGGGACGCGGTGGAGCTCTGCGAAGACAAGGCCTTGTCGGAAGCTGGCTTCGGCGCTCGGTCAGATCTTATCGATCTCCTGTCGGGACGGAAGATCCGTACAAACGAGCAATATGGGCCATGGTCAACACGGTATCACGGGCACCAGTTTGGGGTCTACGCCGGCCAGCTGGGAGATGGGCGGGCCATTTCCGTCGTCGAGACGGAAAGCGAGGGCGGGGGCAGGCAGGAGGTACAGCTCAAAGGGGCGGGGCGGACGCCGTTTTCTCGCTCGGCTGATGGCCTCGCCGTCCTACGTTCGGGCGTGCGCGAATTCCTCGGCTGTGAAGGTCCGTCGATGGCTCTTCTGTCAATGCCTGCCGTGTACTCGTGTACTGACGAGATCAGCCGTCGCTGCACTGGGCATCCCGACGACGCGCTCCCTGGCACTGCTCACTGCGCCACTGCCGGACATTCCAGTGATACGGGAGAACGGTCCCGAACCGCCCAGCCTGCTTGCTCGCGTCGCACCGACGTTCATCCGCATCGGCCACTTCCAGTCGCTGAACCCCGGTGCAGAGGGCTCTTCTCGGCAATTGTTCTTCGGCGGCGGTGCGTGGCTCAAAGACGACGCTGGCAGTGGCGAAGCAGGCAACCTTGAGAGCCTCGGCGCGCTCGAGCGGTGGTGTCGCCAAGAGATTATGGGCGTTCAGGGCGGCACGTTGGAGTGGGTCAAACAAGTCGTCAAACGGAATGCGGAGATGGTAGCCCAGTGGCAGGTGAGCGGGCTCCTTGAGCAGAGCTGATACAGCAGGTGTACGGGTGGATGCACGGCGTGCTGAACACGGATAACATCTCGATCATGGGCTTGACAATCGATTATGGGCCGTACGCCTTCATGGACGTATTCGACGAGTCGCATATCTGCAGTAAGTCCGCGTCCCGGCGACTTGCTCCATCGCCACTCGAATCACCCCACGCTTTGCTGCCGTTCCCGCGACCCATCGCGTCCTAATTGGCCGGTACTGCGACGGAGAGCTAGCGCTGACGGAGCAGACCACTCTGATCCGACTGGACTGTACTCGTACCGCGCCCAGCCGTCCCGTGTTCTCTGGGCACTGGACAAGCTGGTGGACTCTCTCCTCCCGCTGATAGGCTACGAGGCCGTTCACTCGATACCGGCAGTGCAAGGCTGGTCTGAGGGCGTCTCGAAGGACGAAATTGCATCTTGGACCGAACGAGGGCGCGCGGCCATGGAGGGGTGGGACGCTCAGTTCTGGGACATCGAGCGGGAGAGGGAACGCGCCGGCTGGCTTGCTGTATGTCTCATGCTTCACGTCACGTCTCGCGTCTCACTTCGCTTCCCCCACTCTCTATAGTCACTCTCTCCGACTCTCGTCTATATTCTCTTCTCTCACTGCCGGTTCTTCGCGGTGGGCTGACGAAGCGCAGCGATTCGGCCTCAAGACGTACCGCGATTCCGACAATCGAGAAATCGTCAAGCCGTATCTCGACCTGCTGCGAGACCACGCGATAGACTTCCACGCCTCGTTCCGCCGACTATCCACGTTCTCCCCCACGCGCCACAGCGAACAAGGAGCGGACGATACCTTTCTCTCATCGTTCATTGACGAGTGCTCCACCGGTCTCAAGCCCGAGAGCCGGGACGCCGCGGTCGCTGCTTTCCGGCCCTGGTTCGAGCGGTATGCTGCCCGAGCAGCGGTAGCGGAAGAGCAGTCCGCGTGGACGGCTGTCGATTTGCCCGAAGATGAAGAGAGATTTGGGCCGATAGAGAGATCTGGACATATAGAGAGATCTGGGCTGGTAGAGAGATGTGGACCAGTAGAGAGATCTGGGCCGGTAGAGAGATCTCCGGCGCAAGACCGAGACGGAGGTGCGGATTGGGAGGCCAAGAGAGCAGCCGGGATGGACAGGGTCAACCCGCGCTTCGTGCTGCGCCAGTGGGTCCTCGAAGAGACCATCAGCCAGCTAGAGCGCCTCGGGACCGAGGGCATCCTGCAGGCCAGGCAGGTGCTCGCGAGAGTCCTCGACGTGAGTGCTCTTACAGTCAATCCCAACGGACGAGACCACAATGACAACCCCCACGGACGAGACCACAATGACAACCCCCTTCACGAGGCACTGTCAATCCCCACGGACCAGTCGACCATTGTTTTCTTAGCAATGACTGACGAGACGGTAGATGTCGACGCGGCCGTTTTATCCCTGGGGACAAGGGCAAACGCCAACGCAAGAAAGGCAAACGCAAGGGCGGGAAGCACAAGACGTAGCCGAGGAAGCGCGCTTGTGCGGGTTGGGAAACAGAGACATGCTGGGCTTCCAATGCAGCTGTTCCAGCTGATCTGATCGTCATCTCGTAGACCGAGTTTTCATCTGCCTCTCCGAGTTTGTAGCGCTAGTATTCTCTTCAAGACTTCAAGCACATATACGAGCATAGCATAGACGCGCATGAGAACCAATGCATAGTTGCGCCGGGTGATCTGCCACACTGACTACTCAGACCAATCGCCGCTTTGGTGGGCTCCGAGACCGTTCTCGCTTCCTGTCGTCGCTGCAAGGGGTCAGCTTCAGCTCTACGAGCTATGACGGAAAAGGCAGGAAAGATCGAGACTTACTCGTACTTCCTCTCCCTGTCGCGATCTCTGTCGCGGTGTCCATCACGATCACGATCCCTCCGCTCCCTATCGTCGTACTTGCTGCTCCTGCTGCTGTCAGCTTCAGCGTCCGTCAAAGTGCAACGCACCTGTCGCGATCGTACCTGTCATACTTGTCGTCGCGCTCCCTGTCCCTATCCCTATCCCTATCTCTGTCACGATGCCGGTCCCTCTCCCCCTCTTCTCTGTCCCTGTACCGACTCTCGCGCGGCCGGTCCCTTTCCCTGCTGTCCCTCGAGAGCTCCCGGTCGTGCTCCCGCGCCCGCTCCTCCTTGACATCCTCGACGAGCTCGCCTGCCTCGCGCTTGACCTTGTCGCCATGTCCTATGACGGGCAACTCATCAGGGGGAGGGACGCGTGGCCCATGTGGGGTGCTTGGCTCAGCCTCGTTCTTGGCTGGCGTAAACAGGGGAGGCGGCGGCGCAAAGTTGTTCGACGCGCGTGGTCCCGAAGGAGCAGAGGGAGCGTTGGGCGGAGGTGCGGCGTGTTGAGGTGGTGGCGCACCATACCCGTTCCGGCCCATCATGCGTTCTTCACCTAATTTGGTGAGGATTTGTCGGATCTCGTGGTAGCCCAGATGCATCTTTCCACCGAAATGGTCCGCCAAACGTTTGTCCGAGTCCAACACTGACAACATTGCGCCCTGATCAATCCATCAGCCTCAGAACGGCGCCGCCAAATCTCCTCAAGACGTACACAGGTCTCGCATACCCTGAGCTTCTGGTGACCTGAAGCACCGGCGTTTTCGTTGAGGTTTTGCAGTTCCCGCTCCTTGTCCGCCTTGAGCTGTTTGAGAGCATCCACGGCCGCAAGTTTTTCCATGCTCTCCTCGACTTTGCCTGCCTCTCCCAAAGCCTCAATCTCGTCGGTACCGCCCTGAATAGACAGCTCGATCTCTCCGATTTCCCTCATCTGGGTGGGTCAGTCAGCCTCAGACATACGCTAGGATGAAGGATTAAAAAGAGGGGGTTTAACCATAGCTGGAGGAAACCGCTGGAAGAAAACGGTTGCGAGGAAAGGGAGGATAGAGGACGACGGCAGCGAAGACGAACCAAATCGATAGTCTTTCGGTTCTCCTCTGGCGTCTTCTCAAGCTTACGCTGACTAGCCCTGATTCGCCGGTCGACATCATCGATGAAGCCCAACAGGTGGTTCTCGTGTTCTTGCTTGTACGCTGCGAATCGGGGATCGTTGGGACTGGCTGCTTGGGCGTCTCGGAATTGTTGGAGGATCTTGTCCGAGTGGGTTTTGGGGCACGGGCCGAGGTCCATTTTCTGCAACAGCACGGCGACGCGCAGCAATGAAGAGGTGCAGCAGCGTAGAGATGGAAATACCATATGTTAGTCAAGTCGAAGGACAGTTGAGCGTGAATGTGTAGAGGCATGAGGAAGATGACAGAAGAGTGCAGAGAGGCATGAGGAAGATGACAGAAGAGTGCAGGGAGGCACGAGGAAGACAGCAGAGAAGAAACCATCAGCGTCGAGCACGCATTCGAAGAGACCGCACGCACCGTATTGCCAAAGAGGATATGGGGACACGCGCCAAACAAGAAGTTTCGGCACACTTTCTCCGACCACCAGTCGAGGTGCTCGACCTTGCCGCCCATAGCCTCGGGACCCATCATCTGCTACGACAGCGTCAGTTCGGTGGACACGACGACTCGTCGGTGTTTGCGGAGAAAGCGAGGTGAGCCATAAGCCAGACGTACCTCGAGCAGCTTGCGCTGCTGCTCTGCCATGCGACCCATCTTGTGGTCGTTATCGGTCCAAAGCTGACTGCGAGTCGAACAGACAGACAGACAGACAGACAGACAGACAACACAAGGTAAGATTGGGAAAGAAGCAGAGGAAAGAGCATATCGCCGGCGGAAGCAAACTGCAAAGTGGCAGCGAGTGGCAAAATGTGCAGGTAGACTTGGAAACAGACTTGAGAGTGTTGCGGTGGACAAATGCTATGCATAGTCTGTGCGTGTAACGCCGGTATCGTGACCCAAGTGGCTGTCTCAATCATCCTGTTCCTCATCGTCGTCCCTCGCTTCCAGAATAACAACCTCCTCGACCTCCGACTCTTCCTCTTCCTCGCCCTCGTCCTCGTCTTCTTCTTCCTCCTCGTCTTCTTCTTCCTCCTCGTCTTGCTCCTCGTCTTCCTCCTCTTCCTCCTCTTCCTCGCCGTCTTCCTCCTCGTCTTCCTCCGTCTGGCCACCCAGACCAACATACTCCACGGTGACCAGTCCACTCCAGAGGAGATATACCGCCATCGTCCCTATCGCAGTGGCATACCACACCCACCGGCCCTTCTGCAGCGCCTTGTCCTTTTCCGAAACCCTCGTCTTGGGCTTCTCCTTTTCCTCGCCCACCCCGCGGAACCAGGACTGCACCTCCTCCCATACCCCTACAGTCTGCTTCGGAGGCGGCGGTAGGCGAGCGAGAGATGTATGTGACCACCCTACTGAGCCGAAGAGGAGGGCCAAGATCCGGTCGTAGTGTGCTACCAAGGCGGGGTAGGAGAACTTCAGCAGAGTCGGAAGGAGCTGATTTGGCCACGCTGGCGCGAGTAGCAGGGCGAGCTGAGAGAACAGTTGGAGGTCGACGGTCGTTGGCCTGATCCCGTCAGTGCGGTTTACATCGGACGGCTCTTTCGCGCAAGGAAGGACATACCGCTGCCCAAAAAAGTACATGCCAGATCCCAAGCGCCGGTTGAGAGGGTCCAGGACCCCTTTGGCCCGCTTGACGATCTGCATCGTCAGGTACCGGTCATCCTTATGTTCCAAGACTTACCTCCTCTTCGCCGAACTTGCGCCGCCGTTCCTCGAGCTCGCGGCCGGCTCTCCACCCCGACCAGGCGCGAGGCGCGAGCGTGCCCCCGGGCCCAGCGACAAACGCCTCGTTGTACCGCTTCTGATCTTCTTGCCATGCATCGCCTGCGACTCAGCACGGCCTGCAGCAGGAGAACAAAGCTTCAGAGACTTACCTGAATTGAGCCCGCCGACGCCCCAGAGACCGACGTACTGCAGGCGTTCTTTGTACAGCCCACGTAGGCGTTGTGGGATGTAGCTTGATTGAGGCCACGACAGGTTTGCGGCCAGCGCTGGACCAAGCAGAGCGGGGTAGTTTGGCGGAAGCGAATAAAGGGTATGGGTCTGTTCTGTTAGTTATGTTATAGAAAGCAGGGGCGGCCTTACGACGAGGTCGATGAGCAGCCCTTCGATGTATGCCTTCCATACGAGGCAATCAGCGCGCTCCCGGGGCGACAGGCGTTCATCGGGCTCCTCCAGCCCAGGCAACGAGTCGAGTTGTGCCAAAGACACCAGCCTGTCAAGGTGTCTCACATACGGCAATTTGCCTGCGAATAATAGCCATCAGCACCGGGGACACGAGTCGGGATGGCTAGCGACTGCAACGGGGAGGTAGACTGACCGTCATTGACGCTCCAGTCTCCGGTGCTCACTCCCCATCGGCCGGGACAGACTAGCTGAAACAGCGCCGCAAGATATAGGGATTCGGCATCTGCCGCAGGCAGCGGGTGCAGCGGGGGTGTCGTATAGAGCACAATGCTTGGTGTCGACGAGCTCATGTTGCTTGCTCGAGCAGGTCGGCTGGAGAATGTAATGAACGGCACGTTTGGAATAATTTGGGATCGCCTCCACCACCGACGCCGACCGAGTCAAAGCTGCAGCACGGTTGATCTTCATCTTTATTCGTCTGGCTTGAGCCTGTTCCGCTCCATATCGAGCAATCCGCTTGCTCGTGTTGGGTGGTCCGCGAGAACCGCTCACGGCCACACCAGAGCACGCACCTGAAGCGAAGGAGTGGACGAACGTGGACTTCTTCAGCTCGGCTGGACTGGCTGGTCCCCGCCGACTTTCACACCATCTTCGGCCAATCCTTCCCCACGTCTACAGCAACCACGTCTCATCCTTCCTGTTCGCCATGTCGACTCGGCCTCCACTCAACTCTCGCTCCTCGTCTTGCTCTGGGCCTCGCGCCTCGATGCTCCGGATGGTGCTGTTCCCCCTGAGCCGCCTGCTGCGCGCCTCTGCCCTTCCACTGCCGACGAGCCTCCCCACCTCGCCTGCGCACCTGCTCACGCCATTCGCGCTGGCGCTCACCGCGTCATTACAGCGGCTCGACCTGTCGCGGGATCCGCGCAAAACACTCGACAGGCTCGCCAAGCATAAATGGACAGTGACCAACACGGTGCCCTACGTGCTCATGGCGGCCTGCGCGATCTTCAGCCTATACGTGATGACGACGCCGCCCTTTCCCCTCAAGCTCGGCATTCCAGCCGTATACATCCTCGCCATCCTCTTGCCTATCACCTCTCAATTCGTCTTCCCAGCCACGCCGATTTTCGCCTGGCTCATCACGTTCTTCTCGGCGCGCTTCATCCCCTCCTCGGCACGCCCAACCATCCACGTCGCGCTCCTCCCGGCACTCGAGTCGGTGCTTTACGGCGCCAATATCTCGGATCTCCAGACACGCTATACCAACGCGATCCTAGACGTCTTGGCGTGGCTTCCATATGGCGTGCTGCACTTTACGATTCCATTCGTCGTCGCACTCATACTGTGGACGCTTGGACCGCGGCGTAGTGTCCAGTACTGGGCCAAGGCGTTTGGCTGGATGAACCTCACGGGCGTGGTCACCCAGCTCCTCTTCCCATGCGCCGCACCTTGTGAGTCTCGAGTAGCTCATGGAAGCTGATCGACAAGGGTACGAGATTATCCACGGCCTCACGCCAGCCAACTATGGGATGCCGGGCTCGCCCGGCGGTTTGCTGCGCATTGACCGCGTCTTCCACTCGTCAGGCTACACGAACGCGTTCGGCTCGGCACCCCTGGTGTTCGGCGCCTTTCCTTCGTTGCACTCGGGCTGCGCAGTCATGGAAGCGCTGTTCCTCTCGCACTTTTTCCCGCAATTCAAGGCTCTGTTCTGGGGCTACGTCGGCGTGCTCTGGTGGGCTACAATGTACCTCTCACATCACTATCTCATCGACCTCACCGGCGGCGCATGCCTCAGTGTCATTGTGTTCTACGTGACCATGCCAGAGGCGTTCAAGGACGCAGACCAGATCGACTGGACCGCGGCGCTGGGTCAATCAGCTTCTGTCGAGGGATACAATATCATCACTGGACGACAAGAGCTGGACCTGGACGAGGAGATCCGCAAGCTTGAGGAACAGGGCGAGGGGGATGTAGGCGGGGATGAAGAGGAGCGGATCGAGGCTGACGGCAGTGGCAGTGCCAGTCGCGGTGGCGGTGGCAGCGGCAGCTGCAGTGGCAGTGGAGAACCGCAGAAGCCAAAAGTCAAGAAGCAAAGATCAGTGTCGTGGGGGGAGACAAAAGTAATGGGCGAGGAGGCTGGCCGAGCCGACTAGAATCCTTTTAATCATATCATGCAGCCAATGCTAGTGTCCTCATATCATGCAGTCAATCTGCCCGTTGCAGTGTCCCAGTCAGCGAGCGGAGCATTCCAGGTGTCCCGTACCACAGATGCCTATTCCCGAAATGCCGAGCATGTGGCGTTGACCGAGCGTAGATTTCTATCACTACTGTAGCTTCCAACATCCAGTAATGCCCATCTCTGGGGCACAAGCAACATGTCATCGAGTCGGTCCATACGCGCATTGCATTGCTCGACCCGGGTGCTCAAGTCTCCTCCGCGGCGGTCCATGAGCATCGACTCGCTCAGGACTCCCGCGGCGCCGGCGGGCCGTTTCGACGCCGCGTCGGCGGTCAAGAGTGTCATCAGTGCCCTGGAGAAGAGTCGACTGGACGAGGAGGAGGAGCCGCAGCGGAAGTTTGTCGCTGACCGCGTATGTGGGATTGCCTATCCTCGTATCACTCCTCTTCCTCATACCTCTGCCCTCCTCCGCTGTGGTCCCAAGTCTTGCGATCCCGTCGTCTCCCGTTCCCTGTTTTCTCTATTCTGAGAGGTACTGGCACTGGCACTGAGACTGACGCCTGCGTCTAGCTCCTGCACCCCGAACAGCTGCACGTTCGGGAGGCAAATGCGCCGCGCCGTCCGAGCGCCAGGTCGCCGCTCCTGGGTCCGCCGAAACACCTGGCCAAGCTGATCGACCCGTACCTGCTGGCCGGCGCGAAACCGATGGACCACATCTACAACCCGAGCTTCATGGGCGCCTACCTCAACTCGTTGGGCAGGCTGCGGCCTCGCTCACAGACGGGACTGACGTGGAGGAGCCAGAAGGCGGTCGGGCGCGCCGTCAAGCGCGCACGGTGCATGGGCATCATCAGCTATTGGTCAGATTCGCCGCCCCTAGGCGGCTTTGGGCCGCCGCTGGCGGGCAAGCGGTAGACGATCAGGGTGGAGCGGATCGAACGTCACGCCCACTATGGGCGGCTTCCGAGGGGTGGTGCAGAGGCGAATGTAGAGCCAGACTGATCTGGTGGTGACGATGCAGGAGGGAGCTTGGGAGACTTCTCGGTGCAGAGCATATTCGTGTCCGACGACACATGCATTTTTCATCTCACGCTCCTTCGGAAGCCCTCTGGGTTTAGGTGCACCGCACACCTGGTGCCAAGGTCAGCCAGTTGCCTACTGAGCTCTTGAGCGCGTTATAGCAGCGCTCGCTAGATCGGGCCAAATGCCGCCTATCCGGTCCGACCGGACTTGCCTCCACCCAAAATATAACACCTGCCATATACTTGCTGCACGAACCCTATAGTGTCCGTCCATCGACTCGTTGAGACGCAGGAATTGTTTAGCACAGGTCTACAGCTCGAGACGTCACCGCAATGACAGGACAAGACTTTAAGCAAGCGCCGCACAAGCTGCTGGTGTACGTCCTTCCTTGAGCCGAGACCAGAGCTTACATGAGTCTTCACACCATTCGTCCTGCGCTGGCACGTCGCCTCACCTCCCCATGGCTTGGCTTGCCGGCTTGCAATACTGCCTCTGTCGATATCCCTCCGCCCGCCCTGATCCGCAACTGCTCCCCATGGCTTCTGATTTCCCGTGCTACCACTGCTCACTCCCCCCCTCCACCTGATCTCGATCTGGCCATCTGCCAACACTGCTCACCGGTCCCTTACCCTGATCCACCCTCTCGCCGCCTCATATCTCGCCTCTATCGTTCTGGGTATTACTGTATTGCTGTATGACCACGGTCGCTGCGCAGGATCCCGGGCCCGATCGAGTTCTCCGACCCGGTCTTGCTCGCCAACGCCACGCCCGGCACCTCGCACGTCTCGCCTGCCTTCATCCCGATTTTCGGCGAGTGCCTGCGCATGCTCAAGACGGTGCTCTACGCGGAGCGCGGAGACGGGAACCAGGGCTTCCTCGTTGCTGGAAGCGGGACGCTGGGGTGGGATGCTGTCGGTGCCAACCTCATCGAGAGGGGCGACAAAGCTGTCAGTGCCGTCTGTCTACCGACTTGGACATCTGCTCACGCCCGTAAAGGTCGTGCTGCATACGGGATACTTTGGAGACTCCTTTGCAGAGTGTCTGGAAGCGTATGGCGCAGAGGTCACGCAGGTCAAGGCGGCCATTGGGGACATCCCGTCGTAAGTCTAAACTGGAGGTGGCAGTCCTTGGGAGTCGGGGTCAGAGATCTGAGGGCAGACGCTGACCGAGGTGCTGCAGAGACGAGCAGATTGTGCAAGCACTACAGTCTAAACCGAAGCTCATCACCATCACCCATGGTATGTCTCTTGTGCTTGTCTATACCTATTCGTTGTCCTTGCCTGGTACAGACCCTATCTGCTGCGTTCTCTCTGTTTGCTCTTCTCTCTGCACACAGTTATCACTGCCGCCACCACCACCGCCGCCTCCCGAGCCTCGCAGTGGGCCCTGTCTCCCGCCAGAGCTACGCTTACGGTCCGTCCGCAGTGGACACCTCGACCGGCGTCCTGTCTCCCGCGGCGCACATCGCCGCGCTCGTCAAGACCCACTCGCCCGACACGCTCATCGCGCTCGACGCCGTGTGCTCTGTCGCCTCGGAGGAGATCAGGTTCGACGACTGGGGCATCGACGTCGTCATTTCCGCGACGCAGAAGGGGCTGGGCACGCCGCCCGGGCTGAGCGTCGTCATGGCGAGCGGGCGGGCTATCAAGGTGAGTTGGGAGCATCCGTATGTTGGGGCATCCGTGTTGGGGCATCCGTGTGGAGGGGGAGGTGGGATCAGGCAGTGACAGCGGAAGGGAGGTGGAATCAGGCCAGACATTGAAGGGATGGATGGAAGGATGGAGGAGGAAGAGAAGAGAAGAGAAGAGAAGACGGAGGAAATGAGGAATCTAGGAGTCAAGTGAACAAGAAACAGGGACGAATAACAGAACCAAGTCGAGTCGAGACTAACGCTGTCAGACGTTTGAAGCACGCAAAACGCCTGTGCAGGGATACTACATTTCGTGGAAAAAGTGGCTGCCGATCATGCAGGCGTACGAGGCCGGCAAGCCCATGTACTTTGCGACTCGTGCGTTGCATTCTTCTTCTCTTGGTACCCTCCCCTGTCTCTGTTACCTTGCCCTCTCTTGTGCATCTTCTTTAGCATGCCCACTCGCGCCTCGCTATCTCTGCCGCCGCTGACGCCCGCCAGCTCCCGTGCAGCTGGTGTACGCGCTCCACGCATCCCTGTCGTCAATCACCAAAGCCTCGCCCTCCCTGCCCGAGCGATTCGAGCAGCACAAACACGCCGCGCGGTACGTCCGGGCCGAGCTCGCCAAGCTCGGCTTCGAGTTTGTGCCGAAGAGCGAAAGCGTCGCGGCGAGCGGCATGACGGCCGTCAAGTACCCCGCCGGCGTGCAGGCCGCGGACATCCTGCCCAAGCTTGCCGAGTGAGTGTGGTCTGGTGGCGACGCTGGTTCCGCCTGTTCTCCGCTGGTCTTGCTCGTTTCGTTGCGTTTCGTTTCGTTTCTCGGTTCATTTCGTTTCTCGGTTCATTTCGTTTCTCGGGACGTCAGGCAGCGTCGCTGTCCAGCACTGACGCAATCCAGAAAAGACATCGTCGTCGCGGCCGGGCTGCACAAGGCCATCGCGGCGCAGTACTTCCGTATGGGCCACATGGGCATAACCGTCACCGACCCGACGCGCGGCGACCTCGCCCGCGTCGTGGACGGTATCAAGGCGGTCATGCAGAAGAGCGACTGACTCGCCCCGCGCGCGAGGCTGTAGCGCACCCGTCCTATCCTCCCTTCCCTCCTCTCCCTCCCTTGCTCCTCCTACCCGTCCCTCCTCCTACCCGTCCCTCCCCTGCCTCTCCCTCCCTCCTCCTACCCCTCCCTCCCTCCTCCTACCCCTCCCTCCCTCCTCCTACCCCTCCCTCCCTCCTCCTACCCCTCCCTCCCTCCTGCCTCCGCCCTGCCTCCGCCAACTAACCTCGTACCCGCGTCTGCACGGTGCGGTGGCGCGCGTAGCTGTAGAGTAGAACGCACGGCTGGATCCTCCAGCCTTGTCAAGATGAAACCCACATGCTTGCATGTGCAATGTCGATGCATGTAGAGCATAAGATGCAGATGATATACTGGTTGCGTGGATTGCATGGTACCGCACTATTGGTGTTACCGTTGCTGCTATTGCTGCTGCCGTTGCTGCTATTGCTGCTATTGCTGCTGCCGTTGCTGCTATTGCCGCTGCCGTTGCCGTTACTGCTGCCGTTGCCGGTCCGCCCGTTTGTCGTGGCTTATCGAGCTCTGTATGACTGCTCCTGTCGAGCGATACAACGCACTCCTGCGGGATATTCTCGTCGTCCTTCCTTGTATCCCTCTCGAGATCCCCTGTCCAGACCGGGCGCTTCTCCAATCCAAACCGTTCCTATCTCCAGTCGGACCTGTACCAGGTTGTCTCCTTCCCTGTCGTCCCCTTGTCTAGATAACCCCCTTTCTAGATCGTCTCTCTGGTCGCCTCCTTCTCTAGATCGCCTCACTCCAGTCGTCGCCTTCTCTAGACCGTCTCCCTCTCCAGTCATCTCTTTGTGTCTTTCTCCATCGTTCAATGCTCCGACCAGATACCCTGCCACGCAGTCCTTCGCCTTGTTTCGCGCCCTCGGGCTCTTGCATCCCACAGACGGCACAGAGCACTGCCTGCTTATGTTTTGGCGTACCCCACGTGCACTGTCTGATTATGTTCTTGCGGACCCGATGCACTTTGCAAGTCCCCGCTGAGAATCGACTGAACAATCCGATTATAGGCTGAACTCGGGTTGTAAACTGTCTATATCACTGTAATCACATCAGCACTATTTCGCTGTTACACTTCGCAACTCGCACCACGCCACGCCGGGCGAAACCACTCACAGATCCTGTCTCCGCGCTTGACAGCGACAAACTCCACGCCCAGCTGGCCCTGCGCCTCGAGCGCGCCCAGCTCGCCCATGATCAGCTCGCGGGCGGTCTTGCCGCTCGGATGGGGGATCAGCGCATCCTTGACGTGCGTCACGAATATCCGCAGACCATCGAGAGGGCGTCTACGGCCGGTCAGCTCCTTCACCACCTTATCATCCAGGTCCCAGTCTCGTACACCCCCACACCCCGCAGCAGCTAGTGTCGGACTCTACTTACTGGTCAGCAGAGACGAGCGACGCAAACACCTGCAGCTCGTAGTACAAGCTCGGAGGGGAGATGTGCCCAAACATCAAATGTGCAGGGCGGGACGAGTCGTAACTGCACTCGATCTTCTGGTATCAGCCATGATCACAGTCTGAGGTGAGACTACACGCACAAACACCCCGGCAAGGCGCTGCTGTTTCCAGCTCTGTGCGGCCTCCTCCCATATCGCGCGATTCATGGTCCCTGCGCCTTGGCGCAAGTCGGCATCGACGTTTTCCTCGCCCTTGGGCCGCCACCCGCTCTCGACATCGCCAAAGAACAGAAATTCGCGGCAGGCCGCGACACTACCGCTGTCGCGTCTCGGATTCCGGGAGATTGCAGGACGTGTTAATGCTGCAGGGCTGTACCGGATGAACATGGCGCTCGACTCGTACCGCCCATGCGAGGTACAGCCGTGCGACACTGGAAAAGTCAGTGTCGAGATGGGCAAAGAAGGGTCCAGAGGTTGATGTTCTTTCGACGGCACGAGACTAAGATCACGGTCAGACGGAGCGGAATCGAATAGAAAGCAGGGACGTACGGGGCGAAGGAGACGCCGACGCCTCCGCTTGCTCCATGTCCATCGGTGCCTCTCCGCCGTTTGCGAGTACTACGTCCTTCCAGGTCGTCCAGCTCGCGTTCCGGTGCCCACGCCCCCAGCTCGGGCCAGATATCTCCACCGTACACTGCGGCTAGCTTTTTGAGGGTCGCTCGGGTACCATACACGGGCAGCCTGGGGGCACTGAATGAGGCGTCCGGGGGCGACGAAGCGGCTGGCGCGGTGAGCGTGATCGGTGGTTGGTGGTGGGGATGTGCGGAAGACGGAGTACGCGGCGGTACCGAGCCAGATAGCATGATCAGAGACAGGACGTGATCCAAATGTGCATGGGTGATGAGGTAACATCTTTGGTTTAGCGTTGACCACGAGGGAGCACTTACGCAAGGTACGAAAACACATAAGCTGCTTTGAGGACCGGGGTGTTGTGTGTTGCAGGAAACGCCAGCGTGGGGAACAGCTTGCTCTCGCTCGTCGATTCCAGCAGCATTGCCAATGCGCCGAGCCCGGAGCCTGCTGATCAGCTCGAGCGGCGTCGGCAGCAATACAACTTACCTCCCTCGAGCGCCATGATGCCGTCCTCCCACGCGTCCAAATACGGCTTGACCAGATACCTGCGCGCGTGTCAGCACCAGCTGTCGCTATCTGCAGGTCGTAGGATGGAGCTGCGCGGGGCAGACATACCCTGAACAGTCGGTCTCTAGTGGCCCACCCCCTGCGCCGAGGACGACCATCTCAAAGACGGGCTCAGGCGGGATCCGGGAATTGCGCATTGCGGCTGGCGACGACACAGGAAAAGACGACGGCGCTGGCTGCTTTGTCTTGCGCATCGTCGGGCAGCCTCTTGTCGGGCTTTTATGTTATGCGTGGAAGAAAGGATCGGCAGGACGGGCTGCTACAAAGGAAGATGCGGTCGTCCCAGTCACGGCTTGTCGCAGCCGCCGAACCTGCGTCGAGACCTGGATGGGCATGCAAGTCAGTGTAGCGTGTAGTCGGAGTGTAGCGTCTGAGTTGTGGTGTGGCTGCAACGGACATTGAGATCCGCACGAGTCACCGCCACCACGTTGTGACGACAGCTGCAGGGCTTACACCACGAGGCAAGGAAAGAAGGAAAGAAGGAAAGAAGGGAAGAAGGGGAAGAGGGGAAGGCAGGGAAGAGAAGGAGCGCAACTCAATTGAGGTTTCAGGCACACCGAGTCGAGCGGGAAGGCGGCGGGGGCAAGGGAGGGGAACAGGGGCAAGGGAAGGAAGGAAAGGACAGCAAGATTCGGGAACCCTGCAATTGCCTGCCTGGGGTCAAGCTTACTTTACTCTGATAGGGGGAGCCTATTTGTACGTAGGGTGAGCCAAGCGGTCGATCTCGCCAAGATCACTGCTCTAGGTGTCCAGTGGAACAACCATAGAGATGTGAGCAAGGGCTTCCCGCACCTCACCGGTGACTGCCTCGATCGTCAGGATGGCCTGGATACCTTTCGGTGTAGCGGCTCTTGGAGTTTCCATTACCCGGTGGAGAGTTGTGGTCCCTGGAGCCCGTCGTGTGAGCCCTGCTGCGTGCGCGTCACGTGGTGCCTGCCGTCATCCCCTGCAGGTTATGCTGTAATCGCGGCGTTCCTGTTTGCCGCAGTGACATCATCGTCGGCCAAAACCTGAAACGTCTCCAGGAAGAGGATGTCTGTGCGGGAGACGCCTTTTGATCACCTTGCTCTCTCAGCCGTCGTAGGAAGCGACCCAGATTCCCCCCACTTCCCTCATCCCGAAAGCTGAAACACCCGTCCACACTGCACCCTCCTTTTTCACACCTGTACACGTTGAACAATCTTCTATCCGCCGTTCGACACCATCCAACCCCCAAAACAGAACCAACATGCATCGTTCTCTCTCGTCGTCTCTGTCTGCACAGTGTTCACTGACCTCCCGGGCTCACTGGCAGCATGATGCACCTCCGACACAAACGCTCTGCCAAGCAGCTCATCTCCCTCCCATTCCCCACGTCGTCTTCGACGCTGCTGTGCGATGGCGATCCTAGTCCAGAGCCCCGATTCTCTGGCGAGAGTCTCGCGCCGCGCGGTGTCTACTCGCCTTTGGTGCGTTGTCTCTCCGTCCAGTTCCGCACCGCAACTGTGCTCATGCGCTAGTTTACGTCGGGGCTCGGGGTGATGCGCGCTCCGACGCCATCACCTACACTCTCCTCGTTTCCCTCTCCGCCAAAGCATGACCTGTCAGACTCTGTCACCAGCCAGTCGCCTCGGAATACAACGGACCCTCCTATTTTACCAGCGGAAGTACTAGCAAAGCCTTCCGCTTCCAGCCAGGCAGCGACCTCGACTTCTCCCAGCAAGACACCTGCCAGGTCTTCTCTTCCTGGCAAGGCCTCTCTCTCTCCCGTGAAGACACCGCAACTCCGCCGCCGGTCGTCCATCATGGACACGACGCCACAGCGGCTCGCCAAATCAGGACTCGACGCAAATGTCGAGCGTGCACTCGATAGCGTCATGCGCTCGCTACGGCAGGTGGCGATGGCCACACCTCGTGCGCGTGAGTCGTACCGCGATTTCGAACAATCGCGCTGGTCCTCGTCCAGCGAAGAGAGCGTGTCGTCCAGCGCTCCGCGGGAGAGTGAGGATGGTGGGTTCTGGCGCCCGCGCAAGTCGTTCGAGAGCAGTCGGAGCAACAAGAGCAACAAGTCCCGAGCGACCACCCGGAGTCGAAAGTCCCGCAAGAGCGAGGAGGACATCGACAGGACCGAGGTCCCAGTCGAGGTGCCGCCCGTGCCCAAGGTCGAGGTCCCCGCCACGCCGGGCAGACGCCAGCGAATGATGGATGGTCTCGTCAAGCGCCTCGGCCTAACCCCGAGAAAGAAGAGGTGGGTGATGTTGCCCGAGGAAGCTGACGCCAGCATGCCGCCACCGATGCCTGCCGAGCCAGAGAAACCATTCCTCTCGGCCCTGCCGCCGCCGCCGCCAGAGCGCAGTGTCCCGAAAAAGTCTTCGCTCCGGTCCTTGCGTTCCGCCCTTTCCAAGAAATCCTCAACGACTACGCTCCGCTCGATGCGGAGTGCCGCGCTATCGCATCATCCATTCGCAAACACCGGTCCGGTGATGGACTGCAACCCGCCGCCGGTGCCGAGCCGACCGACTGACGAGGTTCCGTTCTGCATTCCGGTACCTACGACGCCGCGCGGTCGCCGTACGCCCAAGACATCGATTGGGCCGCCCCGGCTCCAGCCGTCGACGTCGCCCAGCAAGTTTCTCCAGGACATGCCGCGCCGTGCTCCGGGGACGCCCAAGGACGACGACGGGCTGGAAGATCTGCCTGTACCGATACCTGCCATCCCGAGGGTGCGCCCGTCGATGCCGCCACGCGACCAGATGTACTCGGACGCGTACTCGAGCCCTGGTGTCGGCTCGTTCGTTTCGAGCTTCACCTCTCCCCGGGCTCACAGCACTCCTGGGGACGTATCTACGCCGCAGTCGGACAGCATCATGACGCCCAACGCCTCCATGGAGGTGGTGTCGCCATTCATCCATACACCGCCGCTCAGTGCCCGAGCAGCCGACTCGGCGCTCAAGCCGAAACGCCTGCTGTCGCTGCTTCCGCGACAGCAGCGCGCGAACCTCGGGTTGCAGACGCCGTCTGCCACTGGGCCGGGACTGCGGAAGAAGAAATCGACCGTCGATATGAGGGTGATC
Source organism: Naematelia aurantialba (assembly GCA_021527695.1). Lineage (NCBI taxonomy): Eukaryota > Fungi > Basidiomycota > Tremellomycetes > Tremellales > Naemateliaceae > Naematelia > Naematelia aurantialba. The sequence goes on from JAKFAO010000007.1 coordinate 1,604,870, forward strand.
CTGGGCACGCCGCTGCAGGAGAAGAGCGCCAATATCGTGGAAATGCCGAAATCCGGGCCTGCGCTGGCTGAGAGATGCAGCGCTGGCGTCGAGACGCGCGACCCTCTGGGTATCCTCAAGAAACAAGCAGGAGCAGACACGCTGCCGTACCGCGGAGGAGCAGGGGACGGCTGGTCGACCCCATTTCCTCGGACCAGGTCGAAGCAAGACGACTACTTTGGTGCGTCGGGTACAACAAGTGTGCGGGGAACAAGTGTACCGGGAACACGTGTACGGGGAACAAGTGTACCGGCGTCAGCGTCGGGGGAAGAGGGCAAGAAGCGGCGTCCATCGACGTTTGGTATTCCTGCCGCGTTGGACTTTACAGCGTCGCCGACGAAACGGTTCTCGACGTCGACGACACGCAGCGCGCGCCGGAGGCAGGAGAGCGACGTGAGTATGGAGACGGCGGAGACGGCGGAGACAGGGGAGAGCGTGGCGAGTGTGGCAAGTGTGGCGAGCGCGGCGCGCACAGAAGAGTGGGAGCTGGAAGGCTGGCTGCGCGAGGTGGAGCGGGTAGAGGCAAAGACGTGACGGTATGCAAAGTGCGCGTGTTGGCCGTGTGGGAGACGGTTGTGTATGCTCTTCGTGTTCATACGAGCTGCGCGTGATGCATGTTGAGTGTATATCGATTCCAGAGAGGTGAAACGTCAAAGCAGGTAGCAAGTATCAGCGAAGAGACTTAACGTCTTCGGCCATGTGAGGAAGACATTGCTGGATAAATCTTGAGCGATCAAGGATACATGCACAATGCAAGGCTATCCGCGCCGCGTAGCCTCCCGCCACAAGTCCCTCCGCCTCCTACTTGTCCGTCCACGACGCCTTGCGCTTCTCTGCAAACGCCGCCATGCCTAGGATCATCAGCATCGGCATCGGCATCCCTGATCGACTCGACCGCTCACCCTCTTTCTGGTCTTGCGTCGCAAACAGCTGGTGGAAGAGCCTCCTCTCGAGTCTTAGACCCTGATCCAACGGCAACTCCAGCCCTGGGACGTCAGCGCTTCCGCTCCCGGACCTGCTTGGGCTCCTTGGACGCATATGGTCAAGCTTCCGGATCCGCTTGGGCTCCTTGGGCGCATATGGTCAAGCTTCCGGATCCGCTTGGGCTCCGTGGGCGCGGCGCATATGGTCAGACGCGACGAGGTGACCATATGGTCAGGCGCGACGACGGCCAGACTCACCGGCATTGACGGCCTCCTTGCCCGCCTGCACGGCGACCCTGCCAAAGCCGGCAATGGTCTCGCCGAGCTTGACGGCGGCGTCGACGACGCTCTCTCCCTCGCCGACGACGCGCGACGCGATTCCCCATTGGCCGGCCTCGGTCCCGCTGATCCGCCGGCCGGTGAGGACGAGGTCCATGGCGCGGGCCTTGCCGATCAGGCCGGCGAGCCGCTGGCTCCCGCCGCCGCCGGGGATGATGCCCAGCGTGATTTCCGGCTGGGAGAACGTCGCGCTCGGGGTGCACAGGAGGATGTCGGTCATGAGTGCGAGTTCGCAGCCTCCGCCGAGCTGTGGAACAATGAGACGGCGACAGCAGAGTTGTAGATTATAGCGCCAGGAAGACGGATGAGGGCGAGGGAGAGAGATGCCCGGTTAGCTGCGTCGTGATGCACGGTGCTCACTCACGGCGTAGCCCGCAACCGCGCCGATGATCGGTTTGCGGATCTTGGTGATCTTTGACCACTCGCCCAGGAAGTCCGACTTGTACACCTCGGAGACTGGTCGTCAGCGCCGCCCCGTCCGGCCGTTCACGCACATTCCTTGTCCTTCATCTCCTTGATGTCGGCTCCCGCGGCAAACACCTTGTCTCCGCCGGTCACCACGATGGCGCGCACGGCTTCGTCTGCGTCGGCCTTTTCGAGCTCCGCGTTGAGCTGCGCAAACAGCGGGCTGGAGAGCGCGTTGAGCGCCTTTGGGCGGTTGAGCGTGAGGATGGCGACTCTGCCAGACTCCGAGCGGGTGGGGAGGACGAGCGGCTCGGCGGCGGCTGAAGACGAGGCCATGGCGCGGACGACGATGGTGCTGGCTGCTCGTGAAGGCGCGCGTACGAGGGCGATGGTTCGAGCGAGCTGCATGGCTCCAGGTGAGTGGAAGGCAGCTACACCCTCAGACAAGCAGACAAAAGCAGACCGAGTAGCTCGGCCAGGTACATAGCCGGGTCGCAGGGTGCCACTTGCTGACTCGCAGCGTCCACCTGGATTATATCGCCGAAATCTCCGACCGGCTGTCGCGTGGCAGAGATTTCGACGCCGTCAAAGTCGACGTGCAAAAAAGATTGTCCAACAAGAGCGACTGTCAACGACTCGAGTCGCCTGCCTGCCTAGCAAGATACCACACGAGGCGTATCCGTGTCTGCTCGCCTTTCGCCACTGAACCGGGCGAAGCTACAGCGGCTCGCTCGACCTGAAGAAGCATATCCAGCGGCTGCTCGACCTTGAAGCAGCATATACAGCGGCTGCTCGACTAGACTTACTCCCCGACTCGCCAGCATGCCGCGGTTCTACGAGAACAAATACCCCGAGGTCAGCGGCCCCTGTCATGCGTGAGAAGCGTCGACTGACGAAGCAGGTGGACTCGCTGGTGATGGTGCAGGTCCAGTCCATCCAGGACATGGGCGCCTACGTCACTTTGGTACGTCCTTTGTTGCCTGGCGTGTCCGCTGACCACAGCAGCTGGAGTACGACAATATCGAGGGCATGATCTTGCTGTCCGAGCTGTCGCGCAGACGTATCCGCTCGGTGCAGAGGCTCATCCGCGTGGGGCGGAACGAGGTCGTGGTGGTCACGCGTGTGGACCCAGACAAGGGTGAGTGCGTGATGGCGGCGGTGTGGGTGCTGTGATGGCGGCGGCGTTCTCGAGTGCCGTGATGGGCGGCGGTGTCCTTGGGTGCTGTGATGGCGGCGGTGTCCTTGGGTGCTCGTGATGAGCGGCAGCATCGTAGCAAGATACTGACGAGCAGGATACATCGACCTGTCGAAACGGCGAGTCTCAGCAGAAGAGGTGGTCAAGTGCGAAGAGCAGTTTGAAAAGGGCAAGTCGGTCGATTCGATTCTCGTCCAGGTGGCAAAGAAGAGGGGTGTGCCCGTCGAGCAGCTGTACGAGCAAATTGCATTCCCATTGCACAGGCAGTTTGGGCACGCATACGAGGCGTTCAAGCTCTCCATCTCGTACGTCTCTCTCTCTCTCTCTCTCTCTCTCTCTGTGTGTGTGTGTGTGTGCGTGTGTGTGTGGCTGACAGCTCAGCGAACCCGACAACGTCTTCTCATCCCTCTCCATCGACGCCGACACCCTCGCCGACCTGCGGTCCGTGATTGCCCGTCGGCTCACGCCAAAACCCGTCAAAGTCCGCGCCGACATCGAGGTCAAGTGCTTTGCATATGCCGGCATCGAGGCGATCCGCGGCGCGCTGCAGGCGGGAGAGGCAGTCTCGACCGAGGACGTGCCAATAAAAGTCCGTCTCGTCGCCCCGCCCCTGTACGTGCTCAGCACGACCAGCACGGACAAGGTCGCGGCCGTCGAGTTGATGGAGAAGGCGGTCGAGGCGATTGGGGACAAGATTGCACAGGAAAAGGGAGACATGACGGTCAAGATGAAGGTGGGTCTGCGTGCACGTCCGCAAGTGGAAGCTGACTACGGCCCAGCCCAAGATCGTCTCAGAAACAGACGACGCAGAGCTCAAGGCCTTGATGGACCAGTTTGAGCGCCAAAACACAGACGTGGCGGGAGATGACGAGTCTGACGACGAGGATGATTAGAGCATGCATGGATTATACTTTTAGTCTTCTGGTCTCTACTCTATAATATGGAACCCCCCCCCCCCCCCGGGTGCTCCCTCCCCCTCCCCCTCCCCCCGACGGCTCTAAGCGCGTCGGCACCATGCCCGCACGTTCTCCCCGTCTGTTAGGGAGCGTCAGATGATGAACACGACGGATGGACAAATCTCACATTGGGTGAACAGGTTGTCTTGCGCCAAGTGGCGCTCCACCACCTCCGCCATCCCAAGGACGACGAAGGCTACCTCGACGAGGGCGGAAACCGCAACCTCGTCCACTCCCTCCCTTGCGGGCCAGATGTTGGTCGTGACGATCTTGACTGTTTTGATCGCCCCCTTCGGGGCGAGGATGAGCTTGACCTGCTCGATCTCCGGCAGGGTGTCAAAGTCCCCTACGCAGAGGATCTTCCGGAAGAATACGCGACCAGACGACGAGACAAACTAGTATCAGCCGTGAGAGTCGCACGTCACTCACCGGCTTGCCCTGGTAGCGCCCAGAGAAGTGCCGCCGAGGTGGAGCAGGGAATTTTGGCCCTCTGGGACATTGTTCCGTATATGTATACAAGGAATCATACTGTTGTAAAGAATGTCTCCCGAGCGCTGCGCTGCCGTTTATATGTTCACGGTGGCGATTCCGACCGGGTCCAGCCCTATCGGCCTAACAAACGTCTGTCATTCATTTTAGGCCTGTTCCCTCCTGCCTCCCTGCGATACCATTCATTTCATGCCCGCTCCCTCCAGCCTCCGCACTCCCATCCATTATGGATCGCCCTGATGGGAGCCTCGAGGGACCGTTTACGACCACGTTTTCGTCATCACGATGTGCAGGGTGGCGCTTCGGTGCACCATAGGTCTTAACAAGCCGGAATAAGATGTACGTGCCTACTTGTACAAACGTGACATGACATGACATGGACATGGACATGGCATAAACTCGTTACACCGGAAGAAAATTATTTGCCTGAGCTCTTGTTTTCTAAACCGTTGCACTAGGGCTTCTAAGCAACTACCTGCCCGCTACCTGACCGCCACCTGCCCGCCGTGGAATTCATGACACTACTGAGCCTAAGTTCAGAAATGGCACTCGAACAGCTCATCATACAGAAGATAGAATCACCCTAACAGATAACTCGGGAAGCATCCTGGGGGATACGACGGTCTGTCGGAACGCATCCTTGTCCGCACGGAACAGAATGGGCATCAGTGGCGAAAATGTTTGCAACGACCGCTCTCCTCGTTTCTCAACAAATGCAACCCTAGATATGGCTGAGCACCTGGTGTCGAGCACGTTTCAGAGCAAGTGCGCCCTCGAAGCTCTTAGGCCACACGGAAAGTCTCTTAGACCACTTGGAAAGTCCAAATCCGAGCCATTGAAATCACAATGAAATTTGCCACATCGTTCACCGCAAAGGTCATGACACGAGTCAACTCAGAAGGGTCAGCCCCCGCGGAGCCCGGGTGGCAGAGGCGCAAATAAGAGGGGGCGACAGCAGGCTCTTCAGAAAACAAGGCGGAAGGAGCAGCCCGGCGTGGTATGGAAATGGTCTCGCTCTGCCGAACCGAATCCCGACAAGAATTCTGACCTAAGTCGGCATGGAGAGGTATATATGCAGTCTGTGGTGCATGGCTTCCAGCGTGGTGTAGTTAGCACTGGTTCTGTGGTGTAGGTGGTTATCACACCTCCTTAACACGATCTGAGGATCCACGTTTCGGGGAGGTCGTAGGTTCATGAGATGTCGGAGACTGCTGGGACGAGAGGTATCTGGAGAAGTGGACTCTGGGACTCGAACCATATACTAGAGCACAAGAGTTAGAGAGCAAGAGATGCATTCCTCCAGAGGAACTGATAGTGAGTGTGAGTGTTGATACACTCAGAATCGGCTAGGCAGTACCGATCATGATGCCACAAGAATCCCGACAAGAATTCTGACCCAAGTCGGCATGGAGAGGTATATATGCAGTCTGTGGTGCATGGCTTCCAGCGTGGTGTAGTTAGCACTGGTTCTGTGGTGTAGGTGGTTATCACACCTCCTTAACACGATCTGAGGATCCATGTTTCGGAGGAGGTCTCCGGTTCAAGCCCGGACGGAATCATCTTTTTGCTTTTTTTCCCATTTTGCTCGTTTCCGCTGCTCCTACTTTTTGTGATTTACTCCTTGCATCTCTCTCATTTCTCATGCACACGTGCACGCGTGACAGTCGTGCTACCGCTCGAAGCCCTCTTTCGACTTACATACGCATTTGAGCCCTTGTAAATCAGGACGAGCTCTTGACAGTCATACCACGGTCGACCATTCCAAGAAGCGTCCCAACACCGCATACCCTTGACGACGTTATCGGTATCACGGCTATTCTCCATGCATCACTAGCTCGAAGTAATGTGAGAGGCTAGAGTGTCAAGCCCCGTTCGGAGACATTGCTCTCTGAGTACCCATTGGACCTGGATACGACACCTTGATTTGAGCCCCCACTTGGTCCCTCCTACATGGCATTCTGCGGCGGACTGCATAGTCTGACGCAACGTGCACTATCTATACGGAACTAAGACACTATGTATGCGGACCTAGGGCGTGCGCCCCGCGCTCGGAGAGGGGGAAAGAGGACCCCGATCATCTAGCATGTGAGTGTGTCCATCGGCAGAGTGGCTCCAGAGGCATGTCTCCACTTTCCAACGTGCCAAGCCATGACGATCGACGAGCGGCGAGCAGGTGACACGATCCATGGTATGGTATTCTATAGACAGGTAAAGACGCATGCTAGGTATAACTCCGTCCCGATCTCAGAACATGTCCCTACGCCTCAAAACATGTCCCCACGCCTCAGAACATGTCCCCACACGCCTCACAGCTCACTGCCCCGACTGGATTGATCAACGTACATTGGCGACACGCTACGATCAGTCAAGCCCGTGCTCCGACTCACCCGTCTCGACTGTCAGTCCTGATAGCGCGGTACCACTGAACCCCTCCGTCACCACGTGCTCCAAGTCGTTAAAGTCGTCAGTGTCAAGGACCTCGATGCAGGTGATCGTGTCGCCCGCAAGGACCTCGATAGCACCTATCGTGTCGCCAGAGTCCAGCTCTTTGTCCTTGTAGTACAGTCGTTGATTGATGGGCGAGATGCCAGAGTCTTCGTATATCTGCACTTTGAGGTCTTTGACCGTCGTGTCCTTGCTCACAACCAGTTCGCGCTCCTTGTCGCGGCTCCTGGCTGATCGCTTCGCGCCGAGATTGACTGGGTCCTTGGGCAGGACAAGGCGGATCGTCGTCGTGACAAAGTCGAGCAATCGCCTCGTTCGGCAGGGACCACAGACAGTGTGCGAGCACGCAGTCGCGTTTGTGCGGTTTCCCGGGAGGGGATTTGGGCTGAACTGAAACGTGATTGGAGAAGCAGCGACGCCCTGCGACAACATCGCCCAGCCCTTTTCGGATATATACGGCAGGGGTTCCATATACGGATCGCATATCAGAGACCCATGTTCACACAGCGGCATGTCCAGAATCGGCCTTGGTCGCGCCCTCGAGATATAGTCTTTCCACTCGACATCGAAACTGGGCGGCAGCAAGTAGTGATCGACTTTGAAGACGAGGGGCTTGGCATTCATCTCCTTGTATATCGCCTTGTTGAATTTGAGCTCGGATGCCCAGACGGTGCGCAATGCATCTTCGTCTTCATCGGCTATTGCGCATAGTTGACAAGGCAGGTCGGATACCCGAACCACATCGAGTTGGAACAGCGACTGGAGGAGTTGGAAAGCTTCCGATGTGATGGGTTCAGCTTGGGCGGTCGGCAAAAGTCGGCCATGATCGCACCACAGCGTTTGTTCGTCCGATGGCGCCTCCACCTTTCTGGCCTTCCACAGCTTTAGCCAACTGCGATGTACCAGATATTCCGGTCGGCCCGTATTTAGCCGATCAAAGGTGGCCACTTGATCCGTCCTCTCAACATTGCTTAGCTGACCATGGAAGCCGTCGGCGACACAGACAGCGCACACGTCGAGACATGGAAAGTCCATATACTGAGTGAGCTTATCGGCTGCTAGCGACGATATGAGTCTGTAGTCGCCGACTCTCCTCGGATCGACGGCGCCATGCTCGCATACGGGGTTCACGAAAGGCTTGAACATATCATCGAGTGTCTTCGCCTGGATCCATTGTTCCAGCGCATCCCGCGACACGAGGTGGTCGTCCTAGCATCAGCTCCATCAAAGTCCGACTCACTCCAGGTAGGGCTTTGATTACATCCATCTTGCCAGCTTGCAGAAAGCAAAAGTTATCCTCGGCGATTTGGCGCCTAAATCAGCGCATTCTTCGGACAACTCACTGGTGACCCTGCCGATCCATTTCAGCCTCAAATGCTGCATTGTCCTGGGCGACTGCGCTCATGATATGAGCTGCAGGTGCCTCGATCAGGTCGTCGAACCCTTTTCGCTTGTAGACAAGCATGTAGGCATCTCTCGATGTTCTGTCGCTTGCGTCAAGTCGAGCCTTCTTCCTCACAGGCTCTTCGAGTCTGACTACACTCTCATCGTTGCAGCGCAGCCATCCTTCATCATAGACATCGCAGACAAAGTGGCCATGATGCGCCTAAAGTCAGCACTGCAGTCGTGACTACTTACGCTAGTGCCTAGATGCGTGATGACCCCTTGCAGCTCGTAATTCTCGTCTCCAAGCTTGATGTCCGCGGGATACGTGATCGGCGCCTTGCTCTTCTTCCTGGACATGGTGGTATGATCGAATACGAATCGCATAAGCGAAAAGTGCAGCACGGGTGGCAGTCGGGATGCCTTTACGGAACGCGTGGCGGGCCGGAGCGTGCTGCAGCTCGAGCAAACGTACTTGTTTTGCCCGTCAAGGTGCTCGGATCCAAAGAATCGCTGCACACTTTGTTCCAGAGTTGAGCCTTTCGTCAAGCTCAGCTCGAGCTCGAGAAAAGTACTCGTTGTTCTGCTCTTGTGTTTGCAATGATCACACTGTGTGGTGTACTCCAAAGTCCCCTCAAACTGCGGTCAGCGGATCCCTGCGTACTCGCTCACCATATTCGTCAGAAGCGATTTCAGCGATGGGTCGGACTGTTTCGCAAACTCGGACGCGATGAGGGACATGAAGAGCTTGGAAAACCTGACGTCAGCTCGAACATGCGACGCCGTACTCTGCAGCATCCTGTTGGTCCCCCTTGTTCAGCTTTAACGCTTCGATCAGGCCCATCGGGTCCACCACTGCATTTTCGGAGAATTGCAGTTGTGCAAAGACGAGTGCGAGATGATACAGCGGAGTTCCTTCTGCCGTGACGCAGCGATACACCCCGTTCCGAAAGGGGATGTTGTGGAACCATAGCTGCAGGAAAGCGGCAGCCTGCCGTCAGCCAAGTCATGTCGGCGCCTCACGTAACAAGTCGCGCCGAGGTTCTTTAGGCCAGCATGCCCAGTCCGCCTCTCTAACACGGATCCAAGCGTTGCCTCGATATAATGGTTCTTTGCACCCGGCGCGACGAGCTATCCTCAGCGTTGATCGTTCGTGTGCTCACCTCTTCAGCTCCGAGATGGTTCAAGCATCCAGGCCAATTCCTACAACGGATCGCCGTGCACTTGCTGTCTGTAGGGACTTCGAACTCCTCATATGTTTCGAGCGACTTGCGAGCGTCCTGCAATGGAAATGGGCATTTGTCGACGTCAATCAGACCAGCTGCGCGACGACAATGTTCTGTAGTGATCTGTTCTGCTTTCTTCACTTGCGTTCCGACCCAGCTCCAATCTGGCTGTAGTCGTCTCTTGATCTTCACCGGCATCGCAGCAGCCCGCCAAGGGTTTTATGACACCGGCGCCAAAGGCAAGCACAGTACCGATAACTTCAATGTCCTGCCACACTGCCCGCAGTGGTATGGCTGTTGGGAAGGGCCATTATCAGAATAAATGCCAGTCCACACTAAGAACGACCTCCCCGTCAACACACTGCTCAAAGGCGGGGCACCGCGTGTATCATGTTGATTTTGGTCGCGACGTGTCCAGTCAGTCTTCAAAAGATGCTATCGAGACTCAGGAATCGAACACCACCAAAACTCACGAGCGTCAACTACACCGCCGAACATGTATCGCTGGCGAAAGCGATCAGGCGGAGGCGGAGAGTCGTCGCAGCCATCGTCCGACGGATACCGCTCCTCAGGTGGGCAGCGTCGTTGACCGAGCTGATGGCAGGGCGATGATGGTGCTCGTAGGCATAGGCTGGGTCCTGGCACTGCCCTACGAAGGGCTGTGGAAGAACACGTACATCGACGAGCATGCAATACAGCCCGCACAAGTGACCATGTACTTTGACTGGGCCAACGTGCACAAGGCGGACAGATACCTCGCCGAATTGGAAGCTTTGCCGAACGACGCTGCGAGGTGAGCCTGATGCCGAGCCTGCTGACGGCAGTCGCTCCGAGCATCTTCAGGCCGCGTTATCGGCATCGGGTCTGTCCACGTCCAACACATCTAGCAGTACCTACGCCCATGTCGCTCCACCGCGGTCTGCCGGCACCGAGGCGATCCTTGTCTCTGCGAATTGGGTCTCGAGGGATGGCACGCCAAATCTCCGCGGGGTGGCTATGCTCCTCGCCATGGGAGACTTCCTGAGAGGTATGTGGGATCCAGTAATGCGCTCATGGCAAGGTCAAAACCACTGGGCATTTGACATAGTCCTCGTCGTTGGGGAAGGCTACCTCTACGGTCTGGAGGATTTCATGAGGGCGTACCATACCCTCTTTCCTGGCGTGATCTGGACAGCGCTCAACGTCGATTACCCTGGACACTCCTTCTCGCACCTCGGTATCTTTTACGGTGAGTGCCAGCATGATTCGTTTCTGATGTCAGAGGGCGTCAACGGCCGTCTGCCAAACCAGGACTTGATCAACACCATCTCGCACGTCGCACGATGGTCCGGCGGCGTGTCCCCTCGACTGCACAACATTCCTGACGACCCACATCCTGATACGACCTTCGGTCGATATAAGCTCGCCGCGAGACACCTATGGGCGCACTTCCAGTATGCTGCCCTGGGCCGCCCTAGCGCCGCACACGGCGTGCTGGCCAAACACCGTATCGACTCGGCCACGCTGTACTGTGCCCCCGCGACCGGCCCGCACGGCTTCCATACCCTCGGACGCACACTCGAGTCGACCCTCAGGTCACTCAACAACCTCCTCGAGCGCTTGCACGCTTCGTACTTCTTCTACCTCCTTCCTCGACCTGGCAAATTCCTCCCCGTGGGAAACTACCTCCCCTCCGCAATCATACTAGGTGCAAGTCTGACCATCGCGGGATTCGACTGCCCTGATCCGCTGGCCGGCCTGCTATGGCTCCTACCAGCCTTTGGTCTCGGCTGGATAGGCTGGGTGCTACAGACACCATTGATATCTTTCCTCGCACTGGCCATACCTCGACCCTCAGGCGATGCTCGGGCCTCACTGTCGTCTTTGACACATTTGCTCTATGGCGCGCTCATACCCACGCTGGCGATGGTCAATTATCCGCAAGCACTGCTCCTGGCGACCATCAGCATCGCCTATCTTGCACCACTTCGCTCTCTGCGACTAGCTATGCTGGGACTGCATCCGGCCTTGTTGAGCGGGCTGAGGGAGGAATGGGAAGCTGTAGGGAACTTCGCTTGGCCGGGCATCTTTGCAATATGGGTGCCGCTGTGGTGCGTCGCTGCTATACTTTAATGCATTAATCTATATGTTATATGCGACTATCGTTCCTCCAGCAACGGTACCCGGATAGTACTCCCATAACAGGCTGGACTGCACATCGCCAAGTCGTCCTAAAGGAAATGACTAGGGTGGCAGAGAACAATGGCGATAGAATGAGGTATTCGACCAAGACTCCACAGTACTGACAGTGCTTCGACAGCCACTCTGACGGGAACGTTGCGCCATGGACGCCGCAGAAGCATCGCCTGGGCCCAAGAGGTGACAGATAGACAGGAATCAATCATTTCAAGCCATCTGATGAAAAACCACGTCGATCGTGACGATGGTCCAAACTCGCTAAGTATCAGGGTTTTGCGGAAATTTTTCGCGTTCACAGAGGGAGTTTCAACCTGTCACAATCGTCGGAGGGCACCTAGTCAGACAGAGGTCCACGCGTGCATAACAGAGTACAACTGATATTCGTCAGCTTCGTTCCGAGACAAAAGCATATAGAAAGCGATGGAAGGTTCAGAAAAATTTATAAGGTAGCGTGGGTTTTTCAGCACAGACGGAAACCGTCCTCAAGCCAAATGCACTCGGGTCATCGTGAAAAGAGCCTGGCCGAAGCGAATCCAGCCAAGCCAAGAATGTACCAGATGAAAGACGCTGCATGCTCACCATTTCTACATACACTACGTCGGTTGCTATGTCGACAAGAGAACACAAGTCAAAAGAGGACGTCGATCAGAAAGCCCGCCGCCGCCCACGGGCCAGCCTTCACTCTCCGAGAAGAGATCCAGCCGACACCGCCAGCTTCTTCGATGGCTGTCCCTCGAGAAGGACGACCAGAGGTCTCTGTGAAAGAGCGGGGCGGGGACTCGATCATCACCTCGACGTGGATAGTATGGCTAGTGTAGACTAGCAAAAGCGAGACAATAACTATACAGAAATCCTGCGGGCGGGTCAGCGGAGCTCGTAGAAGCGGTAGAGAGACCTGGAGAGGTGAGGAAAGGCCAAATGAAGGCGTCCACATACCTGCAGAGAATGTCCGCTAAAGAAGAGCATCCACAAAATTCTGCACAATATATAGGCCGCGCTCCGGCATTATCGCGGCATTATCAAAACGCCGCAGTGGCACTCGCAACTAGTCCCGCTAGTGTGGCGGACCAGGAGTCTCAATTCGACCAGCGTGAACAGATCTCCCTAATCTCACAGCCACTTATCTTCATCATGGCTCGTATGCTAGCGAGAACGCGAAACGGTTGGAGATGATGTGGGCAGCACCAAGCGGTCTGGCATGCTCTTCCTGTTAGTTCGCTGCAGGGCTACCAGTCTTCCGATCAGGTGCATTATATCAACAATTCGGGAATGATGGTGCTGGGTATATACAATGGGAACGACTCTCTCCTCTTCCACAAGCATGAACTGTCACCAATACCATTTCTCGTATGCCCTAGTCTTCAGTGAGACGTACCACGCGACGCAACAATACAGCTTACCTTGGTACACCGGCAACGACGTCCTCGCCCTTCGCCAACGCTGCCTCGTACTTCTCTCGCACTGTCATGAAGAGCAGCATTGTTGCGCGTGCATCCTCCACCTGTCTTCGTGAGAGACGCTCGTGGGAGGGACAGGGAAGCCTCAAGAGGATCGCCAACAGTCGAGCTCACCGCACCCACGAAACCCCGTTCAGACTTACAGGGCAATGCATTCCATGCTGGATCTCTGTCCCGAGCACCTCCTTGCACAGCTTCTTTAGACTCGGATACTCTCCTTCCCGCGTGACGTTCAACACAGCCCGAAGCGGGTAGAATAAAGAGGTATCTCTGACGTCTTCGTAGGGGTGCCGATGTTGGATAGCCTGCAAGTCAGCATTGAGCGAGGGGTATGACTCACGTTCAAGTCATTAAAGACCGCGTGACCGACGACGATCTTCCCATTCAGAATAGCCTTTATCCTCGGCTGTATCTCCTCAAAGGTTGGCGCTACCTGCTCAGTGCTGATCTGGGTCGCACCAACCTCCATCCAGATCACCTGGCTTGATTCCGCTCGCTTGCGGTGTTAGCTTCCTGTAATTACCTGTAGTGTTTCAGACTCACTGGCAGAGCGCCAGTCCTTGACGTTCTCAGGATGGACGTAGACGAACGACTCTAGCAGTACCTGTCCCTGGTGATCCACCATCCCGACTCTGTCTCATCAGCAGTCGCCTCAGGATCCCAACGAGAAGGAATCACTTTGCCAAGGCGGACGCCGTCTTGATCTGCACCATTTCGCAGTCTGCGCTGTCAGTCGAGCTCAACGAGTCAGCGCTGACCTATGGCCACGTATCGGTCGAGTGGAGGAAGCTCCTGAGCCGCCATCGCTCGACGTCGTTGACAGTTGGAAAGAAATCAAAAGTCCAACGCGAACAGCGACCCGTGCCTGATCGAGACGCGTAGTCGTAACAGCCCCGCTCTGTCTATTCACTCAACCAGCATTCAACATGACCAAGAGCGCTGCGCCCGTGTCGACTGGGACTCGCAAGTCCTCGCGAGTAGCATCCAAGCCACAGTCGGCCGCCACAGGAGAGAAGGTATGTATTCCAGGGCTCACCCTCGCTCAAGAAGACAATTCCTTTCTTTGTGGTCATGAACGAGGGCTGTCTGGCCGTTGAGCTCGGCGTTTTCCACAACTGCATCGGGAGAACGCTATATGACTGATTCTCTGCGCTACTTCAGAACGTCCAGACGCCTGCTGACACTCACAGCGCGGTGCAGAGGACAAGCCAAAGTCCGCCCCGGCGTCCAAAAAGGTGAAAGCTGCCGTAAAGGACACCAAGGAACCTGCGTCCAAACCTGCACCCAAACCTGCATCCAAACCTGCATCCACAAAGGCCAAGGTCAGCTCCAAGGCCGCTGAAGCGCCCGCACCCAAACCTTCGAAACCCGCCTCCAAAGCTGCAGCCGTGGAGAAGGCCCTCGAGGCGCCGGCGTCCGCGCCGTCTTCCAAGGGTCTCAAGCTAGGCGACAAGTTACCCAAGCTCACCCTCCAAGACAACACTGGGTCAGACGTCGACGTGAGCACGCTCGCAGGGGAGAAGGGCGTGGTCATCTTCCTGTACCCCAAGGTTTGTCCAAGAGCGAAGACCGGCGTTGAGATCCCGCTGACAACAGTAGGCCGATACCCCGGGATGCACAAACCAGGCGTGTGGATTCCGAGATCATTTCGCCGACATCCAGAAACTCGGATACGACGTCTATGGCCTCAGCAAGGACAAGCCGGCCGCCCAGCAGCGGGTGAGTGTATTCGCCAGGCACAACGCTGACCGGCAGTGGATCGACAAGAAAGAGCTCAACTACAAGCTGCTGTGCGACCCAGAAAGCAAGCTCATCAAAAAGTACGTGTCAGCCACGCCATCCACTGACATTTAGGCTTGGTGCCTTCGTGCAGCCGAACAAGTAGGTCCGTGAACGGACGGTCAGCTGACGGTATAGCACAAAGCGTTCACACTTCATCTTCGAAAAAGGTTCTGGAAAGCTGGTCGATGCGCAGCTTGGAGTCAAGCCAGCAGACGAGTGAGTTTAGGTAGGAATTGAGCTGAACCCAGTCCGAGCAACTGCTTGAAATTCATTGAAAAACATCACAAGTGAAATATAGAGATGTGGGGCTCGATGTATGCATCTTGAACATGTTCTTCGGCGAACGAGCCCGATCTCAATTCACGGAACCCCTCCACCAGGCCACAGTGTTCAGCCATCAGAGGCCAGGTTGGTTGATCATGCGCGATCAAGAGTGCTTTGATCGACTTTCCCTATCCCACCAATGTTTCAGAGCGAGTTGATCTATTCGCGTATAGAATCTGATGTGATCACTGGAAAATATGGTGAGAGACGGAGGATCATCTGGGATTTTCAATAGCATACCTTAGGGGCAAAAAAAATGACCACTGGCGGGATCGAACCGCCGACTTCGGAGTTGAAGTCTTTGAGATATTAGCTCCGCACTCTAACCAGCTGAGTTAAGCGGCCGTGCCATATTAGGGCTTGTTGCAATTCCTCAACTTTCTTACTATATATACTTTGTTGCACAAGCTGAAGAATCAATGGCGGAAAATTGCACCTGTGGCCTCGTTACAACCGCTGCCGAGCTGTCAGTGATGATGATTGGCACTATATTGCATGATGCTTGTGTGATGGCTGAGGTTTGTACAACATACACTGTAGAAAGACTTCTGACCTTTCGACAAGGAGAACTACCCTCCATGTAGAGTAGAGATGAATACCACCTCGTCCCGATTTTGCAACTCGTACTCTAGCTCTCCCTCCAGTTCCCAATCAGCATCGTTGATCAGCACAAGGATCCCCGGCCGCCTATACATAAGCTCCAAGAATGATATGTTGTAATGTGCTCACACGGTGTCTCCATCGATGAACATCTCCTCCCGCTCGCTAAGGATGTTCTCCTTCATCCATCGGATCAAGTACTTGATGTTGGTGGGTGCTTTGGTATCCGGTATATAGCGGGGTAGATGGACGCTGTATTTAGGTTTGTGCGAGAAGAGGAGGTGTAATCCGCCGCTGCGTGGTATCAGCCCTCGAATCAACACCGCGTCCAGATATCGAGCATAAAGCCAGCGAGACCGCTGGGAACCTTGTTCGCCGTGGGGGTCACACAGTCACCATGCAACTCCACGATACCTATCACAGAAGGCCTCCCCCCAGCTCCGCGGAATCTAGCCCGTACCCGTCCCATGATCTGCCTTCTAGTGTGCCCAGGAGAGCTTGGAGAGCCCGGTAATAGCGACTCACCCAAACTCAATACGGATCTCCAGCTCATCCACCCCTGGCTTCCCCAAAGCTGCAGCCTGTTCCAGCTGGTTACCGCTCGCGTATCCCAAACCGCTGGTCGTCTGCGCCTCGGGCGCGGTGACAGACATGGAAGTAGTGAGCGCTATGCGGGGGATTGTATGGCTGTATGACAAGGCAATGAATCGTTTGCATTTTGACCGCCGGCAGAGGGCTTTGCTTCCGCTTCACCGAGCGATCGGAAAGACGCGTCCAAAAGTAAAAGAAAAGGAACGCACGCTCCTGCCCCGTCGACGACGACGTTGATGTTGATTGCTTCGTCTGCATTGGCTGTCACCCTCGAGCCCATCCTTACAGAGCAGCTCGAAGAGCTTCGGAAGAGCCATGGCGTACTTTGATCCGAAGGAGCTCAACGACCTGGCGTTCTTCGCCAGCAGAGGTGGGATCGGCCGCGGCGTCGCGTATGTCTCGTAGTGATGTCGCTCCAGAGGCCCGAGCTGACGTCCCCAGACTGTCTGATTGTGTTGCCGAGACACCTGAGCAGCTCATGTATATCCAAGGCGACGAGCTCGTGCTGCTGAGAGACCTTGGCGAGGTGTACATCGCCTCGTGCGAAGGTGTGGTCGGCTGGGTGAAGCGGGATCACGTTCAATTGGCTAGTGGGAGTGCTCGTCCTTCGCTCGACCTCGACACGCCATACGACCCCCAATTGCCAAAGACCGTTCTCACTGCACCATCTCCACCTCAGACTACGTCGGCGCTCCCCGATGTACCATCCATGGACGCTTTAGATGTCGTGCGCGAATCGAGGCGGATATCGGGGCCATTCGAGCTCGACTCGCCCCAGCAAAGCCCAGCGGCCGAACATGCAGAATTCCTTCCCGACTCGCGAGAGGCAAAACGGGAAAGCGTGACGAGTGTTGCTAGCAGTGAAGCGCTCGGAGGCATCGGCGGGTTCATGATGGCCGAGGACAATGACGGCAATGAAGACGGCGTGGAAGAGTTGCGAGGTTGGTGACATGCATTTGTGGGGTGCTGATAGCAGACGAGATTTCCCCTGCAACGCCCTCAGTCGAGACACCGTCCGTCACACGCTCATCCACTGCGTCACCGCCTGACTCGAGCCTCATTTCACACGAGCCCCAGATGAGCGAGGTCGAAGTCGCAGGTGCAGAATGGGACATCTACGGCGACTACGCAAGAGACAGTATGTACGTCAGAAGCGCCCAAGAAAATAGATTCTCAATTGGCGAGGGGGCGATCCATGCCAAGGCGATCTTGGACCTGACCGAGCCACCAGTCACGCCACGAGTCGCCAGGCCCGAAACCCGGATAGAGGCGCTCGGTGCAGGGAGTCTAGCCACTCAGCTGCGACTGCGTATCCAGCGCGAGAGAGCCTTAGCTGAGCACGGCACAGAGGTGGATGACTCTAGAGAGGTTTTCTTTCCCAGGGCAAAACAGGCAGAATCGCCAACCTTGCTGGATGACGAAACTGAGCCTCAACGTCCGATCATGCAATTCAACGACACCGAGACTATTCAGCCGGTCGAACAGCTCGAGCCTGCCACGGAGTCTGCGATGGTTGAACCTGATGTGGCGCCTACCGACTCGGAAATTCTTGTAAACTCGCCAACGTCTGAAGAACCTGAAGCTCTTTCAGTCATCGAAGCACCCGAGGTGATTTCAGATCCGGCGAACTCGCAAGTCTCGTCCTATAAGGAGGTCTCTCTTCAACCCGGCACGGAGACACAGAAAACAAGGAATGCAAACCAAATAATAGTACCGAAAGAACTCATCTTTACTGCCCCCACACCGGCGACGGACACCTCACACCTGCTCGCCTCGCCACTTCCGCTCGACGAGTCGTTTCTGGAATCGCCAGGTCTTGCTCCTCCCATCCCATCGCCGGGTCTTACTGCTCCCACCGACTCGCCAGGTCTAACCGCTATCGAATCGCCAAGTCTCGTTCCTCCCCGGCGTTCACCGGGGGCGCCGCAATGGTCTCCAGGTTCACCCGCGTCGCCACACAGTATCGCCGCCACTCGGCAAGCTGTTGAAGCTGCTCGGTCGCCCGAAGGCCGCCCACGAGGTATGACTCTCGTCGGACGCATGGAGGCAGACCTGAGGGGTGCCACAGGCCCTGTCCCCATTACGTTTCTCGTTGGAGGTCCAGGCACCGTCCCCAGTGCGTTGGACGAAATGTCTGGTCCGAGACATCTCAAGGATCCCATTGGTCTCGGTCTGCCAGGGAGAGTATCACCAGTTGAGCGACGTGCCCTCAGTCCTCTCTCGCCTGAATTGCCCAACGATCTACGAGACATTCGAAATTCTCCTTCAAGATTCCCCGTGCCCCCCCGGCCAGTCCGATCAGTAACAGGCGTACCTCCGCAGCCTGTCACCCCTGCGCCCGGCGCCTTTGCGAGGCCCCGCTCGCGCAGTTTTGGCGCCGGTATTGCCAAGTCGCTCGGTAAAAAGACGCCTCCGCCACCACCGATAACTACCACGCCACCATATCCGAACATGCCTTCACCTGCTTCCTCCAAGCGAAACATCTTCAAGTGGAGCAACGAGTCGCCGCAGTCATCGCAGCTGCCAACACCGCTGCCAACCCCATTATCCCAAACTACATCGTCAACTTCGCTGTCTCTTGGCCCAGAGTCGGCTCGGTCGACAAGCTTTTCGTTCCGCTCTTCATCGTCCACCAAGACACCCCGGCAGATCTCGAGAACTCTGCCCTTGCCGAGTCCGGTCAGCCACAAGGATTATGCTGAGGAGACCGTCAAAGCGGACGGCATGGACTTTGAGCTCGTTCAGCCAAAGAAGGCTACTGCGAGCCCGAATGGCTCGGCTGAAGAAGGACGGTCGCCTTCTGAGCAGAAATCCGCCGCGGAGAGTATGTTGAGCGCTAGCAGCTCCCGGGCCCTACCAGAGACGGACGAGTGGGGATTCTTGAAAGATGCCAGTCCCGTGCCAGAGATTTTTGGCGGCCGCGTTGGCGCAGGCAAGAGTCGCGAAGCCGAGCAGAAATGGGTACGTGGAACTTCAAGTCCAGGACTAACATCAGCTTTCCATCATCTCGACTCCTCTGCCGGCGGGGCCGCCACCCAAAAGGGTCCGCAGACTTGTACTTGATGGTGGCGTGCCTGCTTCCCTTCGTGGCAGAGTATGGTCCTGGTTCATGGCGGGACAGATGTCTGCTCGTGTGCCCGGACTCTACCAGGAGCTTCTGGACCACGACAAGGGGCACGCAGACGAGCAGATTGAGCGCGATGTTCGAAGGTGATTGCATTCCTTGGGACCGCGCTGACAACAGCGGTTGGTCTGATCATTCCATCTTCTCGGAACGCACGTCTCCTGGTCGGCAAGATCTTCGATCCCTCCTCTGTGCATATAGCAACTTTGCGCCAGATGGCTATCGACCGGAAATGTCCCTTCTGGCTGGCACACTTCTGATACACTGCGTCGTGGAAGACTCGTTTTGGTTATTGAGTGGTCTGATCAACGGCGTGTTGCGCGACTATTTCGCAAAGGATCAGAGCGGACTGCGAGTCGATGCCGAGGTGTTTCGGCGCGTCGTCGAAGGAAGTGAGAAAGACGTGGCGGCACTGCTCCGACAGGTCCAAATTCAACGTGGGTATCCGCTGTCGGCGCTTGAGACTGACGAGGTAGCTGGAATCTTTGTTGAAAAGTGGTACAAGAGGCTGTTTGTCAGAGTGCTACCTTGGCCAACCGCTCTACGAGTAATTGACGCTGTCGTCTCGGAAGGTGAGTACCCCCATGAGCCGTCACATCCGACCTGTCTTTGTTTCCCTACTCTGGACTGACGTAAACACAGGGCCTCGATTCCTCCTTATTACCGCGTTGACCATCTTTACCATCTCGAGAGACCGCCTTCTTGCACTCCCTAAGAAACACGCCGACGTTATGGCGTACCTCGAAAACTTGCCGGCAGACTCGCTGTTGCTGCCCGAGACCTTTTTCCGCGCCACCGACAAAGTCCGCTTCAAGGATGAGGATCTTGGGAAACTGCGCGCGGGTGTGAAGAAAGATCTGGGGCTGGTCTAAATACTGGTCTTGGCTCATACTACCTGGGAATGCTCCTTTGGCGAACGCACGCTGCGCCTTGTCATGTCCTGCGCGCATACTGCACACACACTGCACTTATTCTCCCCAGCATTGCATACAACCGTCTCGCCTTCTCTATATCATATATATATATATATCGCACCAGTAATCGCCATGTTATCATTCGCCACTGCCACTCATTTAAAAGAAACGTGTCTGTGGGCCAGGCACAGCCAAAAAAAGCTATTCCTGCTCTTTGTTGTCTCTCTTGACATTCTTCTACTCTGTTACCCATCTCTGGCCAAGCTATGTGACTTTTTGGCAGACAGTCGCATCTCACACGCGATACCTTGGACTCGACCACTTCTCCCGTCATCTCTACCACATCTAGCGCCAGACCTCGTCCACTTGCGCGCCTCGCCGACATCGATGCGCCACGCCGCTCGCGACGGGCTGCCCGTCCTGGCTGTTTTCCCTTGAACCCATGAGCAGCTGGATGAACCTGCACCATGGCCGACCCCATGTCATCCCTCCCTCCTACGATACAGCATCCACCTCCCGCCTACCTCGCCCCGTCGGAACGCCTCCAATCCACGACGGTCCGCCTCGCGCCATCTCCCTCCCAACCGATGGCCGCCCATCGAACTCAGCCCTTTCCCAAACCCCACTTCTCGCCTATCCTCACCGCGCACCCACCCGCGCCTGACCAGCCGCAGTTTGCCGAGCTTCTCACTCCTGAGAAACTGCGCCGACGGCGACGACACCCGCATTATCAGGTCGTGCCTCCTTCGGCCCCGTTACAAGCCGGTCCGTCCCGTCATGGATTCTACACAGACGAAGGCGACTTGTACCGCGGTGCAGCGTCTGATCCTACCTATGTCGTCTCGAATGACGATGCCATCACCCTAGGCGGCAGCAGCACGACCAGCACGAGTAGCAGCTGGTCGTGGGGAAGCGGGAATCTCGAGCGAGGCAGGAGAGCGACCATGGCAGTCATCGAGAGGTTTGGCGAGGCCATCGGCGTCAGGCGAGGAAGCGCTTCCGAAGGCTCGGATGATGCCAAGTCTCAAGGGACGATGAGGAGGCGGGTGTCAAGAAGGCTGACCAGAACGCTCTCGAGGGCAACGAGTGCCGGGACTAGCCCGGACCGACCAAAGCGAGAACATGTGCCGCCAAAGCGCGAATTCACCCTGCTCCTCCCAAAGAAGGCAAGAAAAGACCGTATAGTGACTACTCCGGCCCTGCCTGTGGTTCTGAACCACATTCGCGACCTCCGCACCGCGTCGGGTCTACTCGACACCGACCTCCTCGTGCGAAGAGGTGGCTCTGCCCCAGGTCGCCCTCGAGACATCCTGCGGCCTCGCGTTCGACCCGGTGCATCATTCGCCAATCCTCCCTTACCTCGAACTCAATCTCGTCTGCATACACTCCGCCAAATGGCCCCGACCCCACGACCCAAGTCGGTGTCTGACCTTATGGGTATGGCCAATCCCTATGCGACAGATGCCCCGACCGAGACGCCTGGTTCTGAGCCAGAAGGCAAAAGCAACGGAAAGGACGGGTGCTGGTGGCTCGATGTGGGCTGTCCCGGCTGGGAAGACCTGCGCGATATCGGCGAGGTGAGTCGCCACATTTCTGAGCCCTCTGACGACAGCTTCTGGGTCTGCATCCCCTCACTCTCGAGGACGTTCTTCAGCAAGACCCGCGAGAAAAGCTCGAGACATTTGATAAACTCGGTTATTACTTCCTCGCCGTCCGCGCGCTGGATGAAGGATACTTCAAGTACACCCCTGGTTCTCCGTCGATTGTGCCTAGTCCCGAGCCGGAGAGGAAAGAAGGCAGGCGGCGAGGCTGGGGTATGGGCAGAGCCGTCGGCAAACTTGCTGGGAAGAGCGGCGAGAAAGTGGAAATTGTCGAGGAAAATCCGGGCAAGGAGGGTCTCGAAGGAGTAGGCGTTGGCGCTGTGAACGTCTACCTCGTCGTCTTTGCAGACGGGATCGTCAGCGTAAGTCACTCTTGTCAATGCGGCTGACGGCAGTTCCATTTCGAGGACATCACCAAACACACGCGTCGGGTGCTCGACCGCATCTTGTCCCTCGAGGAAGACCAGTCTGCCGACTGGGTCGCGCATGGTCTGCTCGATTCGATCGTCGATGCCTTCTTCCCGCTCATCCGCTACGTCGATGGCGAAGTCGACGATATCGACTCTCTCACGATCGACCCTACGACTGATCCGAAGAAGAGCTCTGAAACAGTACCGACCCCCGCCGCGAGCGAAATCTCGATCAGCGAAGAATCAATCGAGATGAGTGAGAAGTTTGGGGAAAAGAGGCTGCAGGAATGGCGTCCACCTCCTATCCCACCACGTCTGCCCATGTGGAAGCGATACTCGATCCCCCGCGTCAAGGTACACATTCCTCGACCACTGATATACCTCCGACTGTTCTTCCTTCCCACCTCGTCGGCCCGGAAGAACAAGCACGAGAAGATGGCCGAGCAGGTCTTTGACCGCTCGACCATGCTCAAGCGTATCACGGACATGCGCCGTCTCGTCACGGGTCTCACGCGGCTTCTCGGTGCGAAACATCAGGTCGTAGGCCGACTGCGCAAGCGCGCAGCCGAGGGCGGCTCCAGCGCCGTCGACGCATATATGGGAGACGTCGAAGGTGAGTTTTCCCGACCTTGCCTCTCCCAGCGTGCCGTGGTTTCTTCGCCGATCACGACGCGCTGATCCACCGCAGACCACATCCTGCTGCTGCAAACGTCGTTGTTCCACTACGAATACATGCTCGCCCACTGCCAGCCTGCCTATCTCTCGCACCTATCCGTCTCATTCACGCTCGCAAAAGGAGGTACCGACAAGGCCATCCTCGCGCTGTCTACCGTCACTATCAGTGTTCTCCCCATGCAGTTCATCTGTGGTAAGTGGCTTTGCCTGATCTCGCGTACCTCTCCGTCCACTTTCATTCCCTCTTATGCCTCATACCGCTGCCACTTGTTTCCCTTGGCAGGCTCACTGGTTCATCTTGCTGTTCCGCTGCTTGGTTCTTGCTGTTCCGTCTGCTTGGTTCTCGCTGTTCTGTCTGCCTGGGGCGCGCTAGCAAGCGCTGACGTCTACAGGACTGTTCTCGATGAACATCCGTCTCCCACACAACGGGGACAGCGACACCCATCTCGAACCAGACGGCTCCTTGTCGCCCTTCAACTACTTTGCGGGTATCGTCGTCGGCATCTTCCTGGTCGCGTGTGGAATGGTCACGTTGATCAGGTACTGGAGGTGGCTTGCGAGAGTCAAATGGGCCGGATTACGCGGACAGACAGTACCCGGATCATGGGACGGGTACTGGGGCTGGAACTGAAGCTACCTATACATATTATGGATATCCCGGGGACGGGAGGATCTCGGAGAGCACAGCGAGGGCAGTGTGATGTGCAGTAAGGACCTGGCTCCTTGTTTGTGTCTTTCATCTTTGTGTTTTCATGACATGCACGACCGTATAATCAAGTATGCAGGGTATGTTTGGGACGGAATCCCCTTGCCCAGAGTCTACTGTGCGCACCGGCGATCAGACAACTTTGCCCTTTTTGACACCCAGCAGCAGCAAGAGGTTGCGGATCGCCGCTGCTCTCGCTCCTGAAAGCTGTATCCACAGATCTATTGCCTCTAGTCGCTGAGACTATGATCTGGTCAGCCACGCGATTTCGACTGGAGAGCAGCTCACCTCCGACACCAGGGTGGCCATCGCGTCTACCGGAATATCGTCATCCTGCATCAAAAGCACCAAGAGCATATCCGCGACTCTCTGGATTTTGGGCTTGACATCCTCTTGAGCGGCTTTCAGAGCCCTCGACAGCTCCACAATACGTGCGGGAGCTTTTCTCTTCTTTGACGGCGCTTTGGCTAGCTCGTCGACGCGCTTGGAAACCAGTTTGAAGATATTCAGAAACTAAGCGACCTCAGCGAGGACAAGAGACATGCGCATGACCTACCTCGCCCAGCAGCCCTCCTTGGTACAAGACTCGACCGCGAGAGGCATGAGCCTCACGGGCATGTTGGATCAGGCCTAATGGCGTCAGTCGTGAACCTAACATGTAACATACCGTCAAACAACTCCGGAAATGGCTGGGTAACCCCAGTCCCATCTCCCTCAGCAACACATTCGCGAACATGGCTCATCAACAGCGTGGTTGACCTGAGAAACGCCCCTTCTGCTGGCAAGAGCTGCAGATGAGCGTCCAGGAATGTCTAAGCACTTACGTGACCAGATGGTGGAGGTGCAACTGTCTTATGCTCCTCGCCCTTCAGGAACGATACCACAGTCGCCAGCCCAAACGCCCAATGCCCCACCCAGTCCTCGTCTACAGGCTCCCCCATCTCAGTCATCTTCTTCACGGGGACCCTATGCCCGCCGATATCAGGCATCAATTCCCAGTCCCTATTGTCCACTTGATCCCTCTGAGCGACAAGCTCCCATAATGGCTCAAGATCCTTGACGACCATCCCCTTGAGCAGCGCAGAACGCGTACACTCAATGAGGAAGACTTTGTTTGTGATTGACTTGTCGATGCGACGAAGCAGTGTACGAAGGCTGTTGATCTTGGAGTATGACTCGTTTTCTAGAGCTTGCTTTACATGTTCAGGTAACTGCTGTCAGCTCGTGCCGTTTCGTGCCCTACCTCTGCCATGGATTTGTTTCTCATCTGACGCGCTCTGTCTCCGTACATATTCAGGACGGCGTCCGCCTGACCCAGATGTGCATCGATGGCGCCCCGGTCGATGAATACGTGCAACATCGTGTCAAGCTGAATCTCGTTCAGCCTCAAGTCGCTCAGGTGAGTCGCGGCAAAACTCGGAGCGCCTGTCATCAGCGCAGTCAATTTGACGACTCACCAATGGTCCGACACAGACGGACCAGAGCAAAGCGCGCATGAGCGCAGCTGGGACTTCTGTGAAGGATGAGAATGAGGGCCACAACGGCGCGGAGCAGCGACAGTTCGGATCCTTCGAGGTGAAATTGCGTGACCAAGAGTTGTGTTGCGGCCAAGCCGATCCGGTCTGAAATCAGAACGTCGTTTCGTGGTTGACGACAACCTGTTCTTAGCAAAGTCGAGCAATAGGAGACGCACCATACTTGTAGCCCTCCTCGTACAGTGTCCAGAGCTCGCGGATGTCGGAATTCGTAGGACGCCAATCGGTTGGGAGCGTTAGCAAATGCAGAATGTGCTCGTTGGCTACAGAGCTATACGACAACTCGTCGTTCTGTCATTAGCGGCTTCGGCTACCCACTCACATGTGACTTGCTCTTCCGATTCGACGAGAGCTGCGACGACAAGTCATCCTCGAGCAGGTCCCAAACTTCGCGGAGGGTTGGGCCAGTGGAACGCCACTTTGCCCAGTACTCCTCGATCAAGGCAGACTTCTCATCCGTCAGATCCAGCATCGCTAATAAAGGCGCTCTCTCCTTTGAGCCGATCTGTTCGTGAAGCTCCATGAGCAGCGGTTTGGCGTCGAGACCCGCCTGCTTAGCCAGGAAGAGGAGGTATTGGTAGAAGGCATAATTCCGTTGTCTTTCATCAGTCTCCTCAACATGCCTGCTCACTCACGCTAGCTCATCGGCCTTTAGGTAGTTTGACACCGCTTCAAACTCTGTTCTGGCCAGCTCGGCGTCTGGAGATCGCTCGAGAACCACCCTCATTGCAGCGCCGCGCCACCACCAACGAGTGATATTGCCTGTTGGATGCTGCTGTTCCTGATCGAAGACTTTGCGAAATCCATCCATGTCACTGGCTGCAACGAGGATTTGGAGTCGAAGCCAGAGATGATCCGACGTTTCAGAGGCCTTTCCGGACATGTGCATGAGGAGTTGGGCGGGTTTCAACGAAGCTGGATCTGCGGGTGGCCGGGGGAAATTCAAGCCCGAGGGGGTATCTTCCACATTCTGCCGATATGAGCGCCTGCCCACTACTTGAGAAAGGTTGACTGCGTACCGTTATGAACTCTGCCCAAGCGGCTACTCTCGCCCAGGTGGCATTCTTTGTCATGTTGAACATCCTCCTACTGGCTGTCTTGAGGACAGCAGTGTCCCACGCTCCAGCAGCAGAGAGAACGACCTGTTCGCCAAGCTCCACACTTGACGGCACGCGTTCCCACATCTCCTGATGAAGCTCCAGTATCATGTCCTCTGAGGTCAGCTGCGTCTTTAGGCCTCGACTCACGTCGCCCCATATTGCGCAGCGCCAAGGTGCATCCCCACAGACTTCTTGCCGACAGATCACCGGTGTTCTTCACCTCGCGGTAGGCGGACAGCAGGTCGGACACGGGAGCCTGTTGCTTCTGCAGCAGCAAGAGGCGGAGTACAAGAGCAGGCTGCGAACCGGGATGTTTCTTCAGGTGTTGACGAAGTTGTGCATCTACAGACTTGTAGCGACCAGCGCTCCAGTCGGCTTCCTTGGTCAACCCTGGTGCTCGGGTGATGTAGAGCACTACTCACAGAACGCGGGCTGAAGCCGCCGCTCGTCGGCTGCCCATTTCGCATCCGCCATGGACCACCGGGCTTTCCCTTGCGCTGCAGATCTGAGCGCTGCAGAGCCGAGGGCGAGAGGAATTAGATATATATATATGTATGTGTAGAGATAGAGAGAGAGAGAGGAGAGAAATAATTCAACGAGACTGAGAGTCGGCAGACGATGTTCCAGGCACGATCCGAAACGACCAGAGAGCAAGAGATACATCGTCGACTATAGATCCTCCTCTATCTCCCTTGGGCTCCCTCTGTCGCCTACGTCGGGACACCGCCCAGCATGCGAACACCCTGCATGCCTTCCACTCCGACCCCTATACCCAATTTCTCCAGATACCTCCAGATCTCGAGACCTTCCATCAGATCGAAGAAATTCGCCGAGCTGCGGTGTTGAACAACAAACGCGCTGACCGCCGTTGGCAATGGTATTGCTAGTCCCAGGTTGGCCGCAGCACGAGACGAAACGTGCAACGCGAATGGGTCCAGTTGGGCAAGGTAGCTTGCCGAGGTGGCATAATCCAGTGTCACGCTGTCATCAGCCTAGTCAAGAAACAAGACTCACCGAAAGACACCAAAAATCAGCAGAGCTTCCATGCCCAGCCACCAGGTCCAACTGCCCCAGCTCCAACCTCGTTTGACCAGCTGCGCCGTGCCTGTCTGCACCTGAGCCAGGGTGGCGATGAACTGATGCTGCGCTGCTTCCACTCGAGCCTGCGCTTGCGCAGTCGCATGTGACGCACGGTCGAGATCGGTTCGAGCAGCCTGCAGCGTGGAGGAAGGTTGCGGAAGGGTCCTGACGTCAGCGAGTGCTATGCAGTGTCTACTCACCGAGTGATGGACCGTGACAGCCGGGACGTGAAGGACGAGTCTGCGTCAGTGGTCTCCGTACCAGCGGGGGCTTTGCGAGGTGAGACCCTGATCGTGTGAATGCTCGTCTCGGCATCACGGGCAGGCGAGAATCGAACTGCGCCCTTGGATTTGGCGGGAGTAAACGCTCTCCAGCCAGGAGGATGGGGAGTGCTCAAATGATCTGATGTCCGAGACGACGAGAGCTTTGAGGGTGTGTCGTCTTGTGTACTCGCCCGTGGGGAGTTCCTCGAGGCCGTATTGTTGCGCACCGGGTCTCGGGTCACAGTCACATCAGATTGACGGAGTTGAGATATTGAAGCTGACAGCGAGTTTTGCCGCGGTTTGGCGTCCGGTGATCGTGACACAGACTTCGAGGTTGATCGAAACAAAGCAGCTCGCCGTGACGAGAGCGTATTGACCTCTGACTCATCATCCGCAGACACCTCGTCTGGCTCAGGCAATTCAGGTATCGATGTATCTGGCGGTCGGGAGGATTTGGATTGTGTCAAGATCCGGGCGAGTCTCGCATCGTGTCTGAGCGAGTTGCTTGATGGTTCCTCATCACTCTCGTCCGTCTGGCCCCACGGGGCTTCTTCGCTGAGCTCAAGATCCAACTCGACCTCGCCACGGACCTCCAAGTCTTTAGCTTCTTGCACGAACATCGCAGAGTCCTCTGGAGCTATTTCCACGCTCCATCTTCGGGGTGTTCGTGGTGGTCTGCGCGGCGCTCGGTCGGGTGAAGCCTTTTGTTTTCCTTTGCGCGAGTTTGTACTGGAACGACTCGACGAGGGGTCGGAAATGCGAGGCGAGCTGTGGGAGATGAATTGCTCGAGAGGTGTGGGCTCAGGCTGAGGCGCCGGAGGTTGCGATTGTGCCGCTGCTGGGGAACGAATCACGCCTAGATTTAGCTCGATCAGAATCACCACTCACTGGCTCGCAGAGCTGCGGCACGAGAAGGGATCCGAGGCGGAGGCGTAGGTATCCCTGTGGTCAGCTTGGTCGCTGAATCGGCTTACTGTCTACTGGAGCCTTCCGATTCAGGTAGGGATTATGTATCCTCAATGGTGGTGTTGGTGGACTATCCTCCTTGTCTTCCGTAGGCGAGCTCGCTCTCGTCCGCTTCTCTTTCCAAGCCGGTCTGACCTCCTCAGGTCTTGCTGGCGTCGTGGCTCGGACTTCTGCTTCCATCTGCCTCAACAGCACCCGGAGCTTGTCGCCCGGCTTCATCTCGTCCTGCATCTTTCCAGTCTCTGCCTCTCCTTCCGATCCGAAATCAATCAATAATGCCTCTCGGGCACCAGGCCCCTGTCCTCCCACAACCGTTACTCCCTCGCTCGCCTCTGACCGTGGACGGGACGTTGGCGCATCGTCGGACCAGCTCGTGCGAGATGATCCGGGCGCTTGCATCGACCAGATGGAAGCAGGTGATGATGGGATCGTAGAAGTACGAGAGTCGGGCCGGGGTCTATACATCCCGACCAAGCTCAATCGTTTACGATGTTGGACAAGCTCTACAGCTTGATAGAGCCATCGATGACCGCGGTACCCCGCTGGTGAGCTGCTCGCTGATGCTGCTGCTAGGCCGATGAGATGATAAATTCTGACGAAGTGAGCGACGCGAGGCCAAACTCAAACACTGTTTGGTCCGACGCGTGCTTTTGCTTCCGTCGTCGTCGGAAATGCCTCCAATGATCATATACTATGTACAAAGTGACCGTCTCATGTGCATCGCGCATCTCAGCTGGCATTCAAAACAGCGCTCGGAGTGAGACCGTTCGCCTTGAGTGTCTTTTTCATCTCGTCTCTCGCAAACGTTTTGCTGCACCGATCAGCGAACTGGCCGCGTCTGACAGTGGAAGGTGATGCTCACCGTGGGAAGGTCGATGCAAATGTGACTGTATCGACATTGTATGCGAGGTTCTCGGATGCAACCCACTCGGCAACATCGACTAGGGCTATTTGATATCAGCGCCACTGAGACGCGGTAGATGGCTCGTGACGGACTATTGTCACTCGGGAAGGTCTTCGTGAGAGGTGGTCCGCCGACGCTGAGCCTAACCTGCTTCACGTTAGATGAACACACCGTCTTGGCCAGCCTCCACGGACCTGCAGCCTTGTTTCAGGATTATCCGAACTCTTTACAGCGGCACTCGGCTTGGCCAGTGGCGTCGCCGCGGCGGCCGGAGGAGTAGCGTGTCCTTCCCTCGCCGCCTTTTCTCGGGCTGCCTTTTCTGCTCGCTCCCTTTTGTCTGCCTAATGAAACCTCAGCTCGTCTTCCACTACGACAGCAACCCGCCTTACCTCTATTTGCGCCTTGATCGCCGCCTTTGCTTTGGCATCTTCGAGCTTCTCTGTGGGAAGATAAGCCTCAGTAGCTGCCTGAGACTCACCTCGTCTCTTTCGTTCCACTTCCTTCTGAGCTTCCTTCAGCTCCAGGTCCTCCTTCACTTTGCCAACATCCTGACCCGCTTTCCGCCTCAGAGCCTGTGATCTTATCAACGATGCGCCTGGTGCCGACTAGCATGCATTACCTCGTTTGCTTTGTTCGCGACCGCCTCTTCCTTGGCTTGGTTTGCTCGCTTCTCCGCCAACTTCTGCCGCAGCTCAGCGAGCTTGGCCTTCTTCTCCTCCTCTGTCAGTGGCTTGATCTCCTCAGTCGATTCCTCAAACTCCTGATGGCCTGACTTTTCGGCATGGAAAGAAGCCGTCGCATTGGAACGGAACACCTTGCCGCACTCGCTGCATTTGATGGACTGCATGATCAGCTCCGACCGCACTCTGAAAGTACCTTGGCAACGAGATCCTCGTCTTTCACAACACCGCCTTTGGACTTTATGTGCGCCGCTAATGCATCGGTGTCTTCCTCGTCGAAATCATCATTTGCCGAGGTCGACGAGGACGCTCCCTGTTGGTCGGCTGCGGGAATGGGGTTGTCGGAATTGGCAAGGAGGTGGTCCATCGCAGGCTGTATCTCATGAGCTATGCCAAGGAAAGACACCGACTGACGCACCTGAAGGCCAGCATTCTTGGTAGCTTTGAGAGCCCCTGTACATCTGGTTAGTCCATCATGAATAGGTAACGTTATGCTCGTATATCACAAGAGAGCGCCAACTACTCACAATCAATGCGCGCTGGCTCAAAGCCCATCGCGACCAGTTGTGCGCGATCGGATGACATGTTGAAGTGTGAAGTTGGAGCGCCTGATACTGTCCGCAGTGTGCGTTTCCTAGGCCACAGCTCGTCTATGCAGGATTTGCTGAAGATTGTGCAAACAACAAGCAGTAGATATTCTCGAGTGGAAGATCAATGGTAAGCGTTGACAGGAACGGCGCTGGAGCCCCGCCCGCGAGCCTACGATTGAACTAGAATCGATGACTGGGAGTTCGTTCAATGTTTCATGCATTTTGTCTCAGCTCTGGGAGCCTGTCGACCTTTATCTCGGCCACTTGCTGTCTCGCAGGCTCGATGCGTCGGACGACTACTAAGCGTGTCAACGAGTAGCGCTTGCAACAGTACGACTGTTCACGCGAAACCGTTGGGCATGACGACCCCTCTCTCTGGGTCTGACGACAATGCACCTGTTTGTGGCTTTTTTCCCCGCGGTTCATTCTGTAGTCCGTTAGGACTAAGCTGATTCAGAATGAGTAGCCGTCTACCTCAGACGTCCGGTCAGCCGGCCACGCCGAGAAAAAAAAGCCGTCGCCTCTGGTGATGCAGATCATCATGCGTCGCGATCTGGAACGGGTACGTCGCTCCAGAGAACAACACTACCAGGCGGAGATGGCAACGGAGATTGGGTTGCGACATATGTATGGGGTCGAAACCATCTGGGATTGGCGTTGTGAACAGAATCCAGAACCAAAAACCTCCAGCAGGCTAACCTGGTACAGGTGCACAACTGGCCAGTGGGGCCGCTTCTTGCACAATCTGCACACGCCGCCACGGCGGTCTTGCACCTTCACGCACAAGATCCAAATGTCATCGAATACCTCAGCAACTGGCAGGACATGCGGAAGGCCGTGCTCGAGGTGACACTGTCGCTGCCTTTCCACCGTAGTGTGCTGATCTCGCGTGGCAGGTCCCAGATGAGCAATCGTTGCGCAATCTAGCCGAACGCTTGACCAAAGAGAGAGTGGGTCATCATATGTGGATCGAAGAGCCGTAAGCCCTGTCCTGCGCAACGGCATGACATTGCACTGCTGATGACGCTCAGAGAGAACATTCCGACGGCGTTAGCACTGGTGCCGAATCGGAGACCAAAGTCCCTCAAGAAACTTCTAGATCAAGCAGGATGTACATTATGGCGTTGACATCCTCAGGGGTTATGGTGCTCCACCGCTAGTCCCGTACACCCCCATGACAGATACCTGTAGGAGGGAGGGATGTACGCAGGCGTTCCGGTGAGACTTCGAACAAGTAGAGCTACAGACAGCAAGGATGAAAGCCATCGACTCGTGGTTCAGGTTATAGGGGAGTCCGGCGTGGAATCCACGAATTCCCACGTGGGAAGTGTATGTGGTGGGCACCAAGGGATGGGGCGGCGGACGGGAGTAATATCAGGAGCCTGGTGCAACCGGCCAGTCCCAATCGTACTGGGGGGCCCAGCGGTAGGGTAGAGGGACAAGGCACGCAAAAACGTGCACGAGGGGAGGGGGAGGAGTGCCCGGGGGATACCAAGAGGCAAAGGACCTAGCGGCAGACCATGGGGAGGGCGTGGCGGAGCATGGGGAGGGCACAAAGGGACAGGTGCGGAGGAGCAGAGAGACGGGAGTTGCGAGGAACTTTCCCTTGATGGTACCTGAGCCGGCGAACGGCAGAGCAACTAAATGTATGGGCGTATGGTCTAGTTGGTATGATTTCCCATTCGCATGAGATGACTTGGGACGGTCTCCGGTTCGACTCCGGATGCGTCCACATACTTTTTGTTTTGGCGACCACAGTGCACAGGTAGGTCCTGAATTCCTCCAGGACAAGCATATGCATCAGGACCCGTCACTTGTCTTCATAGCTCAGGATGCAAACTGAATGGTTCTGATAGCTCGGGCAGACTCACCCACGGCATCTTCAGACAGGCCACGTGAACACCACAACCGAAGTTTGACATTCAGCTTGTGCCTCGCTTCTTAGATCCTCTTTTCCAGAAGCAGGAAAGCTACCAACGGGTGAGACTGTCGATGACTTGCCTATGGTGATCCGAGGTTTACCTCGGTGATGTGCTCCAGCGCTTTGACAAAGCGCCCCCTTTGCACACTGGGAGACTGGGAGGAAGAGGAGGAGGAGGGGTTCCTTTGGCCGTTTCACTCGGGGGCACGATGGCATCGACTGACGAGTGAGTGAAGACTGTTCTGTCGTTCTTTAAAACATACTCATGACCCCCAGGTCGTTCTTGCCGCAGATCGTAGGGGTGAGTAGCTGGACGGCTCAGCTCGGCTGATACGTAGCTGTTCTACGCTACATTTGATCCGAAACTCGGGCCGACCGTGCTCCATCAAGTGCCAGAGAACCTCATCACGTCTACATCTGCGGACGACAGTAATCGCTCCCGATCAGCTTCGCGCTCGCGAGACCGAGACCGCGACCGCGACCGCGACCAAGATCGAGATCGAGATGGCGGCTCGCGGGCCGAGTCCCCGCTGTCGACGTTTCTCGACTTTGCGCCGATATCAGACTACGTCATCCCGAAGAAGAGCCTGCATGGCAAGCTGGTGTCGCTGCTCACGATGGGCTTCGACGACGGCGAGCGCGTCGAGTACCGCATCATGGGGTTTCCGTCGGTCCTGACGGGCGAAGGCGGCCGGTACCAGCGGAACGAGTACATGTGGAACCTGTGTTTCGTCTTTCGCGCCTCGAGTAGCCTCGAGGCGTTTGAGCCGGTCGTCCGCAAATGCGCGAGAATACTGCGATCCGCCGAGGTGAGTGACAGCGAGCTTGTCAAGTCTGCAAAGTGTTGTTGGCAGATGGCTGACGGCTATGGCTATGGCTATGCCAGCTCGACTCGGCGTACCTCTCGTCCCCCAATCCAGATCACACTCCCCTTCCGGCGGTCCTTGAACAACTGTTTGAAGACCTGAATTCATACTCTGAGACCAGCATCCCCCTGGACGGCTTCAACTCTCTCGAGCTCAAGCTCTTTCCCTTCTTCCGTAAGTCCCTCCCCCGCCACGTATCCCCTGTTTTCCCCGTCTTTCCTCCAAGCACTGACGGCGCAGCCAACCCGCCCGAGTGCGAGGACTGGCACGTGCCGATCGCGCTGGTCGATCTCAATGCGCTCAAGGACGACAACTGGGACATCACTGCGGCCCGCGTGGCCGAACACATCAATGGGGTGAACCACGTCCGGCGGATAGCGCAGCTCGCGGATGCGGATCCGGCGCTGACGAGAGAGACGATCCGCCATATGCTCTTCTACCAGGTGGTCATGATGGTGAGTCTGTCGAGTCTGTCGAGTCTGCTGCATCTACTCAAAGCGGGTCCAGGCAGAGCTGACACGGGACAGATCGACATCTTTCAGTACTCCAACATGTACACTCTGAAACCAAACATCACGCGATTAGCGGCGGACGAGACCATCATCAACGAGTGCGGGGCGTACGTATCTCGGGGCGGGTCGACGCCTTCGTGGCCTATCCTGCTCGGGCTGTACTCCAAGCTCCTGCCTGGTGTGACGGTGGCCGCGTGGATCGAGTCGGAAGACGTGTTGGCGCTCGGGATCGACCCACGCCGTTTCGTCTCGTTTGGCATCATCAAAGGCTTCCTGCGGCGCGTGCATCGGTGGCCCATCATACTGGACAAAGGCTCGCCACTGATGGACCACCCCGAGCACGCGAAACGACGGGTCGGGTTCGACAAGTCGGCGCGAATCGGATCCGGCGCGACCTTGTCGACCCGCGCAGCCGAGTCGGGCTTCACACGGTCCGGCGCCGCCGCCGAATCCAACTTTACGCTCCGGTCCATGTCGTCCAACGCCTCGCTCGGCGTGTCGCCAGGCTCGGTGCCCACCCGCACCCCGCCAAGCGCGACGGGCAAGTCCCCCTCGCGGCGGCCCCTGCAATTCACCGCCGTGCCACGCTCGCTCTACTCGGACACGCACCACTCCAACGGGTCGTCCAAGAAGGCGGGCACCCTGCGGTCCGGCGCACTCAAGATGCGCGAAGAGCATACCCGCGTCATCGAGGAGGAACTGCTCAGGATGCTCGATGGGTCGCACCATGCCGACGAGATACAGGTCGCCTTTGGTATGTCGTGGGGCCAGCTCGAGAAGGTTCTAGACTTGGATGACGTGCGAGACGGGAGGGGAAGGAAAGGCGTTACATTGATCCTGCGGTGAGGTGATCGCGGCGACGAAGCGGGGGTGTGGTGGCACTTGACGCGTAGCGCCGGTAGTATCGATAGTATCAGCTGCCCAAGTCAGGCTTCACAGCCACACGGCAGCACAGCAGGCAGTAGCAGCACGCGTCAGCAGCAGTAGCAGCAGCGTCAGCAGTAACAGTAGCAGTAGTACATCAGCAGCAGTAGTCATCAGCAGCAGTAGTAGCCATGTTGACCGCATGGGAAATCCAACGAAACAATGGTTGACGTGTTCATCGCGACCAAGAGCTGCCACTAGAACAACACGACCTGACATTCGCCACTCAATGGCGGTGCACTCGAGTGCCCTTGACCGGCCGTCCAGTTGCCACGACGTACGGCAAGAGACATCATGCACACATGCGCTTCCCCAAGGCGTCACAAACCACCGCAGCGCATGTCCATGTCGGCGCCCAGGCAAGCGACATCAACGTGCCGCGACAGCCCCGTGTCGAGGTCTGTAATGCGCAGCATCTCGACCTCCCGTCCACTGCTTCTCAGCTGGCCCAGCTTACCCTTCCTCGGTGACGGTGACGGCGACGACGGTTGATCGCGTTGGCCAGGGGCAGGAGGACGACCGCATAGGCTGTATATCGTCTTGCTCTGTAGCTGGAGGTCCAGACCCAGCCCAACTTCCAGCAACTGCGTATCGTCTTGACGACACGGGCGTTGACGACTAGCGAGGTCCCCCACTGCGTCGTATACCCCTACACGGGCCGGTCGTGCCCATGTCCGCTGCTTCTTTGTCGCGGTCGGCTGAATCGACTCTGACTGGTGCAGAAGTGGCTCTCCTGCAGGAACCCGATTGATGTCGACCTCGAGAGCGGACGCCCGATCGAGGCTCAGCGCCCGGTCCAGTTCAGGCGTGCACAGGGTCGCCTGGAACGCCACTAGTGCCGCGACGACGTGCGAGTCCAGCCGGCACATCTCGCGCGGTAGCGGGGCTTTGACGGTTCCCGGCGGCGAAGCAGTGGACGATAAAGGCGACGAGGGTGCGGATGACGACGTGGTGGAGGACGAGGTTGACGACGAGGACGACCAGGACGAGGGGTCTGAATGGGAGGTGGACTCCGTGGCGAGGTTTGTGATGCTTGGGCCGTGTGGTCGCGGAGAGGTGGAGCAGTGGAAGATACTGGAGCTGGAGCCAGCAGACGGTCCCTTGGGAGCCGCAGTGGTGGTGGCGATTCCAGCCGGCCCAGTGCCAGTGCCAGTGCCAGTGCCAGCGCCAGAGGATTTCCAGGTGCCTTTACGCCTCGAAACCCTCCCGGCACGGTGGATCGTCTCGCGGTGGATACACGGCGTATTGAAAGGCGTGCAGGCGATCGCGTGGGCGGACGGCACCAGCGGGTTGGTCATGTCGAA
This sequence comes from Naematelia aurantialba, assembly GCA_021527695.1. Lineage (NCBI taxonomy): Eukaryota > Fungi > Basidiomycota > Tremellomycetes > Tremellales > Naemateliaceae > Naematelia > Naematelia aurantialba. The sequence goes on from JAKFAO010000007.1 coordinate 1,641,277, forward strand.
CATGGCTTCTTCCCCGCCGCCATGTGCATTTGTCTTGGCGTCTGCCTCCGCGTCTCCTCTCGCCGCTGCCTTTGTCTCTAGGTCTGTGTCGTTATATAATTCGCCCAACGCACCTCGTGGGACATCCCCTACGGCATCGGGGTGAGTGGGCGGAAACTCCATGTACGCCGAGACCGAAAACTCGCTGGCCTCGCGGACCATCTGCCCCCTTTGCGCCACTTGCGCCGCCTGCGCCAGTGGCTTCGCCTCCCGTGTCCCGCCACTGGTCGTCTCGCGAGCCTGTGTATCTGGACCATGGGAGACAGGCGTCGCCGGAAGCGCAACCATGACCCACCGACCCCTGTCCACGCGAGAAGCGGTGCGCGAAGCTGATTGCCCCGTCCTGCCCATTTTGCGTTCCAGCCGGCGCCACAGTTCTTCCACCTCGTCCGGGTCGGCTCCCTCGGGGTCCGGCTCCCATTCTAGCGTCACAGGGTGCGGTTCGGGACCGTCTGCCCCGCGCTTCCGGGAGTCGGGCACCCCAACCTGATCGCCAAACTCACCATGGTCGACAGGGTAGTAGCGGTCGATGTCGTCCTCGTCTGCCTGTAAAGGCAGGGTACGACTCCCCGAGTCCTCGTGTGCACGTTGACGAGCAAGGGCCGACGCGCTCGAGTAAATGGACCATGTGGACGAGAGCGCGTATGAATTCCGGCGTGATGGCGCCGCGCCGTCGATGGATGATGAAGTGGCGGGACGGTCCTCCTGCCGGGAACCCATGCTATCACCGCGTTGACATGTACGTGTCCCGGAGGGCCTGGGCGTCGCGGATGTCTCAGACGGCGAAGCGCAATAAGCGTGTTCCGCCAGCTCCGGGGCCATCTCCATCTCCATCTCCATCTCGGCGAAGCCGGATTGACAATGGACTGAGTCTGTGTAGGAACTCGTGGTCGGTACCGACCATGCTCCCGAGTCGGCACATGTACCTGCCATCGGCGTCGAAAGACTTGTCCCCCCTCGAGAGACTTGGGGACCGAATCCCTCATGCAATTTCGCCTGGGCAGACGGCGCACGGACTCCTTCCCCCTCAGCTTCAGCCCCTGCCTCAGCCTCGACCCTTGCCTCAGCCTCGGCCCTTGCCCCAGCCTCAGCATGTACCGGCCGTGGCAGCCGACTCGGCTGATCTTGCTTCTCTGAAGCCGCACGTGGAGTAGATATCCGAGAGTCGCACTTGCCCCTCGACTTGGTATTAGACTTGGTATTCGGAGGGGTAACTCCCGGATCCCGAAGCTGGTACTTCGTCCCCTTCTAGGTCAGCGCACTTCCGTCTCGCTATCATTCAGTCTCCCTCCCCCCCTTTCTCCCCTTGGGAGCACGCCTTATCTTTCCAAAGTTACATCCTAAAGGGAGACGACCACTCACAGTCTGCATCTTGCGGGTATCGGCCAACCCATCCCTGAGCGGCAAGCCAGTCCGGGCTCCCATCGGCATACTCCAACCGGACGCTCCTGCCGGGCCGGTACGAGGCGAAGGGCGGGGGAGCAAAGAAGCGGGAGTATGAGCTGGCCGGGGCGAACCAGGCTGCGCCTGTGAAGCCTGTGCAGTACGTGGACTAGCAGGGCCACCTGGAGGATGCGCATGGGGTTTCGGAAGTCGACTCGCGCCTGGCTGTCGGATCTTGGACGGCGGAAATGGCATAACGGCCTGTGCAAGCGGTGGCTTCGAGGTACTGTGAGTGCTGATCCAACATGAGGGGCATGAAGCATGGTCAATGCAGATTTCAGAGTCCGTGCAGTGGCCACAGTGAGACCACCGGTCCAGACTGAGATCAGTCGATCAGCTGAAAGAGGTCCGTGCATGCGGCGAAAGTGAGACATGTCTCAGGCTGAATACAACTCAACTCCAATGTGTCGCGTCTGCGTCTGCGGCTGCGTCACTCTACCCAGATCTCCAATTTCCCCTCTGCTTTTCCTCCAGAGAGCACTCTTGCCTCATTAGCAGTTGCGCTTCGTTGGAAACACTCCATAGCTTACCGCGCGACGTCAATGGCGGCCTCAAAGTCACCTTCGTCGATCAGACTGAGCATGTCCCCATCCTCATCTTTGAACCGTACCAGCGGCACGTTGCCGAGCTCAGGGAACTTGTCTCGTAGAGCCGTGATGAAGGTGTCGTACCTCTGGGAAGGTATAATCGACATGCCCCGAGCGTGCTTGCCTACATGCACCTGCATTCTCAGCGAGTGATCCAGCAATGAAACACACCTTGATGCGTATCTTTACCATGTCCCGCGCGTCACCGGCATCGGCAGACGAGTTGTCCTCGTACTTGGACTCTGCCAGACTTCCGCTTCTGCTCAATGCAAGGGCCCCACCGGGCCACCTGCCACCGTTACTTGCCAAGCTCGGTCTGCGTGTCACATCCTGAACTTCTTGAGGGGCAGCACCCGGTGTCTTCCTCGCCCACGCTTCAATCTTAGACTTGGAGCGTCTGATAGGTGGAAGCGCCGGTAGCGGTTCATTGTCATAGTTCTCCTCCATGTAGTAATCGTCGTACAGCTCGGTGACCGCGAGTGATTTGAATTTATCCAGTGGCGTGCGGAGCTGGGGCTCTCCAGCAGGAGAAGAGCTCCCTGCATCGGCTCGAGGACGAGCGGGATCACCCTGGAGAGTGAGCGGAGAGACCGCTTGCGGGGAAGGAAGCCGAGGGCCGCCTGAAGAGTCGAGTTGAGGGCGGACCTGAGTCGATGTCCCTGGGGGGCGAGAGAAGGGTGTCGGTCGCGTGGAGGCGATGGTGTTGCTGCGAGCTAGAGCGGCCAGAGGTGTGGGATCCGGTTGAGGGACTGCGTTGACGCTGGCAGAGCGGGACAACGGATGTCCGGCATCTAGTGGAGCTCCCCGCGGGTTAAGACCGCGTTTCAGCCTGGTGATCCCGCTGAAAGTCGTATAAGCCTCATTAGCGTCAGTCGCAGCTACGAGTACCTGACATCAGCTTACTTCATGTGGCCAATACACACAGCTTTTCCCATGTAGTCCCGCGCTTCGAGGTTGCGTAACTTGGCCTGGGATGGCTGGAACAGGATGCCGACCTGCCATTTAGTTCGCTGTGTATGGATGTGAGACCCACTGGTACAGAGAATACTGTGTAATCAACCCCGCGATCTCTGATCGCATCATCAATGACACTATGCGCAGGTATAGCCTTTTCGGATTGAGCCTGGCGCAGGTCTTGTAGGCCCGAATCCAACTGTCCGAGATAGATCTTTGACAAGCCACAGTTGAACAGGATCTCCGCCGAGTACAAGCAGAAATCAAGTCCCAGCTGCTCGTAGTTTCTAGCTCGCTCAGCGAGCTTCAGTCCCGTGCAACTTACATCGTCTGATTGCCCCGCATATACAGTAATGCGTCTTCAAACGCCTTGTGTGCTTCGTCATAGAGCTGCACCATCTGCTCATTTGAGTATACAGGTCCTGAAGCAGGGATGACGTAGAAAGGAGGCTTACAAAGTGGCTTACTCCTTTCTGGAAGTACCCGACAGTCATAAACTTGTCCATGGAGACTGCTCTGTCAAATTGCTGGACCGCCTCGTCATGGCGCCCCAGGGTGGCAAGGATGACTCCCATGTTCCAGCAGACCTTGGACGTATCGGCAATCTTGGCCAGTTCGGTCAGAGCGAGTTCGAGGTCTCCCGCATTGTAGGCACGTAGGCCTGCCGACCATGTTGTCAGCTCCGCCTTGAGTGACATGGTGTCTGGGGGACTTCAGCAACGAGATCCGAGAAATGGGTGCCAAAAGTGAAGGAAGCTTAATGCTGACAGAGAGGGAGAGACAGAGACGGAGTCACTGTGAAAAGCGGCAATCGTAAATGAAGAGAGCAGTTTGTGGGCGTCAGCATCAGTTGCGACAGCGAGACCAAGCTGTCAGAGAACAACCTGGAAGACTGGTATTTGTTGTGTCGCTGGCCTTGGGTCGTCTCCAAGTTGCGGTAACCAAGCTCAGACCGATGCCAGGCAACATCAGGGGGTGAGTCTCAAAGGCCGATCAGCGTGGCAGGTTGCGTCTGCAGGTCTGGCGAATCGCCGTGTCATATATAACGATGCGATACGAACTGACAAGTAAGGAAAAGAGAAATGCGAAGAGAGAGGCGGGAGGGGAATCTGGGAAGGGAAGACGGGTAAGGAAGGAAGGACGGAAGGAAGGAAGGAAGGGAGGGAGGAAGGAAGGAAGGGTTCCGATGCCTGGGATGACGTGGCTTTCCTCCTCTACATTCTGCTGCTGCCTGCTCTTGTCAGCTGCTTTCCCCTGGCACCACTCGTTTAGGCACATCTGGTACTCGAGTCATCAGGCACGCCAGGCACAACATCCACCGAAGCGAAGACAATCGCTTAGCCGACGCCTGCTTCGGTAATGAATTACGTAATGACGCCCCGCTTGAGAGATAGGAACGCAAGCGATCGGATGCACCGACGAGTTGGGCGACAACCGAATTTTATTTGACCTTTTGGCAGCGATATCTGACCTTTTATTTATTTATTTGTCTGCCTGCGTCTCTCTCTTTTGGTCTGACTCTCTTCCCGACTCGACGCCCGCCTCACATCCCCATATATAAAGCAGCGACGAGAGGCGCATGTCGCGCATCCTTGCTTCCACCCGCGGCTTTTCTCATTTGGCTCGACTGACCGTGGCGCGCTCCACAGCACCACTTTGCATTTCCGCTCCGACTCGCTCGTTCAACACCACCCCACCATCTCCCGCCGCCCAACCAGCACTCCAGTCACCCGAGGACGACATGCCTGCACCGGTGAGGACTGCAGCCCAATGGTCGCAATTTGGACGTGATCACGTCTCGCACGGCCTGGGACGTATGCGCGACCACGTCGTGGTCAAGGGCCAAGGACTCGACATTTACACTGCAGACGGCCAGCAGCTGCTGGATTTCACCGCCGGTATCGGTGTCACCAACCTCGGGCAGTAAGTCGCTGTCATTTACCTGCGGTTTTTACTTGCTGTTTCTTCTGCGTCCCAAACACACGTGGCAAGGTCCCAGACGCTGACGGCCACAGCTGCCACCCCGCCGTCACGGCCGCCGTGCAGAACCAGGTTGGCTCGCTCGTGCATATGCAGTGCTCCATCATGTTCCACGCGCCGTACCTGCAGCTCATTGAGCGTCTCCTACCCGTCATGCCCCACCCATCGCTGGACCAGTTCTTTTTCTGGAACTCCGGCTCCGAGGCCATCGAGGCAGCACTGAAGCTTGCACGCAAGGCCACTGGGCGACCAAATGTCGTCGCTTTCCAGGGCGCATACCACGGCCGGACGTACGGTAGCGGTGCGCTCACGCGGAGCAAGCCCATCTACACGCAGAGCACCGGTTCTCTCATGGTGCGTTGACGCGTTGTGTGCTCGGATTCCATGCTGAGCTTTAGCCTGGCGTGTACACGACTGCGTACCCGTACTGGCACTCTCTGGGTGTCCCGCCGTCGACTCCCGAGGAGGAAATTGTGCGCTTGGCGAAACACCAGCTCGATATGTTGTTCCGACAACAAGTGGCGACAAAGGACGTCGCTGCCATCTTCATCGAGCCCGTCCAGGGCGAGGGGTGGGTGTATTCTCTCTGTGTCCCGTCGAATCTGTCACTAAAGCCTGATTCAGTGGCTACGTCCCCTGCCCGCCGGCGTTCCTCACCCATCTCCGCGAGCTGTGCGACAAGCACGGCGTGCTGCTCGTGATCGACGAGGTTCAGACCGGCTTCTTCCGTACCGGCTCGTACTTCTCCGTCGAGTACGTCGACGGCCTCCGACCAGACATCATGGTCTTTGCCAAGGGCGTGGCCAACGGCTTCCCCCTGTCCGGTATCGTCTCGAACAAGGAGATCATGGATACTCTGGACGTTGGGTCCCTGGGCGGCACGTATGCCGGTAACGCCGTCGCTTGTGCGGCAGGAGTGGCCGTGCAGGACGTGTTTGCTAGCGAGGACATCGCGGGCAATGTGGCTGCGCGCGCTGACCAGCTATACGCTGCTCTCAACGCTCTGCGAGACAACCCCAAGACTGCACCGCTCATCGCAGAGGTCCGCGGACAGGGTGTGAGTAGTTTGATCTCACCCCTTTGTACACTACCCGTCTGCCCTATCCCTGACTCTCCGCTCGACCTCTTGGTGTATGCGTCACCTGGCACCCAACTGGGAAGACGCGAATCCTGCTCTCATGCGAGATCCATGCCCCTAGTGCTCCTAGTGCTGTAGCTAATAGCAAACAGTTGATGGCGGCCATCGAGTTCCGCATGCCGAACGACCCCCTGACCCTCGAGGGCCTCGCACCAGGCACCCACGTCCCGAGCAACATCGGCAAGCGCGTCCAAGAGCTCTGTCTCAGCCAGGGCCTCGTGATCCTCACCACGTCGTGCTTCGACACGATCCGCTTCATCCCTGCCTTGATTGTCACGGAGGAGCAGATGGCAAAGGCGATGAGCATCTTCACGCAGGCCGTGCAGTCTGTTGCAAAGGAGGGATGAGCGTGACTAGTGGCTGCGGGAGAGCCGCGGCGGGGGGGAATGAAGAATGCAGAATGGGCAATGCGGAATGGAGAACAAGACGGTGGACTGGGAATGAATTGGCGGAATGGCCGAGTTGATTATGTGAAAGGCGCAGCCGGGGGTTTGAGCTGAACAGTCGGACAAGCCAGAGCAGTCAGAAGTCCAGACGGTTAGGATGTGATAGTCGCGAGTACAGAGTCGAGTTGGCAGGTGGCAGGATGGTAGGCTGGGCGCCGCGGCGCCGGTGAGCGGTCCAGGTGGTCAGGTGCGGTCGGTGATATGGTCGGTGTTGTTCTACCTGTGGGGATTGGCGACCGGTTTCGTTGGTCTGTATTCTCAACGAAATATTGTCAGTGTCCAGATGTCAGTCGGTATCCAATTGTCAGTGTCCAATGCCAGTTGGCTTCGAAATGTCATTCAGTGTTCAAGTGTCTGTCACCCAGCATCCAAACGTCAGTGAGTCCAAATGTCAGTGTGCAAATATCAGTCAGGAGGCACATGTCTATACCTACAGTATCAGCATGCGGACACGTACTGTATGGCATGATCGACGCCGGACCCAGGCAAGACCATATCCAGCGCCAACGTATACAGATTCGTACCAGGAGAGCTCGAGAGCGATACGATACGACACGATACGACACGATACGATACGACACGATACGACACGACACGACACGATACGACATGATACGACACGACACGATACACTTTATACAAGCGAACTACACAAACCTAGCCTGACCATCATGGCCTTTTAGACAACACGCTCCTCTCTCTATGCCCATACCCGTACCTTGAAGATACAAGACTCGAGAATCCCACCCATACTGTCAACGAAGATGACAATGCCAACGCCAACGCCCGTCAACTTCAACGCAACGACAACGGTCCCATTCCGTCTCCGCGATTCAAATCCAGTCTAACACTCTACCTCTACACCTGCCGACGCGCTCGTCTGCCACCACGCCCGCCATCCCGATATCGGGTCGAGATGCGAAACTCGCGTGTCATATTATCGCCGTGATTGGCCCGACCGGCCTGACCAGCGAGCGAGGCGACAGAAGCCACGAAGGCATCGACAGGTTTTCGATCACGCATCCCAACACAGCGTCTCACTCGTGATTCGTCACTCGTTCTCATCCTCCTTCTCACTCTCCCTCTACTCTCACTCGCATCTCCGTCCACTGCACTCTCACTCATTCGTACCCCATGGCCATACGCGCGCCCTTGCTGCCCAACATCTCCGGCACGCCCTCGGCTTCGAGCGCCACCATCTCGCCACTCACGATCCACTCGGGCGGCGGGATTCCTCGCTCAAACGCCGCGCGGTGGCCACTTGCCACTTGGTGTCCGCGCGCGTCGCGCTGCATTGGCGAGACTTCCAGCACGGCGCCGCCCTCGCCGCCTGTGGTTGGGATAGCCGCGTGGCGAAAGACCATGTCCCCTGGACTGAGGGACGGGAGCTGGGCGAGCTTGCCCTCGAGGTGCGGGAGGGGTAGAGCCGAAGTGCGAGGCCCAGAGTCGGCATGAGATCCAGCTTCTGAATGAGATCCAGAATCTGCATGAGATCCAACCTCTGAATGAGATCCAGACTCGGCATGAGGTCCAGACTCGGCATGAGATCCAGATCCATGGGCAGCGGCGTGGAGGGGGGACGCGGACGCGCGCTCAACAAGACGCCAATTGGACGGGTCCAGGTATCCCTCGGGATGGTAGAACGACAGCCGCGATTGGATCGGCACGAATAGCGGCCGCAGCGTGGCGTACGTCGCAGCGTGGGACGAGGCGGGGATGAGCGTCCGCGACGTCGGCGGTGCAGGCGCCAGCACGAGATGCGCCGTCACGGGCCACGACCCGCGAGTCACATCCGCGAGGGCGTGGGTGTGGGCTGGCGCTGGAGCAGACGCCAGCGAGTCGGCGATACTGGCGATACGGGTGAGCGCGGGCTCGCTGGCGCCTGATTCTTCTGATCTGGAGGCTGAGGGCGGTTCCCCAAACGCAGCGAGGATCTGGTTGTTGGCCGATAGCACGCTGGGGTGGCCGCGCGCCTCGAGCAACGCCTCGTGCCAGAATACGGCTGGGGGTACGTCAGCGTCGATACGGGATATTGGAACAGATACTGGTGCTGGGTGATGGTGCTGGGTAATGGTGCTGGGTAATGGTGCTGGGGAATGTGCTGGGTAATGGTGCTGGGCAATGGGTAATGGTGATGGTGATGGGGGGCGAGTACTGGTACCGATACTGGATGTGACAGAGAACTCACGGTGGCCACGCCGCGCCGACGTCACCGACGCAATCTCTCTCGCCCAATCGAGCGCGAGGTCATCCGGCACGACGTTCCGGACCACCAGCGAGCCGGTGTCGCGAATCGTAGTTATCGTCGAGCGGTTCTCGAGATGCCCGGCGAGGGAATGGAATGGGATCTCTGGGATCTGCGCCTGAAGCGATCAGCATGGCTACGAGAGACGCAAGCTGGTACGAGGAGCCACAGGAGTTGAAGGGTGGGGTAGGTCGACGGCAGGCAAAGGCAGGCAAAGGCAGGCAACCGGCAAGGCAGACCGTCGGATGGAGAGGTGTAAAGTGCAGAGGTGTAGAGAGAAGGGCGAAACTCACGCCGAGCCCGCGGGCCTGTTCGAGACCGATGATAGCGCCCAACCAAGCCTTCCACAGTTCTCCCCTCCCTTCCTCCGAGCTCAACTGCGCGTCCGCCCACGCCGCCCACTCGTCCACCTGGACTTTGTCTGCCGGGGCGCTGGTCTCGAGAATCGCAAACCTCAGATGGGGGGCGAGGGCCGAGTCGTGCTTGGCCGCATGGGCTTCGAGGTGGTGCGCATATGGCGGGGAGAGCGCGGGCGCAGGGGTGGCCGTGTGTGTGGTGTGCGAGTATGGCGGGATCAGCGACCGCGGGCCCCGGGTCACTGCGAGCCCGGTAAGGCGACGCGCAGCGGTGCGGGACATGGTCAAGGCGTCAAAGCGTCAAGCGAGCGTCAAGCACTTCGAGGACTCTAGGCGTCGAGAAAGTCGACAGGATGGAAGACTGCGAGGAGACGAGTCTGGCAGGCAGGTTGATAAGCCAGAGCAAGAGGTCGCCTGAAGTGGGCTGTCTGTACGCCCAGCGGGTCGATACCTCGCCGCCTCGTCAAAGGAGGGCGGCTGCACGATCAGACAGAGGAGTCTACGAGCGACGAGCGGCGAGCTAGTGCGCGATGATGGTCAAGAGGCATCGAGTGATGGGCTCGGTGTACATGTCGTGACCTGTCTGCCCGTTGCCAATGGATTCCACCCCGAGGGTGCTCGGTGAATTTTTTCCCTTGCTCGGGGGGAGCTCCGCCAGAGTTAAAAGGCGCGACACAGAGGGTGCATCAAGCAAGAGCACCAGGGCGGCATAGCGGCATAGCACCAGAGCAGAGCTGAGCCCAGCAGAGCAGCAGAGCAGAGCAGGGCCAGAATCACACGGGCAAGTCCGGACGCCGTCGCTGTGCGCTTCCAAGTCGCCCGCATTGTCGGCGTTTATGGCGACTTGCTGCAGAGTAGCTGATACTCCGACCTGGTACTATGCATGTTTTCCTGTCATCGGTGTCCTCGGTGACTCTGGGCAGAGAGGACGGATGGACGAGGAGCGTCAGTCGGTCCGAGCGTCCGTCTGTATCTGATTACACAGACTGCCGTGTGGACCAGATGAGATCAGTGTGGAGACCAAGGCTTGTGCCGAAGAGCCGGGGGCCAAGACGACGCCGTGCTTTCCTGTGATCGGCTCACATCCATCTGATCGTTCGTCGTCCCATCCCATTCGTAGCGGCTGCAACGCCGCATGCACGGCTAGGGAGGCCAATGCACGACGCCAGCACTCGGCGACCAAAGAGCGCTTCAGGAATGGCGCTGTCGACCCGGGGGCCGAGTGGATGTATCGTGGGTGTGAGGGTACATCCTAGACGACGCAGACCCGAGTATGCAGCCGAGACGATCTAGACAAGAGTATGCAGCGGATATCCGAGCCGACGGTGACAGAGCAAACAGTGGATATACACGAGGTGCTCACAACAGCATGCAGGGACGTCCGAGACACCAAGCGGCAAGTCCAGCCCCAGCTGGGCGACAAAAATATGCAGATGGTAGCAGATGACGTGAATGATATTATAAGCTACAACGATTTGCCGAGAGCCGAACAACTAGCCTACCAACGAGCCGAGTGCAGGGTGTAGGACGTGCTCGTACAGCCACAGCCTGAGAGCCTGGCTCGCGAACTCTGGCTCCTGCCTGATTCTCACGGACGAGCCGGCCAGGACCCCTCGTCGCCAGGAGAGAAAGTCTTGCTTTGTGCAGAGCAGCGAGTCGCCTGTCGTTCTCCGGTCGTGTCTTCCTTCACGCAGAGGCAAGGAAAGAATACCCTCAAGACATTTCACTTGCCCTTGCCGCGTCCCCTCCCACGACCTCTGCCTCTCCCGCTGACTCGTCGATTCCCGCTCCCTCCAGGGGGGTTCAAGAACAACGTCTTGCGCACGACCCCATCCTCGTCCTTGCTTCCTTCGCCGTACTCGCTCGCTTCGGGCGTACGCATGACCCCGCCTGGAGGCGATGTTTCTGGCCGAAGCGGACTGGGCGAGGACGGGCGGGACGAGGTTGTGGACGAGGTGGACGTGGCTGGGCGGGATGCAGCCGGCTGGCCTGGAGGCTGGGACGGTTGTGTAGGTGAGGGTGGTTGGTTGCGCGGTAGTGGAAGGTGTATGGGCAGCATTTGTCTGTGGATGTCAGCGGGATACGAGGAGGGGTCGTTCAAGAATTGGGAGAATCGGACCAGGATGCAGTCATGTGCAGATGCGTGAGAATGAGCAGGCGACGGCCCGGCGCAATGCAGACATGCAAGTTGGCGGCTGTGTGGTGGGCGAATCTTCTCCTATGCGATGCCAAGTCGTATTCCGCCACGTCCTCCTCCCGAGTCGCTCATTCCCGCTCTCGGTCGAATCTCCTGGTCATAGCCGATGTGAGAACACTTCAGACCCCTCCCTCAACATCCCGAGGTGAACGCCAGACAATCCCAAAAGCAGAGAGGAAGGGGAGAAGGACAAGCCATGCAGCAGGAGCACAAGAAAACGAATTGAAAGGAACATGGACAATTCAACAAAGAATCGAGACCAAGCAGTACGAACAAGCCGAGAAACTCACGAGCCAACATCTCTCGAAATCTCCTCGATCCGCCGCCGCCGCTCCTCTGTCATCCCCCCGCTGGGTAGACTTACATCGGCCGCGCCGTACGCGTTGAGAGCACCCGCGCCTGCGTCGGAGGTGGAGATGATCGAGTCGGCGCGGTTGGAGGGGTATGACGATGACGGCGGGAGGAGGGTTGCCGATTCCTGTGTGCGTCAGCGGAAGTCGAGGCGATGGATAGATCGTGAACTAGTAAGGGCGAGGCAAGGGCGAGCAGCGTCGAGCGTCCGGCGAGCGGGGAGACTGCTGTGGGAAGCAAGCACCGCACGCAGGCAAAGCTGCAAGTGCCCTGCCACTGCCATGGCCCGCGGAGGGGGGGGGGGAGACTGAACAACACATAACGGAAAGACGCGAGAGTAGGAAGTAGTAGGAAGCAGAGGAACGTAGTCGAGACAGGGGACGGGGGGGATGGGTGACTGCCAGTATGCCCGCGTGGCCACCCTGCAGCGGCCGTGCGCACCCGCATACCTGGAATCGGGACCCGCATGCGTCCTTGAGAAAGAGTAGGAGTGGGAAAAAGCACTCACAGCGTCCGGTTTCCGACGAGGTCCACAGCAGGGAACCCAGTCGAGGATGCCCATTCTACGAAACTAGCGGGAACGATGTCGCGATCTGACACCAACGAGGTGGGTTCGCGGCGTCGACGGGCCACACGCAGCGTCGAGGATGATGATGGCTCTGCTGGCTCTGCACGGTCGTCGCGCTGTCGAGAGTCGACCGAGCTGCTTGTTCTCGCAAGCAGTGGGTGAGCGGAAGACGGGACGGCACACGTTCAAGTAAACAACAGTGTCTGCCAGACTGAATATTTGCTGCATGCTGTATTTTTGCACGACTCGGTAATTTGCTCCCGTCGGAGAACGGCGAGTGGCGAGTGGCGACATCGTAGGGTGCAGCTCTCTTGGACCGACTAGGAGCTGGACTTGACTGGGAGCTAGACTCGACTGGGAGCTAGACTTGACAGGGCACACAGTCGGCATGACATGAATATCATCTCGCTTCAAACTTCAGATCGAGGCATAGATTATTTCCCCATAACACACGGAAAGTAGACGACGGCAGGCAAGTTCTGCATCGTAACAGCGCAATCTGGCAAAATGAGCTATACGTAACATGTCTCCTCTCCTCTCCGCTTCTCTCTCTCGCATAAGACCTCTCTCTCTCTCTCGCATAAGACACAGCCGTCTCACACACGAACAAGAACTCAAGCAGACGGCGGCTCTGCAGAACCCGCCCATGGAGGAATGGTCGACAGGGAAGGATATGCCATCTCGGCAGCGGACGGGAGGTTGGCACGGACGTATGCGTGGCGTGGTGTGTCGGCCTCGAGGTCGAGCCATACGAAGGTGAGAGGGTCGAGTTTGCAAAGTTCGTTGAGAAGTGGTGTAGGTGTACACAAGTCGCGTGGCAGGTTCGTCGGTTGTAAGATAAGCGGCGTCGTGTGGCATGGCATCACGGAGGCAGTCGAGGTGGGATGTGGTGGAGGTAGTGATGGTAGGAAAGTGGGTGGAGGTAGCAGTAGTGGGTGGAAGTAGCAGTAGTGGGGCGGAGGCAGTAGTGGTGGTGGAGATGGCGCCGAGAGGCAATCATAAGATCCCCGATGTTCGAAGCGCATTTTGCAGAATCGTTTCCTTGACAGCGGCGAATACGAGTCGGATCTGAAATGTCAGCACATCGTCGCGGACGGCATGACTGCAACACATGCAGAAGACGATCGACACCCACATTACTAGTATCGGTCGCTTGTGTCAGATGTGGATACACACTCAGCCGTGCTCGATTTGTTTGTGTGAATCGCCATAGAATGTACTTTGCCGCTTTGTTGATATCCGCCCCGCCTGCACCCGTTAGTTTGGCCTTGGGGGTAGAGTGTGGGCCTTGAGGGCAGAGTCGTCTGGTGCCTGGGGAAGAGCTGTCTAGTGCTCGGGAAGAGCAGTCTGGTGCTTGGGGAAAAGTTTCGTGCTCGAGGGCAGAAGAAGCACAACGCACCAGTGTATTCTGGGAAATAATGCACCAGTGGCACCTTTGGCAGCTTTTGCTTGAACACATCAATCTTGTTCAAGAAGAGAATGACCGAAGTCCGCAAGAACCATCGTGAGTTGATGACCGATTCGAACAGGACGAGGGACTCTTGCATCCGGTTCTGCACGCGTCAGCTGATGTAATCCTCGCGCCGTATAGCTCATCGGCTGGTCCACTCACTTGACCATTCTCCTCCAGAAGCACCTGGTCATACTCTGACAGCGCGACGCAGAAGATTATCGACGTGACGGCCTCGAAACCTGCAACCTCAGCCGTGTCGCTCTCGGCGCCTGCCTTGCACACTCACAATGTATCCACTTTTTCCGCTCACTTCTTTGCCCGCCGACATCGAACATGTGGATACTCAGTTGTCCCATATTGAACCAAGTCTCGGTGATACCCGTCGTCTTTGTTCTCGCCCGCAGCACGTCGGCTTCGTCCGGGACGTAGTCTGGCGCGCCAAGCTTGCGTATGTTGGCGAAAAAGTAGGTCGCAGAGTCCATCAGGTAGAACTCGGACGAGCGATGCATGACACTGGGGATGACGGGGTCGTGCCACAGCGATTCGATTTGGTGCAGGATCTCTTGCGAAACGACCGCCATGGGGTCAGTGTCCATCCTGTATTCCAGGATCCGATCGGCATATGACTGACTCGTCAGTCGACAGGTCTTTCTTTCTTGGGCGCAAAGACCTACCCGGTTTGCACTCTCGTCTGGGTCGACACCAAGCTTCCGCATCGCCATGATCAACGCCTGCGCCGAGTCGAGCACGTTCTTGTGCCTGCGCAGGGTCAGCTGGGTCTTGCACCGACAACGAGACACCTACACAATCATGCGGTATTGGAGCAGCTCCTCCTTAGAATACCCGTTTTGGTGGATGATCTTCATCTGCTTGACGATCGTTGACTTGCCGCTCTCCCCGGATCCTGCGCCATTCAGCACCGTCCTCGAGCACACGCGCAGACCACTCACCAAGGAGGAGAATCTTGCATTCCTTTTTGAACTTTTTTGAATCATCCTCCAGCTGTCTATCAATTGCATTACTCCTGTCCTTGTGTCCTGCGCCCTGCCCGTTGGTCGGCGGCTCTGTCATGGCCAGTGCTGCGCCTATCCCCGTCGCCGACGAGGGCGTGTCGTCGCCTAGGCCGTTCTCGGTGGGTGCGGTCGGTGTTGCGGGCGCTTGTGTTGTTTGTCGGGCGGGGGCGGCGGATGATTGTTTGGTTTCAGAGGTTGAAGAGCGTTTCTGCTCGGGAGCCGAGGGGGAAGACATACACGCCCCCATGGTGATTCGTGGTGCGGGCGTATATCGGATGGCGCCAAACGCGCAGGAATAGTCCCACTCCTAGGGTGGTGATGTGTGGCAAGTAGCAAGCGCTCCGGGCACGTCCAGCGTGAACAAAGTGGGCAAAGGGCTACGGCTCGTCGGGGCGCTCACACGTTGAGCGGGAGCTGAGGGTGTGCAGGGATACAAAGGGAGGACAGAGTGGTGTACGAGAGACGACGAATTGTGTGAGGCGGTGAGTCAGACAATTGTCGGTCGAGATGTGCGTTTCAGGGAAGAGGAAGACTGGATTGTCAGCCATGTCTCAAGCTGTGGCGGGGTGGAGGCACGCCGAGCAGGTATGCAGTGACGAGCGACGCTGATCAGGCAGAGGCAAGCCGCGTCTGCGCCGACTGCGATGCACGAGACGCCCCAGACTGGCGTGTACTCACAGACTGAGCCGTTGACCGACGCCAGCAGGGATGCAGTGCAGTGTTTGATGCAACCCACGGCGGAACTGGCCAAGCCGCCGAATTTTCCCGCACGCCTGCAGAAACCCGTCGCTCCCCAGTGGTATTGGTGCTTGGACGCCGGGGTGGCAGGCTCCGAGGGGACAACCAGAGGGTCGCGAGAGCGGGACCGAAGAATCGATCAGACGAAACGGTCGAGGAGCAAGAGGGGGGTCGGGGGTGCCGTGGGATGGATGTTCGAAACCGCGAGCCGGCCGAGAGAGACACCTGGTAAACGCCAGAAGGGGGTTTCCCTCTGACGATGCCACTTGCGCTCTGAACAGAGCTTTGGCTTTGGGGTTGGTGGCGGTCTCCAATAGAGAGCCAAGCTGTGATTCGACGCTCAAACCTGCTTGACGAGCGGTGCCAGCAGTCTGCGAGGTATCGACAGGACCGACAGAGGAGTAAGGAGCGAGGACCGAGTTGGGGCCAAGTGATGACTGCCGGGCGAGGGGACTGCCGCATTGGGTAATTCTGGGTGGCTGCCCTAGTGGCGTCTCTCTCCTCCAGCCTTTGCACCTGTTGGGACTGCTGGCCCAAATGGCCACTGGGACAAGCAATGCATGCATACATGGCCACGGGTAAGAGTAGCATCAACAGACATGCATGTATGTCGCCGGCTGGGGAAGTATTTGAGCGCATCTGGCGATACCGTCCAGAAAACAAACGTGTTACGTCCGGTATCATCGCGCACCCACATGGGCTTCTTGCCGGGCAGGATGTATGCAAGGCTCATCATGGTGCCGGTGGGAATCAAAGCCAGCAGGCCGCTCTACAGGCGCTGGAATCAAACATGCCAGTCCATCGGCTGGACGGGCGGCTCTTTCGCTGATCAATCGTCAAGAGCTGTTTTGCCCGTTTTAAGCGCCCATCTCGCCCAGCTGCTGCGCATTTCACGACACAAACGCAAGAGGGAAAAAACAAAGAGGCCAGGAAAAAGAGGCGTTGGTGACTAACGTAAGGGGGAACGAGACTGCAACGGCGCTCGTTCTAGGCTCCCATCCCACCACTGCTGCAGACGTAGAGCCAACCACTGGGAATCTCCGTCGCGTAGGTTTACTGCACAGGGTGCTGGCTACACTGGGGATCCTGCGTGCAAGTCTTTCAGGATGCAGGGGAATTTCCTGCGCGTC
This sequence comes from Naematelia aurantialba, assembly GCA_021527695.1. Taxonomy (NCBI): domain Eukaryota; kingdom Fungi; phylum Basidiomycota; class Tremellomycetes; order Tremellales; family Naemateliaceae; genus Naematelia; species Naematelia aurantialba. Next base: position 1,657,915 of record JAKFAO010000007.1, read on the forward strand.
GGCTCTCTCCATCTACACCAAGTGGAATTCTCCTCCTAGTGCACATTTGAGCAATTCTTTCGAAGCGTGCGTCGCGCCTTTCTCCACTGCGAGGCCGATGTGACTCTGCCTATCGGGGCGTACCTATGTGACTCGGGGGTTCGGGGCTTAGACGGGCCTGTTCAAATCCTCCGGCTTGACCAGCCCAGCCTGGAAGAACCCCGATCCACACTCGCTGGTCAGGGGCAGTGTGTCTGTCTGCCTCGCAGAGATTCCGGGCATCTCGCTGACTCCACTGAAAATGTACCAGCAAACCATGCAGAAATCACCATGACACGGCATCGGGCCGACAGAGAGGTCGAGGGAATTAGACGAGCCAGGGAAACAGACATGCCAAGAGATTCAGTGGGGAAGACATAGAATCATATGGGGTATCCAATGACGGTATATACACAACATGTACGATTTGAGACTCGCTATATATGCACTATGTACAACTTGTGATCCCCAAAATATACAATATGTAGAACTTGAGACCCATAAACTTGAGACCCATACGCGAGAGGTGCTGTGAACACTGCGAATGCGATCGAGGCCGCCACCCTGCAGTCACACTAGAGCAGCGAGTCCTCCTCCTCGTCTTGCTCCTGGCCGTCTGCAGTAATGATGCGCACGTCGTCTGGGCCGTCCAAATCGGTGATGATTCCGAGTGCCTCTAGACGTGAGAATCAGCAAGGCTCTACACCTCTATCCATAAACGAGTGACCCGTCAATGCTTCCTGGGAAGAGGGACAGGTATAGACTCACCTCGCGGGGTGATGCCGGCTCGCTCGGCAAGACCAATGAGGCCCTCCATCTCCTCCATCTCCATGCCGAGCTGCAGCATCCTCCGGGCTTCCGGAGGCAGCGCGTCTTCGACCACACTTTCCATCTCGCCGTAGGCAGTCCAATCTTCAACTTCAATTTCGAGCTTCTCGAGGCGCAGTGCCCCTTCCTCGAGCGCAGGCACCCAGTCGGCGACCAATCGCCCTTGCCACTCGAGCGCGCCGTAGGGGTCGCTCTCCATCGTCCAGCGCATGTTCATTTCCTCGACTTTTATCCCGTGCCGCGGCTGCGAGTTGGCTGCAGGCTGCGGTTCGTTGCTCGCCGACATGGGAGATTGGGGAGCCGACCAGATGGTCGATTCGGTCGGGCTCTGGACGTAGAGGGCCTGCCGGACCACGCCGGCCGAAGTGAGCGCGTCGAAGAATCGCGGAAGCGACGTAGCCGGTATATCTACTGGGTCAGCCAGGACATAGGACTCAACTCACTATACAGCGCTGAACCAGTTTCCGGGGGCAACAGCAGCTGGAACCGGCCAGCCTCTTCGAAATGCGCGCCTACAAAGGTGGCAAACTCGTCGTATGTTCCTCCCTATCACATCAGCTCTTGTCCTACCCTGCTTCAGCTTCACTCACCTGGGCTGAGATGAGCCCGAGACAAAAGTCGGCGGTGGCACTGAGACCTGCGCCGGGCTGCAGCAAGGGGCTACGAGGCGAGCGTGGTGGCGGGGCAGTCGGCAACGGGGAAAGGTTGAGAAACTCCATATCAGCGTATGCATGGAAGACGGAGTGTAGAAGCACATCGGCGACGACAGCGACGCGAAAGCGGCAGTGGGGGCATGGTGCAAGCTAAACGAAGGGACAACGGAGCGAGTTCCTTTGACTCACTGCTCGTTCCGGCCGTCCGCATCCAACCACGACGAGTCTATCCCTTCCTTTACAGTGACAATCGGCGCCACCAGGGGTTTCCCGCGATACGGGAACGACGGGGGAGCCTCTAGGTTGGCTACTGTGTCGTCTGGTACAGGAGCGACGGCTACATACTCGGTACTGTTGGCGGGTGCTGGGGGAATCGGGACGGTCGGCTGTGCTGGGAGTGGCGCGGCGACGAAGATGTGCTGTGGCGGAGCCGACCAGCCAGAGCCAGCTGCGTCTGGCTGTTGGGGCTGGGGCGGCGAGACGGGGTAGGTTTGTCCAGACATGTACAGCTCTGGCATCTGCGGGGGACGGACGACGCCGGTCGACCCGGTCGACCCGATCGTTACGCTCGGCCCTGCGTCCAACTCGCTCACATACCCCGCCCGACGCGTATAAGAGTCGTTCTGCACATGACTCAAGTACGCCTGCTGGCCGGTCGTTGGACCTGCCGAGCCCTCGGGGTTGAGAAGCAGCCCACCCGGACGTGGAAGCACGCGTGGGTTGGGCTGCAGTGGGAGCGCAAGCTGGTTGGCAGGTAAGGTCGTGTTGGTCGGGGTGGAAGGAGAGAATCGTTCTGGCTCCATCTTGGAAGACTGTCAGTTTTCTTTTCAAGAGACGGGACAGAGACAGAGAGTGAGTGGCCACAGGAGATGAGAGAGCCTCACGAGCCCTGTGTCTGTCTGCGTCTGAATTATATGCCAATGCCAAAACTGGCCAGAGGTTTCCACCACTTGGATGTGTTCAAAACTCACACCAAACCAGAGCCCACGGCCGTTCGAAGACTCAGGCACGGCGACGTTGGGTCGAAAGTCATTCATTCATCGACTGTACCCATTGTACGTTCTGCCTCGTCGAGCTTTGATCTCACAGTCGACTCGGCCATGCTCAGAGCTGGACGTCCCGCTCTCGTCATTGCGCGCAGCCTGCACACCTCGGCGGCGCGGCGCCAAGAGGTCGTAGGCGTCGTTGGCACTCCCGTCAAGCGGCCCGTCGGCGGTTTTCGGTGCGTGCGCAGTGTGCTTGAGCGCTGGCTGCCGAAAGCCCAGGGGAGAGCACCTGAAGGTCTGGAGCTGTAGCTGACGAATCGTCTGCTTATCCTCCTCGGCCTTCCGATATTAGAGGCGGGTGAGTGATCTCTCGGCTCCGTTGCGAGTGGTGCTGCTGCTGATGCTGTGGAACAGTATCCTTGGCTTTGTGAGCTTCCCGGTCGGATGACATCCAAGCCCCGAGGTAGATTCGACACTGACGCATGGGCCAGCTCTTTGGATTCGCCGCGGCCTCGTCTCTGTCCATCTACTATCTCCAGCAGGAGAACAAGGTGGCCACCGGGCTTCTGATTGCGAGTGTGGAGGAGCTGCAGCAGGGGACAGAAAAGGCGAGTCCCAACACCCGAGCTTCCCACTCTCTGTGCTCCATGTTCTGAAAGCCCATGGACCCACGCGTTCACCCATATTTGGTTCTATCTGCCCGGCATTCCCGCCGAGACACTGCGTAGTGCAAGGCCCAAGGCTCACAAGTCCAGATCACGTCCCATCTGGACCGCCTCCAGACCGTCGAGAAAGAACTCGCAGCGCTCAAAGCTGCTTCGGCGCAAAAGGACGATGTGTCCAAAGTCCGCAACGAGATGAAAAAGGTCTACGTGAGTCGTTTCTGGCACGGACGTGCCCTTCTCCCTGTCGTTGTCCTCGCTCCTTGTCCCCTGTCCCCTCTTTCCTTCCCCCCCCCCTCCCCCTGGCACCCGCCAGGTTTGAGCGCCAAATAGCGCTCGCCGCGCTCTCTTCCTGCCCCCGTGACGACGACGACGACGAGCTCGGATATCTGGCCAGTACAGGAAACAGAGCTGACGGCGCCAGGACGGACTACACCTCGAGGTGCTCGATATGCGGGCGCATGTCTGGGGCGTAGAGCAGGACCTGCAGCGCTTCGTCAAGTCGGGTGAGTCGGCTGTGCTCCACAGTAGGGTTCGAGTCGGCCGTACTGATGCATTGGGTAGAAGCTGTGCGGCTCTAGAAGTAAATCAAGCATGGACGCGCATGCATATCCAAATCCAAATTCAAAGCTCATCATGTCAAACTCTGCACGTCTGTCTGGTCCAGTTCCTGTGCTTCGAAGCGTCCTGTGCTTCGAAGTGTCCTGTGCTTCAAAGTACACATGCCTTCGTTTCGAGCCAATTGACAGCAGACAGGCACGTGCACTTCTGGTGCTGCTCTCCAGACAACCCACTTCGTCACGGTTTCATGATACGTATACCATCGATGAGATCTAAATTACACCACAGTAGCTTTTAGGTGTCACCAAGCATCGCCGAGTGCTCAATCAATCCCGCCTCTAAGCGACAATAGCGGCTGAAAGGGCGAGCGCGAGGTCTAGTAACCAGCAGCACCGGGGGCTTTGTCACCCTCGCGCCTGAGAGCTAGTAGTATCTCCTTCATGCGAGCGAGATCGGATCCACCGGGAACTGAGGGCCGGATAGTCTTCGATTCTGTTCACGTCAGCTGGTGCTTGGGCGGACCACAGCATGATGATATCAAGATCAATTGCGGAAATGGAGCCGCAGATCGTTGCGTAGGAGGCGAGCTGGGACTCACGGGAATTTTCCAGACTGATCAATTCGGTGATGCGCTCCCATGCCGTACCCTTGGCGATCCCCTCGTTGAGATGTTCCAGGAAAGCCGCCTCGTGTTCTCTGATCGGCGTTAGCCCCATCATTACTCCCGTTGTGCGATACAACGCACTTGTTTTCTCGGATATTCCGCTCCTTGACCTTGTTGTAGTCCTCGTAGAAGCTATCAATCGCCTTTTCGGCCTTGCCGCGCATCTCGTCCCGCCGCGCCTTGTCCTGCTCATCCCTCTGCTTGATTTCCGCCGCCTGCTTCTCGCGCCACTGGCGCACTGGCTCGGTCTCCTCCTCGGCTGCAGGAAGGATATTGGAAAATGCTGGTGGGGGAAGGATGGAGCGCGACGGTTGAGGAGCAGCGGTAGGTGGATAGGGGGATTGGCCATATGGCTGTGCAGAGAGGGCGTTGTATACTGGCTTGGGAGCCTAAACGAGTCAGCTGGGCCCAAGACGAGGCAGTTTGTGCAGCAGACGTACGGCCTCCACGGGAATCTCCGAGGTCAGGTCGGGAAAGGCGCTTTCAAACTGTTCTCGTTCCGCGTCTTCACCAGTCCCAGCAACGCCAGTCACGCGCACCTCGGTCCCTCCAATTCCGGGAGAGTCGAGGGCTGGGAAGGCATCGATGCTTCGCGGAGCCGGCTCGAGCGCTGATTGCGGTGCTGAAGGTGCAGGAGAGGCTATTATGTTAGGCCCAGCTCTTGTGGATACAGGAGCACGCTGTGAAGCTTACTGAGGTCAGGATAGGAGTCGATACCGGATGGGTGGGTGGGCGCACTACCTGAAGCGAAGAGTTCCGCGTCGTCGCCTATAGTAGAGGGGTCAGTGGGAAGGAATGGCCTGATGGAGGAGGTATGAGAAGCTTCACTCACCGAGAGCAGCTTTCTCTCGCGCCAGGAAATCAGCCATAGGATCGTCGGACATGGTGTATGACTGCTTCCTGTTGGGTCTTGAATGCGTCCTCCAGCTGTAGACGAGGTGTTTGGAGAAGAGTAGAGGGTAACAAGTGGTTGAACTCGACGAGCAAGGAGCGACGCGGTGACGTGCCTCGTATCGCCGTAATGCCGAGGCGTGGCACTTTGTACCGCGGATGACTTTCTGGTGCCTCCATGCTGGTCTTATTGTTGTTGTGTCTTCATGCATCTCGTGTAGGCACTCTGGCTGCCAAATGCCAGCTGCAGCTGGTTAACACGAGACTAAGTATCGGGCCGCATTGATCCCTGTTGAGTTGAGCAAAAGGGTGCTTGCATCAATATGACGGCCGTGGCGAATCCCCCAGTCCACTCGACCACCTGGCAGAATGTCATTTCTTCCAACCTGGAGGAACAGCTCGGTATATCAGAGAAACTCGTCGTAACCGCCCGTGCTGACCTGTCATAGTCGATCAGTTCCTCTCTCAATTCGCCTTTCTCATTGAACAAGACACGATCCCAGCCGCGTCAGTTCATTCCATCCCACTTGCCACCAGCTCACCCCTACAGGAAACACGTGCAAATCCTGCTGCATCTCGTGCTGCACCCTCACCCATCGCGCCGAGAGCACTTGCCTGCGACGCATACCCCCCTTGATCTACTGTACAAGCTCCTGTCGATGCATTCTGCGCGCCTGATCGCACGACAGATGCCCCGCGCGCCGCGGACTGCGGCAGACAAGGACGAGCCGGCGTATCTGCGGTGGGAGGCCCGTGGCACCGTCGAACGAGATGCCAAGCGAACGATGCGTCGGTGCGCGTCAGAGGGAATCTGGGCGTTGCTATGGGACCAGGACACATCCAGGATTTCGCCAGGCCAGAAGAGCAAGGGCAAAGGGAAGAAGAGAGCACTGGAGCGAGCAGACCGAGGGGAAGAGGAGGAGGAATTCGAGGGAGGAGATGCAGATCGGCGGGTCAGCGAGAATGGATGGGCCTTGCTCGAGTGGTTTATCGATCTCTGGGAAGAAGACAGGAGCGAACAAACCGAAGTACAGGGTGAGTCGGGTCGCTGGATCCCCGATCCCAAAACGGTAGGCTAAACCCAATCTGACCAGCATCCTACTCGCCGCTCTTTCTCGAGCAGCTCCCACACGACCGCCCAGAGCTGCCTATCGACAATGCATCCGCGCCACTTGCTATTGTCCGCGCAGCCTTCCAGCCCACGGACACGCTAGATCACGCAGCCTCGTCTCGACGACAGCGCTCTGCTGTTGCCATTCTGCAACTCGTACGTCACGCCTCGCCGCTCAGCTTCTTCCTCCTAACAAACTCTAGCTCTTCGCTGCCGCACTGGCTCCCGGTCCGCCCCTCCACCCACACTCTCTGCTCATCTCCACACTCTACCTTGTACATATACTCTCGAGCGCTGCCGTCGATATCCTCTTTTCCCAACTAGCTATGGCGCCAGAACATTCACTCCCGCAGCACGTGCTCTCCCACTTGTACGCGACCATCATCGAGGACCTGGCGGGCGTCCGCGTCGCTCGAGCAGAGGCCCGTCGGCGACACTCTCGTCGTGGCGACTTTGAAAGCCTTCATAGTGTTTTTCCGGCCCCGACGCTCAAGTACGCCTTTGAGTTGCTGGCGGAGAAGAACAGTCCTGAGCACGAGAACGAGGAGGATGTACGCAAGGCGGTAGCTATGAAGACGAGGTTATTGGCGAGCATGATCCAGAGTCATCCATTAGGCAGTCCTATCTGGAAGCAAACAGTGGACAGCTTAAGTGGTCGTTGGCGAGACCAGCTGGAGGCGAGCACGACGTTTCCGAGCTCTGGTTCGTTGGGAAGAGGGTTAGTAGCCATGGTCGATGTTGTCTGCCCTGTAGCAAAGTAACGGATTTTACGACTGTAGCGATATTGTCCGGCATATAGCATAACAGCATGAAGCATATCTCGAGCGCATGCGATGAACAGCCTAGGTGTCTATCCCTTGACGGCACGGACAAACGCCTCGATCTTCGCTGCGTCCTTGCCTGTTCCATCTGCCGTCTCGACTCCACTCGATACATCCACCACGGCGACACCCTCTCCCACCTCTTGGACGGCGTGCGCGACGTTTTCCGGGGTGAGCCCGCCCGCCAGAATGACAGGTAATCTGAATCGCCCTTCCGAGCCCACTTCGCCGGCCGTGACGAGGCGCCTGGCGTGTTCCCACGGGAACGTCTTTCCCTCGCCCCCTCCTGCGCCACTCCCGTCCGCCGGCGCCGCATCGAGCAAGACGTACTGGTTCGCGCCTGGACGCGTGATCTCCCCGCCTCGAATCTTGCCGTGCGCGTCGACGCGGAACGCTTTGATCGTAGGCACAGGCAAGAATTTGGCCCAGCTCTGCGGCTCGTCCCCGTGCAGCTGGACCATGTCGAGATCCAACTCGTCGATCAGACCAAGCACCTCTTCCAGCGATTGATTCTGCACCACTCCCACAAGCAGCGGCCGCCGACGCGATGTCAGGCGCTGTGCGTGATGCGTGAACCACGGGACGGGGGAGTGTGAAGATGAAGGGGCCGCCGACGATGTCGACGAAGCACGAGCAGCACGTGCGAGGCCAGCAATCTCTCGTCCTACCCGAGGTGTGATACACCGTTTCGACCCTGGAACGAGAATGACACCGAGCAGGTCGGCACCCGTATCGATCGCCAGTTTTGCGTCGGCTGCTGAGCGTAATCCGCAGATCTTGACCAATGGACGGGCCGGACTGACAGGCGCAGGAGCGGGAAGACCGATCAGAGAGCGTAGGAAAGATGCTGGATCGGAAGCGCGCATCAAACTTTCTCCGACTAGAACAGCCCGCACTCCCTCTGCGGTGTACTTTGCGACATCGTCAGGACTGGAAATTCCTGACAACGCGCAGAGGGTGACCTCTCCTCGTCGAGTAGCGAGAGCCTCGTTGACACGCGACGTGGTTGACATGTCGACGTTGAAGTCGTGGAGATTTCGGTTGTTCACGCCGATCACCTTGGCACCGAGTTCAAGTGCAAGAGCCAGTTCCGTTGGGTTGTTGACCTCGACGAGTGGCTCCATGCCGAGTGATAAAGAGTACGAGTATAGCTGCTTGAGGAGCTCCGATGTGAGCATGGCCACGATCAGCAGGACTGTATCGGCGCCGTAGAGCCGAGCCTCGTCGATCTGGTACGTTGAGAGGATGAAATCTTTGCGAAGGATGGCGGGGCGGTTCGGCACCGAGTCAAGCGCAAGGCGCACGGCCAGCATATCTGTCAAGTTGCCTTTGAACCACTTGGGCTCGGTGAGCACCGAAATGACAGATGCGCCTGCTAGTGCGTATCGCAGTGCTTGGGCAGGTGCGGACGCATCCGGGGCGATATCGCCTTTGGATGGAGAAGCGCGCTTGATCTCAGCCATGATCGCTGTATGTGGTGTTGAATTCAGACGCGACACAAAGTCGATTTGCGGGGGGGCGGTGTGCAGAGAAAGGGAAGCTGAGAGGATGGACTGGGTCGCCGAAGGGCTCGTGGAAGATGCTTCGACATCCTGGAGACGTTGCTCGTGTATCTGGTTGAGGATTGTGGGAAGTTTTGGAACGCCGTTTGCCTTGACGTGCCCATTCGCCTCGTGGCCGTTTGCCTTGGGCTCCTCCGCTAATCCTGCACCGCACCACGCATTCTCCCCGCCCCAGCTGCCGCCTCTCAACTTGAGAAAGTTGGCCATGAGCCCACGCCCGCCTTCTGACATGCACGATTCAGGATGGTATTGCACCGCTTCGACCGTTGCTGTCCGGTGCCGCACAGCCATGATGACGCCACTCTCCTGAGTCGTCGCTGAGACTTGAAGCTCCTTTGGCAGCGTAAGAAGTTTTGCCGCAAGGGAGTGGTACCGGGTCGACGGGAGATGTTGTGGGAGACCGTGGAAGATGCCCAGTCCATCGTGATCTACCAAAGACGTCTTGCCATGCTTGATCTCTCCTGCATATGCAATCTGCAATCAGTTTCGCACGGGCGCATCCACTCACTTCTCCACCAAGGACATCCACGACGCATTCGAGGCCCATACATACACCTAGTATCGGCAGTTTTCCTGTTCCCCAAGTAATGGCCTCTCGACTGATTCCTGAATCGGTTCGAGGATGTCCCGGACCAGGAGAGATAATGATGCGATCTAGATCCCCAGCCGAGTACATGGCCTGCCAGTTAGTCTCGGCAGCACAAACAGACAACTCACGTCCATCTCCTCTAGAGTGATCTTGTCATTACGCCGCACCAATGGGTTTCCCCCCAAGGTAGCGACATCAGCGTAGACGTTCCATGTGAACGAATCATAGTTGTCTATAATCAGAGTGCAGCCCATGTTGTCTCCTCGCTGCTCGCTGACTGATTCTGCAAGAGATGAGAGACGAATTCCAAGGGACGCTCGAGTCGCCGACTTTCCAATGCGGATTACGTAAACATGTTCCTCCACTTTAGGCGGCAACTTGCAAGTGTGACTCTTCGAGGTGCAATCTATACCATCCTCAAGAGGCAGCATGGAAAAGTACTCGAAATGGAGGGTGGGTCCAGCTTTGGCGGCCTGAGAAGATGAGGAGATCTGACGCTGCCTCAGGATCCAGCAACAGGAATCCAGGTCAGCTTAGCCTTTGCAGGCTTGCGTCGAAGCTGACCGCTCGCAGCCATTCCTTCCTCCTGCCCCTCCGAGCACATCTCCCATCTTCATCGCCCTCCTTGCCCCATTCAGCGCCGCACATGCCCTAATACGTGCTGTACTTCTGGCTGTAGATGCTGTCCTGTACCTACTCTCGGTCCACGGAGTCGCTCTCCTTCTCGTACGCTCTTCCTCGTCCGCTTTGCATCGCATTGACGTTGTTAGACGCCGATACCGCCGGTGCATCGGGCCGTATCGAGTTTCTTCACTGCTGTAACATGCAGGCTAGCTCTTGGAATCATGGGATACTGGTGGATCGAGACCGAGACAGCGTCTTCTAAACGAGGGTATGTCCGCATTTCTACTTCACGGATCCTTATCTGGTCGGCGGTGGTCTGTGCTGATAGGACAGTGCAAAGGGGGTCGCGCAGATCTCCAATATCTCTCCGAAACGCGGTGATCTAATCATCTCCAACTGGACGTCTTACATCGATGTCCTCTACCTAGCCTTCCGGTGAGTCCGACCTGCTGCTTCCGTCACTTTCCCCCTTGCTCACCTCGAGACGAACGCAGGCATAATCCGACCTTTCTGCTTCCTGTATTTTCGCTGTTGCCTGACGTACCGACGACGTCCAATTTTGGCCGAAAGTCAGGAACAGGATCAGCAAACATCCTCGCTTCCTCTTCGTCCCAACCAGCCCTACTAGGCTACGTGCCAGTCTCTCTACCCGCCCTACTCGCGCGGACAGGCAGTCTTCCTCCCACATCCGCCGTGCCCCCGCAAGGCATGTACAAGACTCTTCGGGAGGCTCGGCGCCGCTCGAGAGGGCCCGTCTGTCTCTTTCCAGAAGGCACGACGTCCAACGGCCGTGCTGTCTTGCGCTTTGGCGACGGTGTGTTGGGCGAGGAGGATGTAGGTGAACAAGCTGGAATCGTATGGATCAAGTTCTTCAAGTGAGTCCCCTACAAAGCCAAGCCATCGTAGCTTGAAGCTTACATTACTAGGCACTCGGCTCCTACCCCATTTGCATCTAGCGCAGTCGTTCCCTTCCCAACACCGCTCCGACATTTACTGTTGCACACTTTGTACACCCCAACCCCCGTCCAACGCCGGTCTCTGCTCGTACGCACCCTCCACCCATCAGCTTCACCGTCCTCACCGTCCTTCCTTCCTTCGGAAATCCTCGCTACCACACCGGGTGGACTCGCAGGCGTCGCCAAAGACGGCAGAGGCGTCATGCGTGAGGCCATCGGCGTCGTGTTGGCAGAGACCGGCCGGGTCAGGCGGGTTGGCGGCATGGGCTGGGTAGAGAAGAAGGGTTTCTTGGAGTATTGGCAAAGTACAAGACGATGAGGCGCACAACATGGGCGGTGAAGCAGAGCCGGCTGAAGCAAGGATCCCATATATGCATGACATGGCACAGTGTTGTTGGTCCTCGTCTCTACGAATCTGATACCGGGCAATCTGGATGCAATTGTGCACAACTATACGACCGTTATAACTATGGACAACCCATCACAACCCGGCCAGGTCGGGGGCGGGCATGCTGTGAGGCGAGGTATGCTGTCGTGCTCTTCACGCAACAGACTTCTGCTCCAGTTGTCTCTCGAGGGCACTCCCTGGATGTTCCTCGAGGTCTGCACCAGTGTTGACCACGTCCGAATAAGCAGGTCCAATGCCTGCGCCTGGCTCTCTGGGTGGTGAGGGTGCAGGAGGCAACTCGTGTCTGACAGCCCATCAGCTTGAAAATCTGCTCTTTGTGATAAAACTTGCGAATCTTTTCGAGTAGGAGCCGCGACGTGATGGTGACGGACCAATTGTCGGAATGACCGAACCTAGTCGGCTTCAGCGCGGCAGACGTGACTTATGAATCATCTCTGACCTCATCCACAATGAGCTGGCGCATTCCATTGGTCGATTCTTCACGCTCAAAGGCGAAGTCAAATGACACCTCGCAGAGCGGTTCATCGGCTGGATCGTGCCACACTGAAAGGCTAACGGGGTCAATAAGCTCAGACCGTGACATTCATCCAGCCCACGAACTTACTACGGGTGTTCAAGTGCTTCTTGGCAGCCTATACGTTTTGCCGGATCGAATGACAACAACTTCTGCATCAGATCTAGAGCAGCGGGAGACGCGTGTGGGTATAGTGTTTTGAAGTGTATCCTGGGCTTGATAGGCAAGGAGCGAATGTAGCTGACAAGTGAACACGAATCCACAAAATACCATGACAAACTCACTCTTGTGCTCTTGGAGAGCCGACACGACGCAGAGTATCTTCTGTTGGTGTACCAAGGTAATTCAGAATCTTGTTAAGCTGATCCACATAATCTTCTCCTTTAAAGATTGGTTTACCGCCAAGGAGCTCTGCAAGGATACATCCCACCGACCACATGTCGACTGATCAATCAGTTGTCGTAAGCGCATGCTTAACATACTGCTCGATGTGTAATTTGCGAAACTGAGCATGATCTCCGGGGCGCGGTACCACCGAGTTGCAACATCTACATCATGAGTAAGCAATTCAAAGACGGATGTCTTACATTCAGTCATGAAGCCTGCTTGCCCCTGTTCTGTCTGGATTGCCCCAGGCTGGAAGCCACGAGCGAGGCCAAAGTCACAGATCTTGAGCTCGCAATCGGCGTTGACAAGCAAGTTCCCTGGCTTCAGGTCTCGATGCAGGACGTTGGCTGAATGTATGTACTGTTTGGTCAGTCTCAGAAAGATGTTAAATGAGGTCTCACTTTCAGCCCGCATAGTGTTTGATAGAGGAATGATTGAAAGTGCGCGTCTGAGAGTGGTTGCCCCGAGCGGATCTAAACGTCAGAAAGAACTCGTTTCTTACCGCTCACAATCGCGTGCAAGTCCGCCTCCATGAGCTCTTCGTAGAGGTAGACCTCGCTGAACAGTCCGGAACCAGGGGGATCAAACACGATGTCCATGTCGTACAGGCTACTCATCAGTTCTGAATGTCCAGAAACTTCACCAGGTGATCTGTTATTAGCTCGGCCACCCAAAGGAGGACTCACATTCTTATGTCCTCTGAAATGATGCAGCAGTCGAAGCTCTCTCAGGCATCGTTTAGTGAGAATCTAAGGTAAGTCAAGCCTATAATATGCTCGTACCTTCTTTGTAAAGACGTTGGTGACCTTCTTCACCGCACATGTCTCGCCCGTCTGCTGATGTCGTGCCGAAGAGACACATCTGCCTGTGTCAGTGCCATCAACGGCATAGGTGGACAAGAGCACATACCCATAGGCTCCTTGACCGAGCTCTTTGACAAACACCCATGGCTGCTGGAGTATACTACAGTCGGGGTCAGTCTCAGAGCTGCAAGTTAGACGGTTGAACGATTGTTGGGCATACGCCGCAAAGCCGAGAGCTCACTAGATGTTGTTGGGGGTCTGGAACCGCTGCCTGGGTGTGTTGTCCATACCGTCGACGCTGCCTCTAGGATGTGCTCTATGGTTATAAGGGGTAGGAGATGAGGATCGAATGGGATAAAGAGGGGATAGGAAGAAGGAAGGAAGTAAGGAAGGAAAGGAGGAAGAGAGTCAAAGCAGTGGCAGTGTTCGTTACACTTTGTGCTCCTTTCCTCTCAAACCCCGCACGGCGAGCGGTGCACACCCCCGCATTCTTCCACGTGGTCCACGTGGTTTGGGGATAACACTCCCACGGTTGTTCTTCAATGACAGTAAGCTGTGGGTTCAGAAATCTCGTTGATTGTTCCAATCTCCTCCTAGTCAGGCGACATCACGGCAATGTCGTCCGATCCATCGCCTTCGAAGCGAATTCCGCCTCCAAAGCCTCAGAGGAAGGGCCCAACAGATGCAGGCCGAGCTGCCGCTGCGACTAAACCGGCCAGGGATGCTATCCCTCCACGTCTCACTCCCGGCCCACGGCTTCCTCAAGCTGCCTCTGCATCATCTTCCAAGGCGTCTTCGTCCAAAATCCCCGTCAAACCTAGACAGCAAGCGAATGCTCCTGTTGTTACCCCTAGGACGAGATTCTTGGGACCAGGAGGATCCGGCCCGGCTCGAAGACTGCCGCTTGAAGATATCAAGCCCGAGATCAACGCAGGCGAGGAAGAATGGGCGGCGCTGATGAAGAGTGCTCATGGGCCCATGAGTGGCGGCGATTATGCCAAGGCGGCGAAGACTGTCCAGGTGAGCTTTGCTGTATGGATATCACTGATGACAGGATAAATGGGAACTGTTACCCGCGTTTCTCAAAGTCAAGGGTTTGGTCAAACAACACCTCGACTCGTACAACTATTTTGTTCAGGTCGACATCAAGCACATTCTCCGGGCAAATTCTCTCATACAGAGCGAGAATATCAACCACTGGATCCAGTATCTTGACATAAGAGTCGGCCGCCCTCAGCGTCCAGGTCTCGACACCAATCAACAGAACACTACGCTCCTCACCCCCATGACGTGCCGATTGACCGACTCGAACTACGCCGCTCCCATTTTCGTCGATGTCGAGTACACAATGGAACAGCATGTCAAACGGGCTCGAGGCGTCTGCATTGGTTATTTACCCGTGATGCTCAGGAGTGATCTGTGCTGGCTCAAGGGCAGGACCGAAGCTGAATTAGCAGCGATGGGCGAGTGCCCAATGGATCCCGGAGGATATTTTGTCGTGAAGGGGACCGAAAAAGTCATCTTGGTGCAGGAACAGTTGTCAAAGAACCGTATTATCGTCATGGCAGATCAGAAAAAGGATGAAGTCACCGCAGAAGTCACATCGTGAGTAGCTGGAATGCGCAACCGCTGATTATAAGATCCACCCACGACCGAGTCGTCAAGACGTACGTGATGACAAAGGCACGCCGGCTGTACCTACGTCACAATTCGTTCAAGGAGCCAATCCCCATAGTCATCGCGCTCAAGGCAATGGGTCTGACATCGGACAAGGAGATTATCCAGCTCATCTGTGGGTTTGACGAGCGATACCAAGAGGCATTTGGTCCGTCTTTGGAGGAGGCTGCAAGCAAGAATGCGTTCACCCAGAAACAATGCCTCGAATATGTCGGCGTGCGCGTCTCTCCTGGTCAAGAGCGCGATGACTCGGGCATGCGCCTCTCGGTTGCTCAGATCGCCATGCAGAGTCTGGCCGCGATGGTCCTCGCGCATGTCAAAGTGCGGAATCTAAACTTCCGGCCAAAATGTATATACCTCGCGACTATGGCAAGGCGTGTCTTGGCGGCTATGCTTGATGTCAGCATGGTGGATGATAGAGATTACGTCGGGAATAAACGCCTCGAACTGTAAGTCGTTCAGACTGCATGAGCTGATGTCAGTGCCGGACAACTCTTGTCGCTGTTGTTTGAAGATACCTTCAAGACCTTCAACTCCACCATCAAACGGCAGATGGATATGATGCTCAACCGACGCAGTAGAGCCACTCCCTTTGACTCGCGGTCGCTGCTCGAGCAGCACATGGGGATTGTTACCACCGCATTCGTTAGATCCATCTCGACAGGAAACTGGTCGCTCAAGCGATTCCACGTCGAGCGTGCTGGGGTCACTCATGTTTTATCCCGGTTGTCATTCATCGCCGCATTGGGTATGATGACACGGATCTCGTCACAATTCGAAAAGACTCGGAAAGTGTCCGGTCCGCGAGCACTACAGCCCAGTCAGTGGGGTATGTTGTGTCCGTCCGATACACCTGAAGGAGAAGCATGTGGACTGGTCAAGAACCTCGCCCTGATGACGCACATCACTACCGACGTCCCAGAGGACCCGTTGATTCGCATTGCTTTCATGCTCGGCGTTCAAGACGTATCGCTCATGACCGGTAACGAGCTGTATCGACCTGGTGTCCATTTGGTGCAGGTCAATGGCTTCATCATCGGCGTCACAGCGAAAGCAAAGTCGTTTGTGCGAACTTTCCGAAAACTGCGTCGTGCGGGTCGGACGTCGGAATTTGTTAGCATCTACATCAACCATCATCACCGAGTCATTTACATCGCTTCGGATGGGGGCCGTATCTGTCGTCCGATGATTATCGTCGATAACGGTCGATCGCGCGTCACTTCTGAGCACGTACGATTGCTCAAGCAGAAGAAGGTCTCGTTCGACCATTTCTTGCGTTCTGGTCTGGTTGAATACCTGGACGTGAACGAGGAGAACGATTCGTTTATCGCTTGTTACGAACACGAGATCACGCCAGATACCACCCATCTCGAGATCGAGCCCTTTACGATTCTCGGTGCCGTTGCGGGGCTTATTCCATATCCTCACCACAACCAGTCGCCGCGGAATACGTATCAGTGTGCCATGGGAAAGCAAGCAATCGGAGCAATCGCGTACAATCAGCTTAACCGGATTGACACTTTGCTATATCTCATGACGTATCCTCAACAGCCCATGGTCAAGACCAAGACGATCGAACTGGTTGGATACGACAAGCTGCCGGCGGGGCAAAACGCTACAGTTGCGGTGATGAGTTTCTCAGGGTACGATATCGAAGATGCCCTTATCCTCAATCGCGCGTCGGTTGATCGTGGATTCGGCCGATGCCACGTATTGAAGAAGACTACAATGGTGCTCAAGAGCAACAACACCGGTGCAACGGACCGTCTCGCCTTCCCCAGCACGGGCGATACCGACAATCGATATATGTTTGTCGACAAGGACGGCTTGGTCGCGCCTGGAGCGATTGTCCGCCCAAACGACGTGATGATTCATCGCGAGTCGGCAATATCGAACCCAGCCGGCGGAGAACCGGAATGGAAACCTACCCCGGTCTCCAATAAACTGCCTGAACCAGTTCAGATCGACAAGGTCATGGTCTCTGAGACCGATGAGGGCGAATTGATCAAAGTCCTTACTCGTCAGACTCGCCGGCCTGAATTGGGTGACAAGTTCTCCAGTCGGCATGGGCAGAAGGGCGTCTGCGGTTTGATTGTACCTCAGGAAGACATGCCCTTCAACGACGAGGGCATTGTACCGGATATTATCATGAACCCGCATGGCTTCCCGTCCCGAATGTGAGTGTATGGTCATGATGCCGCTGATTGTGCAGGACTGTGGGGAAGATGATTGAGCTGCTAGCTGGTAAAGCTGGTGTGGTCTCGGGCGCTCTCCAGTACGGCACAGCGTTTGGAGGTTCAAAAGTCGTCGATATGTCTCAGATTCTCATTGATCATGGATTCTCGTACGGTGGCAAGGATATGCTCACTTCTGGTGTCACTGGACAGAGTCTGGAGTGTTACGTGTATTTTGGCCCGATCTATTACCAGAAGCTGAAGGTGAGTTTCAGTTGGGGAACACGGCTGACGGCAGCATATGGTGATGGACAAGATGCATGCGAGACCCACCGGACCGAGGGCAAATCTCACGCGACAGCCTACGGAAGGTCGCAGCAAGGACGGTGGTCTGCGTTTGGGAGAGATGGAGCGTGACTGGTATGTACAAAGTGTCAGCCTTGGGGCCCGCTGATCGCGGCAGCTTGATTGGGTACGGAGCGACTCAGCTGTTGCTGGAACGACTCATGATATCGTCCGATGCGTTCGACACACAAGTATGCGAGACGTGCGGGATGTTGGGATACGCCGGGTGGTGTCCGAAATGCAAGAGCGGTAAAGGGATCGTCAGCCTTACGATCCCATATGCAGCCAAACTGCTCATCCAGGAGGTGAGTTGCAGGACACTGCGGGAGAAGAATGGTCCTCGCATGTGAGCAGAACTGACGAGGTCTCAGTTGATGGGCATGAACATCATGCCAAAGCTGTGCCTGGAGGACACGGTGTAGGGAACGCTCTGGCAAGAGTCACGACACGACGTGAAATTCACATTTTTGGAGCTCATTCATGGCATATGACGCAACGACATACATTTTCTGTACATCCCACATGCATACATGCATACTTTCTCGGCGCAGTGGCAGCAAGGGTTACACCTGGATCTCTCTGTGCAATCTTGCAAGAGTTATTAGAGTTTGTCGACGATTGAACGCACGGTCCGAGCCGAAATCTGATTCCGTCTGTTGTTCCTCTGGGGCAGTAGCCTGTGTGATTTCAGCATTCTGATCTTCGTCTCGAGTCGTGACTCCAACGATGCGGTAGCACCTAGCACCGGAGATATGGCGGCGGCGCAAAACGGCGACATGTCGGCTGGCGTGACGAGCCCCACTTCGGCGCCTCTCACTGGCAAGCGGAGGCAGTCTCGCTCGCAGTCGTTCTTGCACTCGCCGAGTGCGCGGCGGCTCACTGGGAGTCTATCTCTGCGACGCCCTTCGGCGCTGCAACCTCCCTCCAGCCCGCTGTATCCACCCGCACCGAGCGGTATACCCCCATCGTCGCCGGCTCTTCGTCCCGACCCATACCCAATTCCGCGAGCGTTCACCCGGCCACTCACCCAGACGCACCTCACCGACCAGGGCCGGCACGCCGACCCCCACCCGTACCCGTACCCTTACCCATACCCGTACCATTATCCCTACGGCCAGCAGCCAGGACAGCCGCACAAGCCCAAGCCCAAGCGGAGACCATGGCGGATCAGTGCGCGGCTGGCAAGGTCGATCCTGTACCAGTTCAGTTTCTGGCTGTTCATCCTCATCCTGGTGGTGCTCCTCATCGGTAGTGCCTGGGGGCTTGGCGACCAGGCATGGCGCACAGGAGGACAGAGGAGGTGGAATATCGTCATTCTCACAGCGGCGTACTTCGTCTTGGTAAGTCTAGCCAGCAGCCGTCCTGGTACTACACCTTTGCGTTCTGGTAGACTACACCTCTGCCGCCGACGTCCGTGAACCATCCATGCCATCCAGGGACAATGACCTGCTTTGAGCTGGCGGTTTGTGCTGCATGAAGGCGGGTCTGGCTGCGTGCACGCACCACATGGAACACGGGCTGATCCTCCAGGGCATCGTCTCCATCATCCACATCTGGTCGCGTCTTCTTACAGTAAAGAAGATCCTCCGTACCATGCCAAAACCATACATCCCTACCAAGCAGTTCGACGTGCCCAAGGTGTGTTGGTGACCACGGTCAACGAGAGACTACAGTCCACTAACGTGTGCACAGAAAGTCGCAGATCATATCATGATCGAGTATTCAAGGACAGCAGTTATTGCACATATAAGCCAAGCAACGACGGGGGAGCAAGAGGGCTGGGGCAGGCCAGGTACGTCACACGCCAGTGGCTGATTGCGCCGGCTGACACGGAGCAGGGACGAAATGGGAGAATCAGCACTTTCGCACTTACATCCTCTCTACTCTACCCACGATGAGTACGTCTCGTGCTTGATTTCTCAAGTCGTGCTCTCGCTGAAAGCCCCAGAACAAGCCTTGTGCCCAGACGCGAACGGGTCCCCGCTCTCTCTCAAGCCCCTGTTCGACGCGCTCGACGAACTGCACGATAACGGTGCGATCCGGCTCTTTGTTAATAGCTATGCCAAGATGATCGAAAAGGCGCGCTACGCCCGCAATGAACCGGACGAAGTCGATGCGGCTGCTGTCGAAAAGGTCGTCGAGATCGTTCTGCTCGCGCTCGAAATGAAGCGGAGGCGGGAGAAGGGCGAGGGTTGAGTCGTGTATCCGCAATGATTCCGTATATGAATCAGGTTGTACAATGCCATAAATTGCCATACAACATGTAATGCTTGCGACCCTATCACTGCTAGCGACTCTATCACGAAGCCTCCTCCGCCTTTGGCTTTTTCTTCTTCTTGACCTCGCCGTCCTTGGCCGGAGGTTTCTTCTTCTTGACCTCGCCTTCGGTCGCGTCTGTCTTCTTCTTCTTGCCCGTCTTTTTCTCGTCAGTGTCATCGGGTGCTGGCCGTTTCTTCTTGGGCTTCTTCTTCTCGCCTTCAGGCGGGGCGGCGGCACCACTGGTTGTCCCGTCTGGTGGAGCCTGCGGTCCAGACACCAGGTGGCTGCGCTCCTTGAGGCGGTTGTGGTTGGCGATGCGTTCCTGCAATCGCAAGATCGACCAGTTTGGCTGGAACGTCCCGCTGCGCTGTGGCCCGATGGCGAGGAGCTTGCGCATCCGTTCGGCGTCGGAGCGGTCGTCGGTCGCGGATGTAGAGGGGTGGCGGAACGATCCGTCCGCGGCGAGGTTCGGCGGCGCGGGCGTGGTGAGCATGACGGCCAGCGCGGCGTTGCGGGTCGCCAGTATCGACGTGCCGAGATACAACGGCGCCGACGTAGCAGCCTGCGTGGCGTACCCGTCAGCGTGTGAGAGCTGTGAGATGATCTCGACATGGCACGGCGGGCTTACGATGATGCGCGACTCCAGCTCGAGCGCGGTGCTGTCGTCGGATATATTCTTGCGATCGAGCAGGACGCCCATGGATCCGATCAGAGCTTCTGCAGCCGGCCGCATCACCACGCGGCTGCGCGTCTCGGGTATCTTTCGGAAGTCCTGTATCTCGACCACGAGGCAGCCGTCGACAAACGACAGGTAGGGCCGGATATCGTACAGAAAGGGGATGAGCGAGGCGGGAATGACCTGCGCCCGCAGAGCGAGGAGGAACGGCCGCATCGGCCCGTCATACTGGAACGGCATTTGCTATCCGTTGTCAGCACCAAGTTGAGTGAGTGAGTAGGAAGTGAGTGAGTAGACGGGGAGACCAAACAACACAAAGCAACATACAGAATTCTCAAAGCGCCAGTACGACGAGTAGAGCTGGACGGTGAGCGAGGGTTCCCATTTGCGCGACTTTTTCAGCACAGCGCGCGCAAAGCGGTGGTGGTTGTACCCGGATGCGCTCGCCATGGCTCCAGAGCGAGTGGATGGCGCGCTCAGCACGCGCTGGATGTGGTGGATGCGACGTAAGTGTCAAAAGGTTGAATGAAAAGGGCGGAGATGGACTGTAGATCCACCGGAATCTAATCGCGTGACGGCCGTCTTCAGTCTTCACCTTCGTCGACGACAACAACCTTGTCAGTCTTGTCCACATTCGACAGGATGAGCAACTCGAACTTCTTAGACGTCAGTAGACGGGCAGAGTGTGGATAGGGCGCGCTGACGTTGCTCAGAAAGCAATAGCTTTGGTCCAGAAAGCGATAGACGAAGATGTCAAGCAGAACTATGTGGTATGTTGATGTTGCCAACGAGGCTAAGCGATGCAGGAGGCATACAAGCAATATCAGGATGCTCTCGACTATTTCATGATGGTGAGTCTCCTGGGTGCCCTCTGTGCTCTGTGCCCTACGCTCGGTGCTGACAGGCTGCAGGCGATGAAATGTGAGCTCTGCTCGTTGGGCTCTGCTGAACCGTAGACGAGAAGAACGACAAGCTCAAGGAGCTCATCCGCAAGAAGTTTACAGAATACCTCGATCGAGCAGAGAAGCTCAAGGAGCACATAGCCAAGGCGGACGAGAAGCGGACAAGGACCAAAGTGGCCAGTACAGGAGGCGGCGGGAGTCAGCCGGGCGGCCCAGACGTCAAGGACGATGATGACCCCGAGATCAAGAAGCTGCGCTCGGGACTCCAGGGCGCGATCCTCTCAGAGTCGCCCAACGTGCAATGGGACGACGTGGCGGGCTTGGCGCAGGCCAAGGAGGCGCTCAAGGAGGCCGTCATTCTCCCCATCAAGTTCCCCCAACTGTTCACGGGTAAACGCACGCCCTGGCGCGGCATCCTGCTGTACGGGCCGCCGGGGACGGGCAAATCCTACCTGGCGAAAGCAGTCGCGACAGAGGCAAAGAGCACGTTCTTCTCCGTGTCCAGCAGTGACCTTGTCTCCAAGTGGATGGGCGAGTCTGAACGGTGAGGACGAGTGCGCCGGAAGGAGCTGACAACGAGGCTCGTCAAGCAACTGTTTACGATGGCGCGGGAGCAAAAGCCAGCCATCATCTTCATCGACGAGATCGATTCGCTGACGGGGACGCGTGGCGAGGGCGAATCAGAGGCCAGCCGGCGTATCAAGACCGAGTTCTTGGTCCAGATCAATGGCGTGGGCAACGACGACACCGGCGTGCTGGTGCTGGGCGCGACCAACATCCCCTGGCAGCTGGACCCTGCAATCAAGCGACGGTGAGTGGCCGTTCGGCGTAACGCTGACATGCAGATTCGAGAAACGCATATACATCCCACTGCCAGACGCGCCGGCCCGGAGAAAAATGTTCGAGCTCAATGTTGGCTCCACACCACACGGCCTCTCGCCACACGACTTTTCCACACTCGCAGACGAGACTGAGGGGTGCGTCGTTCTCCGCCAACCGTGCTCATAGACAGGTACTCTGGATCCGATATCGCCGTCATCGTTCGCGACGCCCTCATGCAGCCCGTACGAAAAGTCCTCTCCGCCACCCATTTCCACGAAGTGACCGTCGACACGCCGGACGGGCCCAAAACAAAGCTCACACCGTGTTCGCCCGGCGCACCTGGAGCGATCGAGAAGACGTGGACGGACGTCAACTCGGACGAGCTTCTCGAGCCGTTGCTGAGCCTCAAGGATTTCGAGAAATCCATCCAGGTCAATCGGCCGACCGTCAGTCAAGCCGATATCCAGAAACACATTGCCTTTACAAATGAGAGTGGTGAGTCTCAGGCCGTGGTCGGGACTGACGCCCAGGTGGCGAGGGAGCATGACCGCAGTATTCACACTGGGAGCCCGTCCAGCGCGTCACATGAGCCTCAATGTTGTTATGCTAGATCCTTGCAGGGAGACCTGCGACCACGTGGGCCCGTCGACCTGTCCCACTGTCTATGCATCTCCATGCTCTGACCGATTACGAATACGACTTACCACTGACAGCACTTGCATCTGGGATGCGCAGCATCGAGACGCCGTGGTATGACAGACAAGATTCGTTTCAGTGATGTTTTCCTGCAGCCTACGTCAGCGGGAAACGGTTTACAATTTGAGACAACGCAGACAGCGGCAGACAGCACTTACTTTTCTTAGGGCAGGATTTCAGGACCTGGGGTGATGTCAGTGCGCTCGAGGCGATTGCGCTCTTGGTGGCGGACATGGCATCCGAAGCAGTGGGCGTGGTGGCGTCCGAGGAGTCTGGATCGGGCGAAAGGCTGGCAGCACTAGCAGTGCTCGCCGTGGAGGTCGTGGTGTCCGAAGGACTGTCGACACTGGTACTCCCAGAACTGGACGTGCCGTTGCTTGCCGGACTGCCGACACTGGTGTGGGAAGGATTGGGCGAGTCTGTGAGCGTAGGCAACGACACAGGCGAGCAGGTCGCACAGGGAGCCATGGACTCGGCAGGCGCTGGACTGGAGGTATAGGCGTCTGACAGGACGTGTCCGGCCTCGAAAGGCGTGGTGATGGCCGGCCCGTAGCTCGGTAGCTCGAATCCTGGCACTTGACGGTTCGTGACGATGACGGTCAGGCCGCCAGGATTTCCTGGTGTCGTCAATACTATACGTGCAGGGGCGCGTTTGAGCCTGAACGGAGCGGGACGTACCAGACATGCAGTCCCCGCCGTTGATCAGCTGCCACATCCCTACGACTGCTTTGGCTGAACCACGTCAGAACACTCTTCGCGGCCAGTGAGAGCACGACGACCACTCGCCAGAGAAATCGACAATGTAGTCCGTCTCGGCGGCACCGCACGAATCCCAGAGGACAAAGGGGCCTTCATCCATCTCGTATTTTTCCCCGTTGGGGAGGTACACTTCTACCCTTGGCCGGTCAGTACGAAGAGGGGGTGCCAGTGTACCACGCACTCTTTGCCGCAGACCGTGTCCAAGTACTGTTCGACGAAGTTCCAATCGATGGCTACCGTGAGTCAGTCTTACTGTACATACGTGCACATGTCCCAGCGAGCGCGCCTGGCGTCGTTACGGCGGGTGGAACTCCGGCACGTACCGACGATACGGCTGGTGTTGAGCGCGGTGAGGCTGCGTGCCGTGTGGGTCGCTTCTTCACACTTGGGTGGCTGCGAGTTGACAGTGTTCGCCGACCAGTTATCTTCTTGAAAGCGGGCGGCACAAATCTGGCCCGTCGTCGCTTCGTTGACGTCGTAGTAGCTGCGCCCGAGTCGTCAGAGCAGCAGCGGCGAGAGGAGCAGGAAGATACATACATGGTACCTCGGACGTCGGGGCCGAACCAGAGAATGTCAGAGCTCGCATTTGCCGTCGCCGTTGTCGTTGCCGATGCCGATGGTGTTGATGTTGGAGCAGCGCTGCAGAATGCGAACACCAGTACCGCCGTGGGCAACAGGCGAGGTAGAGACAGCATCGCTATCCAGAGCGACTGGAGGCTGAAGATTGGGGATGAAAGGGTCGCGCCTGGCGACTTTATCGAGCTTGAAGAGAATGACAATGTTCAAGTGTGCAGTGCTCAAGATGTCTCAGCGAACATGAACCAACCATCGGGGGCATACGCCCTGTTTACTCGGATGATCTGTGGCCCCCCGTCCCCGTCCTTGCATCAGTTCGAGGTCCTTTCAGGTCGGCCTCCTGTATCACGTATTTCTCTTCCCATGTACTCCGTCTGCCATAGCTAGATATGTATAGCTGCTGCCAATCTCCTTTTGCAAACGGGTTGATTGAATGATTGACAAAGTCCCATCAAAGACTGGTACAGTACACTCCGAGGTGTTGGCAATTTGCCACTCGTGTTTCGCGTTTCACACCACGGTGGCTACTGTTGTCCACCTAGTGAGCCATTCACAAGACGATAATCGAGGCAAAGCTTCAAACCAGCGAGGTATGGATCCTAGAACAGCAGAGTCTGGATGCATGCATGCTTGCTTGCGACGAAGTTTATTCAGAACCGGAGGATCAACCCCAAAGGCGGTACAAGCCGAGATCTCATGCTGACCAGATTGTATTCCTGTGATGCGTAAACGAACAGACAGGCTCGTGAAAACGCCGCACCCCGGCCGATCTGCAGCTAAGCACGATATCGCCCAGGCAGTAGGAAGGGGGGGATCACTTCAAAATCCTGGGTGCTCAAGTTCGCGCAGTGATGGTGGACAAGATATTATCGATGCCTCGAAAGGGAGTGCATGACGAGGTCATGGACCCAACCCAGCTGCACATTCTCTACTGTAACATGGACTACCTTATTAAAACTTGCACTTGGCGTCTTTGTCAAAGTAATGACCCTCCTCCATATCCTGCAGGAGACCGACCTCGGTCGGCTCCCAACCGAGAAGCTGTTTGGTCACCTCGGCGGTCGTCCAGTTGTCGAGCTGGCTGAACCCGCCGAGCCAGCTAAAGTGCTCCATTGCCTGGTCCCTCGGAATGCTCTTGACCTCGAGGCCGAGTTTCTTGCCAATGACCTCTGCGATCTGCTTGAATGGCACACCTTCGTCACCTACCGCGTGGACCTTGGTTCCGCTCGGTGCTTTCTCCAGGGCGAGTCGGAAGGCTTTGGCAGCGTCCTTGACGTGGACTGCTGGCCAGACGTTGGTGCCTTCTGCAACGTATGCAGAGACGCCCTTGGCCTTGGCAATGTCGATGAGGGCCGGAACGAACGCGGCATCGTGGTCGCCGTGTACGGTCGGCGGCAGGCGCAAGGAGATACCGTGTACGCCGTCGAGCGCGTCGAGCAGCTCCTCTGCCGCGGCGCGCGGCTTGGCCACTGCCGTCGAAGGAGTGACGGGCGTGGACTCTGTGAATGACCGCGTGCCCATGGGTGCCACCGCCGTCGCACTGGTCACGACGATCGGCTTCCCAGTGCCCCTGAGCACTTGGCCCATCGCTTTGATAGCGGCCAGGTCTACGGCTGCGGGATCGACCGTGCGGTTGCTAAAGTTGTGGATGTAGCCACAGTGTGCGACGGCGTCCGCAGCCGACGCGCCGGCCTTGAGCGCATCGAGGTCGTTCAGGCCGCCTCTCTGCACCGCAACACCTAGCTTCTCCAGGACCGCAGCCTCGTACAGTCAGCCGAGTTCAGATCGTGGGGGAAGAGTAGAGTAACAGTATAGACGGGGGAAGCTGCGGTCGACTCACAGAGCTGTCGGACCGAGCGAGTCCAATGACCTGGTGTCCGTTTGCCAGCAGCTCCGGCACGAGGTGAGAGCCTACCCAGCCGGTTGCACCAGTCACAAAGACCTTCATGTTGGATGTACGGAGTATCGACTGAATGGTGGGCGCCGGCGCGGGGGTGTGAGCCGTGAGTTGCTCCTGCTGCTATGGATCCGCATCCTCTGTGTCTGTGGTTTGGGCATGTTTAAGTAGTTGTCGTTGCTTCGGCGGTCGGGAACATGGACCTCGGGGTGGACATGTCAGAGGAGTTCATCATCCATCTCCGTCGTCACTACTGCTACTCTCCAACTGGGCGCCTGACGAGTGACGTGGCATTCGGCGACCACCTCCTTCCGCCGGATGATGTAGTGGGCTCTCGAGCCTGGATATTGAACGCTGCAACGATGACTACCGAGCCCACACCGGTCCCGACTCTGCTATACCACTGTGCGAACCCTCCGCTGTACCCCACAAACGATGCTTTCCAATCACTCCTCGCCATACGCTTCGCCCGCCCGGTCCAGGTCGCGTCAGTGCGGATCTACCCCGAAGCCGTCGCCACACTGTCTGGCCTAGGGTGAGAGACATGGAGACAGCGTCACACGAGGTACAAGCTGATCGGCTGCAGCTGCACGTATCCCGCAAAGTGGGATGCCGAGCTCTTGTTCAACCTGTCCACCGCGGATCCCGTCAACGCTCTGGCTCACACGACGATTCGGTATGAAGAAGGCCTCCACGCCGTGGACTATCCTGTTGATATGCCGCAGGGGGTGCGTGAGACTGCCCAACGTGGCTGATGAAAGGTCTCGACGCGTCTGATACTCTTGCGCTCGCCTGCTGAGAGGATTTCAATCTCGATTTACGGCTTTGATCCCAAGCAGGCCAAAGTCGTTGAGGATCCGACCCTGCAACCGCAGTCCGAGGTTCCCAAGATGACCACAGATTACACAACCTATCAGAGACGTAGGCTGGATGCAATCTTCGGGGTGGAGGACGGATCGGTGGACTTGCTAGAGAGGTTGGACGGACAGAGTAAACTGGTGTCGTTGGTGGAGATGGCCGAACAAGCAGCTGCAGGCGATGTCGAGCTGGAGTGGGCTCTGGATCTGCTGCACTCGGACGATCCGCTCATCCAACGATACCTAGCCCGCCGTCTTCCCAAGCTGTACGTCTGGTCGCGAATGAGAGGCTCGTCACGACGTCTAGATCTTCCTCCAGAATATTCCCGGACAGTTGCCACCGCTCTCCTGGTGGAATCGGCAAATATCACCGACGGGGCATCAAACTACGACGTAGCGGCCAGTCTTCCTCAACCGTATCTTTCCAGCCTCGGCCCAGAGGATCCCTTGTGCAGAGCGTTCTCATCACCAAAGCAGCCTACCAGTAGCCATCCGGACACCTCGAACGGGCGTAGGCTCGCGCTGCTCGAGACCGCACTCACATCGCCTCCGTCGTCCATCGTCCACACGGCAACCTCGGCCGAGCTCCTCTCCCTCATCGCGCCGTCACTCCTGGCATCTCTATCCACTGCGCCTCAGCCGCTCTTTGGGATCCCTTCCCAGTCCAACCCGACCCCCGAGTCGCAAGCGTCGACATGGGCCGGCAAGGTTTATTCGTCTCATCAGTTTAGGGATAGACAGCGAGAGAATCTAGGACTGGGTATCACTGGGCCTACTTCGCGGCCGGCCAGCCGCCATGTAGACGACTATGCAGAGTAAAGTTGTATTGCAAAACACATCCACTTGATCAGAGCATTGAACGACGGGATCAAAATGTCACAACCTGAGTGAGATTCCCCGACTGGTTACCCCCACCTGATTTCCCCACTTGCTGTTCGCCCCCCCCCCCCCCCCCTCTCCCAACCCGCCTACCTTCTCCTACTAGGTTCCCCTTGTTGGCTTTCGAATGGATCGTGGTCAAGAGGCAGCAGCGGGACCCAGCGAGTACAAATGTAGTCACCAAGGCTGCATCAAGTCATTCACTCGCAAGGTGAGTTGGGGAGCACCGTCACACGACAGAACACACCGTTGCCGCCGTCGCTGATCCCATCGGGTTTTTCAAGGACCATCTTATCCGACACGCCGCGAATCGTGAGTCTTGATGTCGGTATGAGCATCTTCCGACTGACAGGGCGGAAAATTAGACAAGACGGCGAGCTTCTACTGCCCGATCTGTAAACGGCCGTTCAAGCGACTCGACTTGTTGCAGCGCCATGAGAAGCGCAACATCTGCCAAGAGGAATCGTACCACATGAAGCGACGTCGGACCTCGTCCATGTCGCCCTCGGAGGAGCCGTCGTCGACATTTGAGCTGTCACCGCCACCCGCGCCGATGCCTGTCCCACCCCCAGACCCGGCTCCAGAAGCCGTCCCCGACTTTATGGTGTCCACCACGACCGACTGGGGATTTGGGCTGTGGCCGCCTGACCCCTGGGAGGGGCTACTTCACGAGGCACTGGCACCACCATTCAACGAGCCGGCGCTCAATTTTGACATGACATGGTCGAACCCGTTGACCCCGCGCATGCAAGAGAGCGCTGAACGCGGCGGAGAGAATCTCGTCTCCGCTGCACTCCTCACACGACTGCTCTTGGCGTACCCGGTGAGTACCCTTGCTCAAGAGGAATGCTCGCTGACGCGGTAGGCCGTGGATATCACCCTACCATTTCTTATCGATGCCCTCGGGCATTATTGGACTGACGTCGCGCCCTCTTTTCCCTTCATCCACCGCGGTACTTTTTCCCTTGACAATGCGCCCTCTGAGCTCGTCCTCATGATGGCCGTCACGGGGTCCGTGCACATGACACCCCGTCGCGACTTTCGCTCGGTCACACAGCGGGTACGAGGCACCCTCGTGCAGGACTGCGGACTCGACATGCCCATCACCACCCTTCAGGCCTTCTGTCTCGCTCACGTACACGATACATGGTACGGCGGCGCAGAGAGCATGTTTGTCGCTCAATGCATGTGGCCCGTCATGGTCGCGCATTCACGGAAAAAGGGTATCGGTGTCGTGGGACGTCCAGAAACCGAAGCAGAAGAGGAAGAGGCATGGGCTGCATGGGCCAAGGATGAAGGTAAGGCAGCACGAGTCACCTAGACTGACGACAGAACGGCGTCGTGCGGCCTTTTGCGTGCTCCTCATCGATACTCACATCTCAGCATTCTGGAATCAACACCCATCCCGCCAGCTATCGATATTCGCCCATAACATCACCCTCCCTTGTCCCCGCACCCAGTGGGATGCACCAACCGCCTCAGAGTGGTTTAGAGTGCGCGAGCCCCCTCCGCCCGCTCCAGTCAAGAAGCCACGCTCCAGCTATCTCCCCGGTCTCAATCCTGAATTCCAGGTATCGGTCGTCAGCGAGGGATATTCGGCTAGTATACTAGCAGCTCTTGCAGCGGAGAACCAACTGCCCTTCCGCGTAGATCTCGACAACACCCTCGGCGTCGAGATGATCTTGATCGGACTGCTGGCCATCGCATGGGACTGCCGGACGCGTGGTGGGATGGGCATCCGCTTCCGCGAGGGCACCAAACACTGGCGATCTATCGTCCTGAATGGTATGTTTGCAGTGTCGATCCCTCACTGATGCCAGCCGTCATCAATCTACGCGCGACATGGGAGGACAATGTGGCGCATCTTCCGCCGGCCATCGAGACACGGGACATGCGGGATACTTTTGCCATTGCCGTCATCTCGATCATGTCGGACATGTAAGCCTATCTGCGGATTCTGAGCTTACCTCATAGACCAATGCTGCAGGTCGCAGCAGGCGCAGCCTCTGTGTGCGGTGCCTCGATTGGACCGAGACAATATGCCGATGCCAAGCGTCGACTGAAGCTGTGGAGCAAGACAGACGATGCTTGGACATGCATGTGGCAGTCGGCACGTTTCCTACGCCAGGCACTATGGGGAGATCGAGGCATTTACTCCTCTTGGGCGCTCTTCCTTACCACCGTGCGTAGGCTGTGTCTCGTCTCTCTGACCTGTGCAGCTCGTGTGTTGGGGTTATCACTATTCCCTCACCTCGTCCGATCGACTCTTGCCGTCGACCGATACGCCAGCGGCAAGCGCGAATGAGTTGCTCGACCGGATCTTGCAGGCGCCTGGTCGCCTTGAGTCACTTGAACCGGGCTTGGCTGACCTCGTCTCGGTCGCGGCGGATCATCTGGCTGGGAACTCGGGCACGGGCGGAACGGGAGTGGGAGCCGTCGGGGGAGAAATCGACCGGGATAACGCGGCACTGCTGTGGAGGCTGGTGGGCGGGCCCGCGAGAGGGTCAGTGTCTGGCCCTGTGACGGTTGCTTTGGCAGCCATTGGTGGTGGAAGTGTGGGCCTGTCGGGTGCTGCAGGGATGAACGACCCGCTCGGTGGGATGGGGTTGAGCAGGAGGGGTAGCGCGTGGGGCATATAGGCTGTAACGAGAACACGCTGTCACATGGAGCACCGTGGTCAAAGCCATCGAGACGGATATCACTTGTTGTCTATTGGACGTTTCCGAGTACCGTCGGTACTGTAATTCAAAAGTATCGTTCTTAAGCAAAGTCGGCGGTGCACCAGTTGTAAATGACCGGTACTGGGCAGAGTTTGCGCTCTACGTGTCATGCATCACGGCGAAACGCTACCAGCCTTTACATGGGACCCAGACATCGACGATCTCGTCTGCGCCGTCCACGACGTATATCCATGGAAAGGCGGCGCAGACCAAACAAGCATGCTGCGGGACGATTCTGAGCATGTTGCCGACCTCGACCTTGCCGACCTCGTCTCGTGTTCCGGGGATGCCGGGGCGATGCACGAGGGTGCCATGTTCTTGGGAGATGCGACCGACGTCCCATGCTGCCAGGTGGGGCGGGCTGACGACGCGGCCGAAACCGGGCATGGGGCCGGTATCTTTCGAGAATGCGATGGCGCCGGCATCGCACATGGCTTCCTGGCGGTGCGGATAGACCGAGACGACGCGGGCGAGCACGGTGAGCGCGCACGCCTCGTCGCTGATCAGCGTCGTGGCGAGCTGCTGCAGATCGTTCATACAGTAACACCCGGCGTGTCTGCCCGCGTCAACACGGCACCCAGTACCCTGTAATTTGGGCTCGTGCGTTGGCCCTCTAATCTTGGGCTTGGGCGTTTGGCACTGTAACTTTGGGCTTGTGCGTGGGGATGCATTTGGAAGGACGGGACGGGAACAAGACGACAAGAAAAGACAGGACAAGACACGAGACGTACAGCTCCAGTTGACCCTCGAGGCCGGCCGCGTCTTCCGGTGTCTGGGTAGCCGCATGGGCCGTCGGTGTCGCGCCTACGCTGAGCACAAAGTCGCCCGTGGCGCCGAACGACCTCGCCACTCTTGCTGCTGCGTTGACACACTCGATCTCCGAGCGGTAGAATGTGGCGGCTTTGTCGAGCGACGTCGAGGCGTACGACTGGCCGAAGTCTGCCGCTCGTTAACGGCTCGCCCAGCACCCGCGGATGAGATGGGAGATGGAGAATGAGAGGAGAATGAGAGGAGAATGAGAGGAGGAGGAGAAGGGGAAGGAGAAGAGAAGGGGAAGGGGAAGGGGAAGGGGAAGGGGAAGGGGAAGGAGAAGGAGAAGGAGAAGGAGAAGGAGAAGGAGAAGGAGAAGGAGAAGGAGAAGGAGAAGGAGAAGGAGAAGGAGGAGTGATATCTACGGGATACAGGACGTACGCGAGTAGAAGCCGTAGATCTCCACGGCGGGAGAAGCGAGGCACGCCTCGATGAGCGACTTCATCTGCTCCGACTCGGGCGGCACGCCGGCTCGACTTTGCGCGAGTCAGCTCCTAAACGTAGCTGGTAGCTCGTGGACTCTGTCGTAACACGCGACGTCCGCCGCTTTCCACGTCCGACCTCGTCTCCGTGTTCTGTTTGTAGACGTGGTCCAGCTCTGGCAAAGCTGGGAAAGACTCACCGCCCGCCGCCGTCGACCTTGAGGAACACGCTCCACTTTGCGCGCTTCGCGGCCAGCTGCGCAGTGTACGCCTCGATCGCGGCGACCTGGGCCGGATGGTCCAGCATGAGCCGCACGACGCCCTGGTCTCCGAGCGCCGCTTGGGCGAGGTTGAGGTCGTCCAGCTTGTCGGCCGACACGGGCATCGAGTAGAGGACCTGCATTGCGCAGCGACGAGTGTCAGCTACCCCGTACCCCGTACCCCGTATCCCGTATCCAGTATCCATGCAACGCGGCCAGCATGGCGTGCACAAACAAAACGCACGTCGTTGGCGAGACCGGCGGCACACAGCCCAGACTGCACCACCGCCCATACTTCCGGCATGGTGCTGGCGATAAACGCCTGGACTCCGCTGCCTGCCGTAGCTTGCAGCCGTGTCCCTTCGGCCGTCTTGTGAGCTATCCCGTCAGCATGACCGCGCCTGCCCGTTCATGGCATACACCGCCCAGTCCGCCGGCGCCCGGCAGACGGACAGACGGTATCGGACGTAGCGCGACTAGACGGTACCGCAGCAGACGTACTCTTCACATGGGCCCGAAAGCGCATCCCACGCTTCTCACTCTCCCGAGTCACTCGCTCGCAATTCGCCGTGAATACCCCTCGGTCCACCACCAGCGCCGGCGTGCGCACAGACGACAGCAGCCGCCCAACAAACGCTTCTGTGAGCTGCGCCTTGTCGGGCAGAGGCAGCAGCGTGTGCGGCGTGTATGTCGAGGTTGCCGACGCGGTAGGTAGTACCATAGTGAAGCTGACGGGTGGCTGCAGCCCCTCGTTGGGTCTTGATGTCAAGAGCGAGGATGGGGTCTAATGAGTACAGTAGACACGGACAGTTTTGGGATAGCTCGTCGCGCAGCCTCTCAAAAGTGGGGGACAGAGTGGGGGACACAAATAGGGCGGAAGCCTTTGATAATGTTGCGGTTTCTCCGACACACGGTACATAGATAGCTGCTTGCACTGTTGTACTTGAACTCCGTACAGACAGTGTCCCCAAGCAGATATTCTACTCCCCTAGATGCATCCTGTACAAAACTCGATGGTATAGTGGACGATGTATCTCTATGTCACAATGCTCTGTATCAATGTCCACTCGTCACCGACCCGTCCTTCCTACGCCGCAGTGTACGTCCCGCTCGCCCTCCATTGCACACCCCCTCGTCCATCACCACCTCGCCATTGACCAGCACGAACCGTATACCTCTACTTGGCAGTTTCGGCTCCTCAAAAGTGGCCATATCACTGATCGTCTCTGGATTGAACAAGACCAGATCCGCCGCTGAGCCTTCAGCCACAAGCCCACGATGAGGATATATCGATAGCCTCTTGGCTGGACGCGAGGTGAGATGCGACACCATCTCTGGGATGGTTGTTAACCCTAGATCTCGCGCATAATGACCGATGAATTTAGTAAAGGTCCCATACGCCTGCAAGTACTTCAGCGTGGCTACAAAATACCGTCGTCGGATCTTACCCTAGGATGTGTCGACTTGCCGTGCAAGATCGCATCACTGCCTGCACAGTGTGTCTCGTGGCGCATGATCATTTGCACATTCTCCTCATTCCCGATGTGCATGATACAACTTGTCGCCAGGCGTTCTTTCAGCAGAATGTCGAAGAAGATCTCGATCGGCGGCTTCTTGTTAGCTAAAGCGACCTCGCCCACGCGTCTCCCAGAGTATGCTACAATCTCCGGGTGTATACACGAGCCAATCTTCCATTAGTTCCTGAGCACATGACTAACCAACTCACTTGGATCTCGTCCCAATTGGTCGGTATACCGTGCCCACCATCGCATCCAGTCACCTCCACGGCTAGACGGATCTTCTCCCGCGTCGGCTCGTCGGTCAGCCGCCGTAATGTCTCCACCGGTCCACCAGCGCTTGCCCAGGATGGGAGGAGTGCGGCCAATGTTGTACATCCAGGCAAGTATGGATACGTGTCGAGGGAGACGTCGACGCCGTCTTGTCTTGCCTCGTCAATCATGCCGAGAAGCTGAGGCGCTCGACCTTTGTTCTCCGTGAAATTCAGTGTTGCATGGGTGAGATCTTCAGGTCAGAATTGAAGCCTCCGGGTGACTCACGGACTGGACAACCCGTCGTCCGCCCGAGAGTGAGCATCTCGGCATACGACTCGAGAGCTTTGAAACCGTAGCTCCGATGGTGGGGTGCATAGTATGCTCCAGGATACTCTGCTGCGAGCACGGAACAGAGCGAGGCAAGCTCAGATGTCGACGCGTACATCCCCGGAGTGTATGTCAAGCCACTATATGTCAGCCTGCCGGTTACAACTACTCACCTAGACATGCCGACCGCTCCCTCATCCATCGCCTGTCGCAGCAGGACAATCTGATCCTGGATCTCCTCCGACGTCGCAGGAGTATCGTACGGTCCACATGCTAGCAGTCGCAAATTACCCTATCTTCTCAGCATACGTCTACCCTGCAGTACTACTGCCTACCTGAGGCACAAGGACAGCCACGTTTGTCGCCGTGCGATTCCTTTCGAGACAATCCAGGTATCCACCTATACTGTCCCACTGAAACATGCCCACACCAGCCAGCTGTCCTTTGCATTCCTCATCCGTGGGGTTCCCGTTCCACCCCGCGATTTGCTCTCGTATAGCCCGCATCTGCGTCTTATTCCGCACAGGTGCATAGCTGATTCCGTCCTGCCCGACCACCTCGGTCTGCCGCAAATCAGCTCGAGCTGCTCAGACGACTCACAGTGCATCCCTGGGAGATCTTGGCATGATGGGCAGGGTGGGTCAGAAGGTAAAGGTCCGAGTGGGCATGGAGGTCGATGAAGCCTGGGGATAGGTAGAAGCCTCTGGCTTCGATGCGCCGAGCTCGAGGAGCGGTGATATGCGCGGCAATGGCGCGAATGATGCCATCGGAGACCAGCACGTCGGCGGTGAAGGGAGTTTGTGTAGGGTCGCCCGAGATGATGGTAGGCGCGACGAAAAGGATGTCTGAGCTGGGTGGGTCGGTCATGGTGTCGAATGAAAGAGAAGAGGAGAGAAGAGAAGAGATAGAGGGAAAGGGAGGATTATGAAGATTGTGTTCGTCTCCAACACCCAGTGGCTTCTGGCGGATTGGCCCCTTTATCCACGCCCCAGCGTCGTCGAGGCAAGAGACGGCATGGACGCTTCCGAGGATCGTGAGCTGACGATAGAGTAATGCATGGCTCGGGAAAGGGAAGGAGAGAGAGAGAGAGAGGAGCACGCTGCGAGGAAAGAGCGGCGCTCACCCACGCCCTTACCCCCACCCCATCCCCCCACTCGCCCACCCCACCCAAAAACTCCCCTAGTGGCGTGTGTTAAACGAGGGGCGGCCGGTAAATACCGCCCATCAAAAGTAGCAGCCCGATTTTCGATAAGGAATACAAGAGTAAGCGGCATTACAAAGAGTGGGGGGCAAACGAGTGGGGTGCTTGGAACCCGCGGCAATCCAACGGCGCCTACATCCATGCATGCTTCCAGTCTAGACGGCTTGATATGCCTGCTTAACCTCGTGTAGCAGCGATACCACCCTCCTCTTAAGAAGGGAAAAATGGCCAAAAAATGGAGATGCGGTGAATCGAACACCGGTTACGACTATTCAGACGAGAAATGCTAAAGTCGCTTTCTACCACTGAAATACATCCCCGAACCAAACGGCTCGAGCAATGCTCATCCCGAGCGAATGCACCTTTTTCCATCTCTGGATTATATAGTTCCCTGCTGAACTCCCACAGCCAGAGCGATGGCTCTTGAAGTTTGAGGGCGTATCTCTGGATGCACCAGTGACTCATGATACCGTCACTGATCAGAATGGCTCGACAAAGAACGTATGCCGAGGCGATATCGCTCCTGAATACGTGCCAGAGCAATGCCGCGACGTGAGCTGTTGGCGTGAATCTCCCGGGTGCGGTTCCGCTGATCCAAGGGGGAGCAGGATCGAAGCCATCCGCAAGTCTGGAGGACGGCTGAACGACTTTGCCATTCCCGAGATGCACGACTACCTCCGGCGAATAGGATATGTCCCAGACGATCTGAACCGCCTCCATGTGGTGCATGTCACAGGGACAAAAGGCAAGGGCTCGACGTCGGCGTTTACTGAACGCATCCTGCGAGCTCACCTGCCTGGGCAGATTGGTCAGTCTCCGGGCACCTGCCACTGCTGAACCGGGCATCTGTCACTGCTAAACCACGGCCAGACGCGCTGACGGCGACCAGGGCTATATACCTCGCCGCACTTGTGTGCAGTCCGAGAACGGATACGTATCAACGGTGAACCGCTCAGCGAGGACTTGTTTGCCAGATACTTTTTCGAAGTCTGGGAGCGACTCGAGGCGGATTCAAAGGTGGGTGTCACCTCGATTGCCCATTCCCCTCGGCCTTCACGGTACTTCGTTTGAGCCGCGCGCGGTCCTGAAATTAGTTGCTCATGCTTGGCAGACATTGACACCGCTCACACCCGTCTTCCCAATCTACTTTCGACTCCTGACTCTCCTTGCCTTCCACACCTTCCTCTCACTGGGCGTGACGGCGACGGTGCTTGAAGTGGGCATCGGAGGCACCTACGACTCCACCAACATCGTTCCTCGTCCAATCACTACGGGTGTCTCCTCGCTGGGACTAGACCACCAAGCCGTGCTGGGCAATACGATCGAGGAGATTGCGCGGAACAAGGCGGGCATCTACAAGCCCGGCGTGCCAGCCTTGAGCGTGGTACAAGAGAACGGCGGTGGAGAGGTTCTGGAACGGACGGCGAAAGAGGTCGGTGCTCCGTTCACCTTCGTTCCCATGATCCCAGACACACCCTTGGGTCTGCGCGGAGCACATCAACGTATCAACGCCAGCCTCGCCGTGGCATTGGCCAAATCATTCCTCTCTACCCGCGGCCAGACCTTCACCGAGACCCTTCCCGACAGTTTCATCGAGCCATTACGCAGAACCAAGTGGCCAGGGAGGTGTCAGCGCGTCGAACAAACCCCAACGACCTGGTTGCTCGACGGAGCACATACTACCGAATCATTGCAGTCATGTGGCCAGTGGGCATGGAGTGAGGCCAAACCCAATGTGTTGATCTTCAACTGTTCCGGCGGACGGGCCGGTGAAAATCTTCTAGGATCACTATTGGAAGCAGGGGCCAAGACGGCGGGCACCACGAGAGAGGATTTGGGAGCGACATTCGACACTGTCATCTTCTGCACAAACGTTACCTATGTCGACGGCAACTTCAAGGGAGACCTCACGTCCAAAGCGATCGACCCCAACGATCTCTCACAGCTCCTCACTCAGACAGCGTTGCGCCAAGCATGGCTCAAGCTCAACCCTTCTTTCGCTGCAGACCGAGTCCACGCCGTCCCGTCCATCGAACACGCCATCAACATCGTACGTGGCCTCGGAGAGAAGCAGGTTCTAGTCGCAGGCAGTCTTCATCTCGTTGGAGGGGTAATGGAGGTCGCGGGTCTGCAAGACGCGCTTGGCATGGACTGAGTAATCACTGTACATTCATACAAACCCCATCTAGACTAAAACCTGATACAAGCCTATTGTCGCATTCAGTCGTGCAGAGCTCTTAGATCTCCAAGACTCCCGTTACCGCGCCATACATCAAGATATCGAGTGAGTCATTCCACTTTTCCGTCGCCCATTTGTCCATGGACAGCAATAATTTGGAAGCGGGCATGTTTGGACCACGTTCCATCGCCGTCCCGGGAATCATTTGATTGAGATCTGATGTTAGATAGACGACCATAGCTACTCACCAATTCCCGACCACACCAAGGTGGTTTTCTCTCCCTTCTCAGCTTTCACAGCAAGCTCCATCTCCATGATGGTATCATCGATACTCGTTGCTACCTTGAAATGGTGCTTTGTCTTGATGCTCGGCGGTTCAAAATCAAAGGACCAGTCCACAATTGCCGCATCAACCGTCAGGGTTGGAAAGACCAATCCGGTCTGATATCAGCGGCTTCGTTGCAAGAGCTCACAAAATCGGCTCGCAACTTGAAACGATGAATTCCATCTTCCCATGAGCTGTCCGAGACCTCGTAGCTAAGCTTGGGCCAGTCGAAGTCGACAGGTGGGAGAGGTACACGATACGTGTCTAGAAACGACGATACAGGGTAGATGACATCCCAATCGGAACCGCTCGTCTCCTCCACCGTGTACTCTATTGTTTCTCCAGGAGCGTATTGCTCAGCAAAAGCTTTAATCATGCCTGGCGAGTCACCGCTGTCCATGAAGGCCATGTGTAGCATGGATGTGCCGGATGTATGCTGTTGTCAGCCATGCCAGTAGCCAACTCACGTTGTAGGTGTACTGGACCGCCATACGTTTCGGATGTGCGGCATCATAGGGGCTCCACCACGGACTTGAAAAGACACCGACGACGGCCAGTGTTGTCAAGGCGAGAAGTGTGACGATGATCTTCTGGCCACGGCGAGGGAGCCGGTGGAACAGAGGAATGAGTGTCGGGAAGAAGACGAAGCCATTCAATGCAGAGAGCGTGGCGATGATGAATTCGGCTGGTGCAACTTTTCCCATTCTGTCTTTCAGCTCAACTTCGTGACCAAGTGCTTACCGTCCGACAAGAGGTGTGAATATATCAAAGGTCTGTCATCAGCAAATTCTCCCACAGACTCACCAATGTAATCGCTTCCATCCCCAAGGTCACGAAGATGATCAGAGGGATGACGTGGCCAGCGAGATAGCTTATCGTCTGTTCCCCTGTTGGCTTGATGGTCACACCGAGTATCATGATGGTGGAGTAGACAGCAAAAAGGTAGGCAGAGCGAATACGAAACGTCTGAAGGACGAGCATGCTGAGTGTGGAAAAGACGAGCTGGGCATAATAATGGCTGAATTCAAGCAGTTTGCGATCCACAGGGGATAGGCGCCGTGAGAAGAGTAATTGGATCCCGAGATGGCCTGGCGTTAGCAGTGCAGGACATGAGACGTACCTGTGTATGCCGCAGGGATATATAGGAACAAGCACATGCGTTCGTGCGAGAACCTAGTGTCAGATCATCCTGCGAGCACGCTTACCAAGCGAGACGACTTTTGAGTAGCACCATCAGCCCTGCGATCGCGTTGGCGGCGACTATGCCGGCAATCAACCCTAATGGGGTAGCGCAGATTGCCACCGCGAAGGGCTTCCAACGTTTCACATTCGCGGCTATCAAAATCACGACAACACTCCCGATTGCCATGTACGCCTTGTCGGCCGCCGTCATTGACCATGTGAAGAAGACACGGTCGTATAATGACATGTAAACCATGTCGGGCGGATGGAAGTCATCTGGCGACGAGAGAGGCGATGCTGATGAGAGTAGATAATCAACGATAGGCAGGATATTGTTGGCAAAGTGCTGAGCGGATCCGCGTTCGACGTTCGCTAGGATATCTTTTCTTGTGTGATAATAGTAGCTCCTTGTCAGCCGATCCAATTCTTCGTTACACACCTATGTCCAACAATCGCCATCTGAACTCAGCAATACACATGATCAAGACTCACATCGAGACCAGAGACGTTTAGGTATTGCTCGAATTGTCCAAAGTCGGTGCTGCACTTAGCAAAGTCGACTCACAGACTTACTCGGAAAGTATAATGCCAGACGAGAAGACGTCTGCCGCAATGACGGTCCCGCGCGGACTACTGTTAGCCACGAAGTGTGGGTGATCTTACTGAGGCGCATGACTGTACGCGTCGATCATCTCTGCGCTTGTTGCTTGGAAGAGAAGCGCTCCACCCATCGCCCCAGCCGCTGTTTGTCAGAATATCCAGAGCACGACCCACCCTCTAGATTAATCATTGCCCGAACACTGTCATCAGCTTAACCTGAAAGGGACTCACTCTTTAGCTGTCTCATGCTGTGTTGAATACAGGTGCGAGCCGTCTTGTAGGGTCTCTTTGCATCAGCATGGTCTCACTCATGCTCTCACCTTCACCGCCATTCCATACTGTCATCAGCGCCGACATTATCTTCGAGACTTACAAAAGATGATGGAATTGTCAAACGGCTCGTTGCGCTCGATGATCACTCGTGCCACTTCGAGCATGACCCCGACACCCATCCCGTCACTACGACTTAGCGTGGGTACGGGCTAGTACTCACTCGGCCGCCCCGGGCGCTGGTAGGGCCGAGTCGATATGTGACCCGAGTAGGATGGCATCTTTACCGCCTGTTGATCTAGACGAGATCTTGAGAATGACGTTAATGATCCCCTTATACACCTTGAGCACTTCGTGGTCGAGAATGTTGAATCTGCATCTCAGCTGAATACCCTCTCGACGACTTACGCATGAAAGCCATCGCCCTTTTGTACCCAGACCTCGCACTTGAGGACGTCACACTTTGCCTCCAACTTGCGCACCTGCTCAATGACGTATTCTTCCCCTTGCAGAGCCTGGGGCGTCCCTACTGTGCGATAGCCGATCGTCGCGAGCGCCTCGATGTGTTCTAGCACCAGTTGCTCGGACACCTGTGGTCTACCCAGTGCGTCCCTTGGAAGTCAGAGTCCCAAGTCGTTTCAGCACTCACACTGGTGGTAGAGGCGTGGGCAATTGGTAGTGTGCAATAGACAATAGGTAGGGCAGCACGGTGAAGATGGGGAGAAGGACCAGCCAGCTGGTCCATGGTGTCGTGGTTGCTTGACCGTCGTCGACTGCTTTGCGTCCACTGCCAGCCATGGTGGCTTTGCCGGGGGGGCCAACCTATCAGAGACGTTTAGCGCGGGGGGGGGAATGACACAGAGAGCGAGAGAGAGAGAGACAGAGAGAAAGTCGGACAAGAGGGTGGTCGAGCGGAAACCCAACTTTAACATAACGTCATATCTCGCGGTTTAGGTTTTCCTTTATTTTTCCGTGTCAGCTGGCATCTGAACATTTTGTTTTTGCATCCTCAAGACCTGTTGGATGGATGAACAGGACGGCCGTCACCAAGCTCATGGCAGAGGCGTACTCCCAGCTAAGCAGAGAAGAGCTCGTCCAGCGCCTCATCGCCCTCGAAGCTCCTCCAACTGCATCTTCATCACGCCCAGCCAACGCAAAGAAACTGCTCAAAGCTCCCAAAGCCCCGAAACCATTCAACTTTGGCTCCTACCCAACCCGACATATCGCTCTGCTGATTGCATACCACGGCTGGCCTTATTCGGGATTGGCGATTCAGCCGCCTACCGCTGAAGCCCCTGCCGAAGTTCCCACCGTCGAGGGAGAGCTGCTTAAAGCCCTAGAGAAGACTCGGTTGATCGAAGAGGGGCAAGGGTGGAATGGATGTGGATACAGCAGGTGTGGAAGGACAGATCGGGGAGTCAGCTCTGAAGGGCAGGTGGTGGATCTCTGGGTCAGAAGCGCTCGCGACCCTTCAGATCAAGGAGCGGAGTTGGGTGATGGTTGGCGACAGGCTGCGGACGCCATTACATCTCACCGCAACCTCTCTCCAGCACCTGGCAATGTGGAATTGTCGTATCCAAAAATGCTCAACGGCGTGTTGCCAACGTCCATCCGAGTCTTAGCTTGGTCGCCTGTATCTGCCGAGTTCAACTCGCGCTTCTCATGCTCCTATCGACACTACAAATATGCCTTTCATCTAAACCCACCACTCGACCTGGACCTCATGCGACTCGGCGCCGCCTACCTCATCGGCGAGCACGATTTCCGCAATTTCTGCAGATTGGATGGAAGCAAGCAGATCCAGAACCACTCTAGACGGGTGCTCAAAGCCTACTTTGATACAGAAGAAACACACGGCATGGTCGTCTTCAACCTCATCGGAACAGCATTCCTATGGCACCAGGTTCGACATATCATCGCGGTCTTATTCCTCATCGGCAGTCGTTTGGAATCCCCTGAACTCGTCTGCGACCTCCTAGACGTGGAAATGAACCCTTCAAAACCAATCTACCTTATGGGCCATCCCCTTCCGCTAACCCTGCATGAGTGTGGTTATCCTGATGGCCTGGACTGGCGATATGGCAGATGGGACGGGCCGTCTTCTGCTGGACCAGACGATTCTCACGAGAATCTAGAACGTCATCTAGAGGAAATGCGGCAAGCGGCGGAACTCCGTTCTTGGCAGATTTCGGGAGCCCTGCGCACACTACGCAAGACCCTCGGCCGGAGCGAGAGTGGTCCACCTGGCGTTTCACATCCTGTGGGTGGAGGGGAGTTGATGATATCCAACAAGTATACACCAGTTATGAGCCGGTCGAGGGGTGAGCCACCAGACGTGGTGAATCGCAAGTGGCTAGCATCAAAAGGGGAGAAATAGGTACAATCTACCCATCATTCTTATGTGGTCAACATGTATACCTGTTCCTGCACGGACAGGAGGAAACGTCTTCGGGGCAAGTAATGAAATTGGCATATTGGGTGGCACACCATTTCGAAGGACTGGATGGTCCCACTGCGAGCGAAGGTAGATGCACCAAAATCTACGGACTCATCTACCCATCATTCTCATGCGGTCAGGATGTATCCCTGGTCCAGCACCGGTAGGAGGGGACGTCTGCGGGGTAAAGGTTGATGTCGGTATATTAGGAGGCGGCAGACCACCGGGAGAGCTGAACCCGTTGACTTGTGGAGGCGTGTTCATCCCCATGGGTGGTCGGAAGGGAGGCATCGCGTTGGGAGGCGGGAATGGAGGAAGCGGGCCACCTGCCATGGGTGCCCCTGTTGGAGGAAAGGGAGGTCGAAACGGTGGTGCTACGCCTGCCTGGGGCATGTTGCCGGGCGGCGGGAACGGTGGAAGGTCTGTGAATGAGCACAATATATAGCGCCAGATTAGTTGACTCACTCATGCCACCCATGGGATTCATGAAACCAGCTCCTAACCGCATACTAGGTGCTGCCATCATCAACTGTCTGCCGCCTCCT
Source organism: Naematelia aurantialba (assembly GCA_021527695.1). Classification (NCBI taxonomy): domain Eukaryota; kingdom Fungi; phylum Basidiomycota; class Tremellomycetes; order Tremellales; family Naemateliaceae; genus Naematelia; species Naematelia aurantialba. The sequence continues at coordinate 1,700,523 of JAKFAO010000007.1, forward strand.
TCATGCTGCGAGATGATTTGATCGATGATGTCCTGTGCTTTATCGTGGCCTAACGAAGCAAAGTAGTCCCGCACGTTGGAGACGTGATTCCTACCCGTGTTGTGCGCCTTGCGAGCGTTCATCGAGTCGTGAGTCCTATGAGCGTGGAAATTTGTTGAGAGCGTGAATCCGATGCATTGATGATTCGAGGTAGAATGATGCGTGCGAGCGAGGGTATCGGACAACACCATGGGAGAAGTTGACACTGCAGTCAGCTGGAGGTTCCTCATTCAACAAGCAATCTAAAGCATACAGGTAACTGCAAAGTCAGCTTGCGAGCGTTTCCTGTGTGGTGAAGCTCACATATCGCAATAAGTATGATCGTCAATCCGATCCAAAAGGAGAGGCTAATGTCAGCACAACACCAACTGGGAAAGATGGAAGACTCATTCGCAGTAGTACTTGCCCATCTTGATCAGAATACACCTCTGTCTCTGTCTGTGGATGGACGAAAGACAAGAGAGACAGAAGAACAAGGACAGCGGAAGAAAGAGTCAGGACCCCGCGCGCCTTGGTCGCAGACACACGCCTAATTTTCTCACACGCCTCTCTCCCTGTGTTACGTAATTTGAGCGCGGGTTGATCCGTGAGCTGCATCGATTCTTTACACTATTCACTACTCTATTCACCTCTAACTCTGTCAACATGGTCGCTGACACTGTGCATGTCGAGGCTTCCTCGGGTTTGATCCACCCAAAATTCCGTATACTGGGGCAAGACATCGGTAAGCTGCCCACGCTTGACCTCGGTTGACAATTAGTTGTCGACCTTCCCATCCACTCCCTCATCCTTTCGGCTGTTGGAGTTGCCTTCCTGCTTCGCTATGCGTACTCTTGGCTGCGCCTCCTAGCTGAACTCACTGTGATCCATGGAATCAATGTGATTTCTCGTTTCCACACTGCAACTGAGCTCATATCGCAGGTTAAATCCTTCCAATCGCGCAAGACGTCGACATGGGCGTTGGTGACCGGCTGCACCTCTGGCATTGGCCTGGAGTTTGCACGCCAACTCGCAGCTAAGAAGTACAACGTCGTCCTCGTCGGCAGGCGTCCGAGTGCTCTGGACGATCTCGCCAAGGAAATCGGTGCGTCACAGTGATCTTTCCCGCTGACATGCAGAGAGCAAGTATGGTGTCCAAACCAAGACGGTGCAGGTGGACATGGCCCACGCCGAGTCGCGTTCCACTGGTTTTGCCCAGGTTGACGCCCTTGGAAAGGAGCTTGACTTTGGTGTCCTGAGTGAGTTGCCCTTTGTCTCGTCGCTGACCTCAGTCAACAACGCCGGAGCATCACATGAAATGCCTGTTACATTCGCCGAGACCAGCTCGGAAGAAATCGACAATATCGTCCAGACCGTAAGTCTCCCTGCAGCATGCTCTGACCTGTGCAGAACCTCCTTGGCACGTTCCACCTGACTCGGGTCGTTCTTCCTTACATGATCCAGCGCTCCAAATCTGGTCCCAAGTCCCTCATCCTCAACGTTGGTTCGATGGATGGACGCGTTCCTCCAACGCTGCTTGCGGTTTATGGGGCGACGAAAGGAGGGCTTTCAGTCTTCACCAAAGCCCTGGCCGAGGAGGTCAAGGCACAGCGTGTGATTGTTAGCTCGGTCACCCCGGCATTTGTCATCTCCAACATGTCCAAAATCCGTCACGCTTCCCTCACGGTCCCCACAGCCAAGGCTTTCGTCCACTCTACACTGACTTCGATCGGTCTTCCTCGGGGCGCTCAGGGTCGTCCTCACGAAATGACCCCGTTCTGGGCTCACGCGTTTATGGACTACTTTACCGGTCTATTCGGCTACGCAAGCGAGATGGCCGCGATCAAGATTGTGGATTATCTTCACAAGGATATCAGGAGGAGGGCGTTGAAGAAGCGGGCCCGAGAGGCGGCCAAAGGCAAGCAGGAGTAAAGGCTTCGGCGGGCAGCGATGAGCAAGAGGGGAGACGGAAGTTCTGAAACACCATGTGCATAGCTATACAACAAGCGTCTAGTAAAACTACAGCAGTGAATCAATCTACATCGTCGTCATCCTGTGTCGTCGAGGAGCCTTCTTCTGTCTGTGCTTCCTGCGCCGACTCGCTCGGCTTGCCACCCCGCTTCTCCAGCGCCTTCCTTGCTTCTTCATCGATAATCTCAAAGGCAATGCTAAAGTACACTCCTTGGTTTCCTACGGGATTTTGACCGCTTTGGTGTCGCCTCTGACATACATATGTGACAGGTTGGCCGTCCCAATATTTGAGCAGGGGAACCTGCAAGCGGAAGGGCTGTGGCAGTGTCGCCGAAAGAGTGTTGAAGTCTTGGATGAGCTGATATCAAGGCGAGCCTCATACCTAGTAGCCCGTTGCAGAATTCAAAGCCGACTCGAATGTCAGGCGTGAGCGTGACGCCTTTGCGGTTCTCGGCGCTGGCGAGCCATTTCCGTCGTGCAGCGGCGTGCGACCTTTCATCGGCTGGTGCTTGGGGAGGTGGAGAGGCTGCGACGCGTGAGCCTAGCACAGACACGCTTTTGGGGGACTCACGACCTGTGTACATGTCCTTCAGACGCGGTAACGAATCTTCCTCGAGCACGACTCCCGACGTTGGTTTCCCTAGCGAGAGGTAATTCATGCATGCCAGCGTAGGACTGAGTGCCCAGGGCTTGTCTGCGTAGAGGTCGACCTCGAGCGTCGGGTCCACAAAGCTGGCAAATCAGCGACCACCGCAACGGCTGGTATAATAAGAGCGGCGTAAAGAGCCCGGGTGCCCTCTACCTACTACATGAACTTGGTGGCTATGCTGGTCCCCCAGGGTAAATGGTCCTTGACCGACTTCTCAAACACGTTGCCAAAGACCACCTGGTCGGCGGTGACCTGCTCCAGAAATGCGCCTGCACGTCAGCGCCGCTGCGGTCGGCGACCCACCCCGCACGACAATCCCATACGTCATGCCCTCTCTGTCCTTGGCCGAGAAATACGCGCTGCCATCCCCACCGTGGCGCTCGCCGTTGTAGTCTCTGATGAAGATCGAGATCTCGCCATCAAAGAGTTCGGTCTTGATGCGAGTCGGAGACGTCGAGTTTACAGTGATAGGGGCACTGGGTGGGTACGCGACAGAGGACGAGACAAGCACACGGAGTTTGGGTGCCATGTCACTCGTCAGACTGCTCGAATGCACTGATTCAGAACAACTGAGAGGTGACAGCCCCGCTTGCTCGGTCACCACCGAAGGGGACAACCGTGGGAGATAGCTCGCCCGGCCTGCTTAATGTTGTACCTGATGGAGATTCGAGCATCACTACAACCGTCTCCAGCACCGTGCACCGTGCACATGTGCTTAAGATGCCTGCGGTCAGTCATTCATACAGCAATATGTATATTGCATCTATCCAGACCCCGCTGTGACAGACCGAGGTTTACAAATTGTCAAGTGAGACGTCCAAGTCTCAAGAGTCGATACAGCTCGTGTGTAGGGGATACATAACATGATAGTAGAGGCCCGCCGTAAGAGGCCGCGTCGGTTGCGCACGCATTGGATGACCGAGTTGCCGCAAGCCTTTGTATATACCTTCAACTCTGGCACAGATCTGATCACTTCTAACCATATACCCACTTAGTGGAATGGGTCGCCCCCGGCGGTCGCAGCATCTGCAGCCGCCTTGGCATCTGCCTGCAATTTGAGGAGATCGGCCCTGCTCAATTGCTGCGACGCATCAGCACTGGCGTTTTGCGGCAACGACTGCTAACCTTGGTATCGCAAAGACTTCGGAACATCGACTCCGGATTGTCATACAGCTTGAGAGGCGCGTCAAACTCTGCAATACTGCCATTGTCCATGACCAAGATGCGATCGTAATAAGCGACCGTCTGCAGCCGGTGGGCAATTGATATCAACTGAACGGAGTTAGCAGGCATCACTCAGAGACGTGTCGCAACGAACAGTGACATCGGAAAATTTCGTCTGAATGATCCGCTGGATCACGGCGTCCGTCTCGGGATCAACCGAGCTCGTTGCTTCGTCCAGCAACAGAATCCTGCATCCACGCACGAGCGCTCGAACCAACGATACTATGACCCGAGTCAGCGACAGAACAGCGCCCTGCCTGTTGACGTACGCAACTGTCTTTCTCCAGCGCTGAAATTGCTTCCCTCGTTGAGCACTATCGCGTCGAGCTTGAATTTCTCCTTGGAAGACTCGGATGTGTTTGCGTTGTTATGAATGAGGTTCAGTGCGGCTTGAAGTTCAGCAGGTGTTCGAGCGCCCGTCGGATCGATGTTGTCGCTGCAATCATCAGCGCTCAATCACATGAACCGCCGAATGTCGCAAGGTACTCACCGGACAGTGCCTCCAAAGAGGAATGCCTCTTGAGGGATAAGGGCGATTCGGGAGCGCACCTGAGCTTAATCAGCAGAGGCTCGGTCAAAACTGCAAGTGGCGTACAGTTTCCAATCCCAACGTGGACATATCTCGCCCATCGACCACGATAGAGCCACCGCAAAGTTCCACCGTGCGCAGGAGGGCCTGCGTCATGCTACTCTTTCCGGCCCCCGTTCTCCCAATGATCCCGATCTTTTCCCCCGGATTGATGGTGAAATTCAAGCCTTTCAGGACAAGTGGAAGTTCGGGACGATAGCGAAGCTGCACATCACGGAACTCGACAAGACCTCTGGTGGGCCACTCCGTTGGGGGAGGATCGCTCGGAAGCTGGGGTGCTGCTTCGGGCTCGAGATCGTTGTAATACTGCACTCGTTCGACGTTGTTCATCTCTTGTTCGACCATTGCAAACATCTGTACCAGGTTTGAAAAGACTGTGCAAAGGTCAGACAGAAAAAGACAGAATGGAGATTGGGGCCAACCTGAAGCCGCAGACAGCGAGTACGTGAGCACCACTCCAAGCTTGGAAGCGCTGATCGTGTTGCGGAAGATTGCACCGAACATCGCAATCAACTAATAGGTGTCAGCACGAACGACTGGCTCACTTACCATGACCAAGGCATATGAGAGGAAATTTAGACGGAGTCCGAGCCATCTGCCTGTCAGTGAATTCATCAACCACGTCCCACCTTTGGATTGTAATCTAGGTGAAACGTCAATGAGCATCCCCGGCGTGTCTATAGAGAGCTCACAGTGATTATGTAGGCGCGCTTCCGACGGTCAGCTAGATTCCTCTAGAAAGTATGGCATGCCCACCCCTTCCACATTTACAGCATGTTGCAATTGCTTCTCAAAGTTGTCCTGCTGGCCGAACGACCGTATCACGGCAAGACCGGCAAGCTGCCTGATGAGCTATGAGAACATGTGGACAGAATAAGCTCACCTGCTCGCCGAAGGAGCTGTAGACGTAACTACGGCTGATCGAATCGATTCTCTTGACTTCTCGAGATGTCTGCCGGTAGTACGCTGTCATGAAGAACTACACAGGTTAACCTAAATCGGCAGAGGAGGTGACCTGAACCTACGTATAGTGTACCGAGCGGGATGAACATCAGACCGAGGTAGGGGAAGGAGTACACCACAAGAGCGAACGTGCCCACGACCGAAAGAGCGGAGCTACAATCAACATCAGTTTGCTTTCTAGAGTGGTGAAAACACAGAAGCTAACGTGAGCAAATTGTTATACACCATCATCAATCGATCGTCAAGCATCTCAATATCTGCTCCAATTAGTGGGGTGGTGGGAAGAGGCATAGGGTACTTGCCCTTGGACAGCCGACTGATGATCCGCCCCGTCTACGCACTATCAGCCAGATTCCGAGGACGCAAAGGGGACTCACGGGCGTTTGATCATGCCAGCCTACAGGGCTGCGCATGACTGCCTTCCATGCGCCGTTGAAAAGCCTATATGATGCCCTGATACCAGCCAAAATCATAGCGTACGTCGAAGCAAACTTGGAAATTGAGCAGGAAGCTGTGAAAGTATATTTGCACTCACACTGAAGACGGCCGAGGCGACACCAAGACCTGTTCGTGGCTTCAGCAAGGGGATATGAATGGCTATCACGCCGACACTCACAAGCGTATACGGCCATGTACTCGCCCTGAGTGAAACCACTGATCTCACTGCCGGACCAGAAGCCGAGGAACAAAGAATTCCCTACCGTGGCGGCCTGGACAAGACACAGCAGGATGCCGGTCATAGCCAGCTTCCACATTGAGCCCGTCGCCTTTCCGTACTCTCCATACACTCGCCATGAAACTGCACCGGTTTCGCGCTCTTCGTCAAGCAACAGCTTGCCGCCACCGGTATCCTTCTCTCCCGGAGCCTTTGCAGTCGCCTCTGGCCCCTGCTCGTGTTGTGCCTCGCTGGTTGATCCAAACTCAATCATCAGCTTACGGAACACACCTTCCTGTTCTCGCAATGCCTGGCACTCGTCAGCGACGTCTCGATTACAGATGAGCAAGAACAAACAGCGTATGTGCCTTGTTGGATAATTCTTCCACAGTTGCCTTCGCCTCGCTCCACTACCAACACGAGATCCGCTCGTGGCAGCACGTCCAGATGATGGGTAACCAAGACCCTTGTCTTGGTGGCCAGGGGCCCGGACAGGATGCATTGATGCAGCAAATGGTGCCCGACGTGGGCATCGACCGCAGAGAGGGGATCATCGAGGAACACTATCTCGCTCTTCTTGTCGTACGCCGCCCTAGCAAGACAAAGTCGTTGTCGCTGACCTCCGGAGAGTGTGATACCCCTCTCGCCAATCTTGGTCCTACATATCGTCAGCATGCGGATCGTGTTGACCACATCGTCTTATCCGACTGACTGATCACCCTCTGCCCATTGGTTAATTTCGGTTCGCAAAGCACAGGCATCGATAACTTCCTCGACCCACTGCCCGTCGACATCTTCGGGTTTCGAAGCGAACGTAATATTATCGCGAATGGTTCCGGACTGCACCCAAGCGTGCTGAGGGACTAGAGGTGCATGAGCATGATACTCGCAGGAGGAGCGCTCGTAGTTACCGTAGCTGATCGGCCCTCCAAATTTGACGCTTCCACGCAGCTGCTTCATCTCGTTGATCAAGCCGGACAACAGGGCGGTCTTCCCCGTGCCCACACGTCCCACTATGCACACAAGGGCACCTACGAGCATGAGTGCTTCTAGTGGAACTGACTTACCCCTTGGGACTTTGAGATCAATGTCCCTCAAAGAGAACGGCACCCCCTCTTCCGGCTTCTCCTCTTCCACAGCATCGCTAGGTGAGAGACCTTGTTTCTTCCTTTCCTTGGCTTCGGCTTTCTGCTTTGCAGCCTTCTTCTTGTCCTCTTTCTTGCCAATCCGGTTTTTGCCGTGAAATGGACCTTTGTTGGTCTGATCGGGCGGTGTCACACTGTCAAACTGGAAATCACCAGTCGCACGGATGGCATCGGGGGCGGACGGGTCAATATCGATCTTTGAAGGAAGTTCCTCGGCCTGTAATGTCAGTCGAAATGGAAGACAAGACCATGTTACTTACACGAAACATGGCACCAATACGGCCTGATCAAAGAGTCAGTGTGGTCCCTGCTTCTCGGACCTGACGCACCAATAGCTACAGCGGCGTCGGTGACAGCAGTGAACGCCATTGGGAGGAGAGAAAACGGCTGTCTGAGCACGTTGAAGTATTGCAAGCCAGAAAAGATGATTGCGGCATTGAGCTCGTGCCCGCTCAGTCCATAGGTGATGAATGTCACTAGGATTCAGCTTGGCGTCACCACTTTGATCACTTACAAACCGCTGCAAGGATCGGGATGAAGGACATGGTGGCGCTCATCGTCGCACGATTGATGCCATTTCGCCGCAGTTTGGCGAGCTCTTGTTGGCGCAAAATGCTCACTTTGCTCGCAAAGAAGTTTTCATAGGCGTACATCTTGACAGCTCGGATGTTGTTGATGATTTCAGAGAGGAGTCGCACACGCTGGTCGACGATCTTCATCTGTGCTTGTCGATAGGTGATCATCTGGACGAACATGACACCTGGGGCGGTCAGCTTTAAACCGCACTGAGCGCGCTCCCCGAGTGCGGAGCCCTGCCGAGAGACGAGCAAATCACCTTGTATGGGGGTAGCCAAAACGAGAACCTAGGATTGGGTTAGGAGACACTTGTCTGTAGCTGATCGGCTCACTGCTAACCCGACCAACGCCGAGTACCCAAGGGTATATATGAGCAAAGCGACGCCGACCAGGATCTGCAGGGGTTGGACGACGATATCGACCGTCATCGGTGCAGCAAAGTCCTATGCCCGTCAGCGCGGTTCTATGGAGACGAAAGCTCATCTACGAGAAAAGACGCATCAGCCGAGACCATGGTAGTCAGCCGGCCATTGGGAAGCTCGACCCGAGATTTGCCAGAGAGACGCCTGTCTTCGTATCAGTCTGTGTCTTCTCGAGGAGACAGAGTACTTGCATTGATTTCCGCGAGATGAGGTCGATAAGCTGTAGCCGTCAGATCACATACAGTGAGCACCCGAGGACCCACCGAACAGCGCGCAAGAAAGCCCAACACGGCGCCGCGTTGTTGACTCTGATAGGTGAAGACACTTCCGGCCATCTCCATGACGAACAGTGCAACGGCGAGACCGATTCCGTAGCCCACCGACTTGGGTGCTGTTGGCAAGTCGGTTGCTCCGGCCTTCTGTGCGTTGTGATATGCGTTTGCAAGTTCGAGTTGGGCGATGATCTTGCGGGTCACCAATGGAGCCGTGGTCTGCAGCACAGCTAGTGGGTGTGAGCGGTGTGCTTCGGACCAACAGCAACGACCTACTACCACAAGCCATACACAACACTGAAAGCCACCATTGCCATTGAAATGTCATGTACATCGCCTTGATCAGACTCATATCATAGCTTTTGCCGTTCTCAATGACAAGCTCGCCCTTGGCAATCTTTGCCGCCTTCCGCTTGCCATACTTTTTCACGTTGGCTGCGACAGGCGCAGGCGACTGTGACCTCCGCTTTGCTGATGCATTCAGGTCTGGCTTTTCGGGATCGCCAAGCTCCGCCTCAATTGAGGGTTTTATCGGGTTGACAGCCTCGACGTCGGCAGAAGGGATAGGATCGCCGAGATCATTTGCGACCTCGCCAGACACCTCTAACACTGCAACCTCTTCCTTCGCGGTCGGTGTCCCCGTCTTGTACGCATTCTTTTCGAGGTCGACAGCAGAAGTATTCTCATTGATGGTCGGTGTGGTTGATTCGGAGGTTGCAGAGACGGTGGACTTGCCATATGCGACAGATGGTTGCAGGCGGTGTATTCGCCGGGAAGGAGGCAGGCGGAGGTTGAAGTTTGCTTCGAGGGTGTCGGCGTTCTATGACGCATCAGCTGGGTTTGTAACCTTTGACGGACTGTTTGGCATTGCAACTCTTCCGTAAGTGTCCACAGATCTGAGGCATCAGTCTCGTCATCTGTGTTTGGAGCCTACCGGCTGCTTGCAATGGCCGCGAATGTCCCACTTTCAGAATCGGCGAGATCCACAGGAAGAACGTCCGGGAGAAGACACTGGCCGACCTCTGGGGTAAGGGCTTGTCTCCAAACGCTGCGTCCGGGGCGGGTTTTGGGTGTAGGAACGGTATTGGCATGATGGACGCCGTTTGCCCCCTTCTCCAACGAGCCAGTGTTCAAGGAGACACACCAACAGCGACAGCAAAGCGTTCCGCAGTTTTCCAAGTGGCTGCGATCTTTTGGTTTCCCCCCCAGTTGGACTCTTTCTGGTGCATCGCCGATGACCGAAAGTTTAATTCTTGCATGCGAGTCAAGCATGCACCCACTGCGCAACGTTGCGGGTTATCCGGCTTATCGCAGCGTCTACTACCCCTCCCCGTCACCGGAGCCTCCGAGCCACCTGCATGGTAACAAAGACAAACCACCAATCAAGAGACTGGCGATTCGCAGAACGAGTGGCGAAAAACAATAATAACACCCAGGCTCAGGGATTCGTAGTCGCCCAAACAGCTGTTCTTACGGCCGTTTGACGAGTTTGTGAGATTGCAAACGGAGTTTTACCTAGACAGCCATGTCGGGTTTCCCATTGACCTTTGCATTCTTTCAGCTTGAATGTCGCAAACCAGCAACGAAGTCACGGTGCGAGGCGAGTCACCACTGGCACATGGCGAGAATGGGCAGCATGGGCGGCCCAACAAGGTCGAAACCGCAGCAGATGAGCATACTAGACAGGGGCTCGCGGCCAGCCTCAGTAAAGAGGTTAGAGACGTGCTCGCTGCACATCACGCCACGGTGTACGAGCGTGATGCATCGGGCAACTATCTAGTGCACGACACCCGGGGCGACCCACAAAGTCCGAGGAGTTGGCCCAACTGGAAACGCTATGGCGTAGTTGGCCTTGCAGCGTGGATGAACAACCTGGTGAGTCTCGAGCCGATCGACAGCTCGACAATGGAAAGACAGCTGAGACGGAAAGGTCTGCATCTGTGTGTCTGGCTACAGTACTGGCGTCGATCAGATGCAGGAGGAGCTGGGCTTCGGGGCGGAGCTGGGAACTCTTGGTCTGAGTTTGTACATTGTGAGTCGATAGCCAATGCCTGCTCAGCTAACCATTTCAGCTGGGATTCGCTTTTGGTAAGCGACCGAACTTTGGCGTCATGGTGCTGAATCTGTAGGACCCATGTTTCTGGCTCCACTCAGCGAGTATTTCGGACGACGACCCGTTTACCTTGTGTCTTGGACCATCTTTACCCTCTTTCAATTACCTGTGAGCGCTGCCACTCTAAGTCGTTGACTGTGGCAGCTCGCTCTCGCCCAAAATCTTGCTACCGTGTTGGTCTGTCGATTTTTACAGGGCCTCGCCGGATCGTAAGCCTTGCAACTTCAGCCTCGGTGCTGATTGACCAGAGCTCCTCTCGCAAACACTGGAGGCGTGGTACACGATGTTTTCGACGTTGACGAAGGCGCCCTCGCAGTCGCTATTTACGCCTTGAGCAGCGCCGATGGGTGAGCAGCCACGATTACAGAGCTCACTCCAGACCACCATTCGGCAACTTTGTCTCCGGATACCTCGCTCAGGAAGCGGGGTGGCGTTGGTTGTTCTGGGCCTACGTATGTACCCAACTCGCGTCGGATCCTAACCCCCTCAGCTCATAATCTTCGCTTTCTTCGGCATTGTCATCTTCTTCTGCTTGCCCGAGACGCGAGACACCATTCTGCTGTCTCGCAAGACGGCAGAGTTGCGCAAAGAAACCAATTTGGAGTTTTGGGGTGAACACGAGCTTGTCAAGAAGGATCCCGGCCACCTTTACAAAGTCACCATCGTCCGGCCATTCAAGTTCCTCTTTACCGAGCCTATTACCTACCTCTGCGCGGGAATCAATGGCTGTGAGTTTCATTGTCATTTGCCTCTCTGGTGTTGGCTTGGCTGAGGTTGAGAAGATGTGTTCGGCATGATTTTCCTCAGCAATGAAGCTTTCCCTTTAGTGTTCGGGTCAGGGAATGGAGGTCACGGCTGGACTCAGTGAGTCCTTCCGTCTTTGTGTCTGACGAGCAGTTCGGGCACCGTCAACCTCACATTTGGTGCATATGTAGTAGGCGCAGTCATCGGCTTCGCCCTCACTCCCTTGCAAGATTCGCGTTATCAATTAGCCTGTCGCCGCAACGGCGCATCCGACCCCGAGGCGCGTTGGTGGAGCGCGTTATGGGCGACTCCATTCATGCCCATCGGTCTGATGATTGCGGCTTGGACATCATACCCTCACCTGCCGTGGATCGCGCCCCTGATCGGTTTCGCTCTCTTTGGATTTGGATTGTAAGCCATCTGCGCACGGATCAAGCTGACAGCAGCTACACCATCCTCGCTGCGATTCTCAACTACGTGGTAGATGGTTATGGTCACTACTCGGCGAGTGCGCTCGGTGGCGTTGTCTTTGTCAGGAACATTGTAAGCACTGATTGTGAACTGATTTTGGTACGGGAGCTAAAGAGACCAGGTCGGTGCAATCTTCCCATTGTGTACGTCCCACCCTTCTCATCAATCTAGTCTGCTGACCCCGTCAGTTGCCCGACAGATGTTTGTCGGGATGGGCAACCAGTGGGCCCTGTTCTTCCTCTCGATGCTCTCCTTCCTCATCATCCCCATCCCGTTCTACCTATATTACCATGGCAAAGTTGTGCGTGACCGCTCGCCGTACTGCGCGACACACTTTGGCAAGGACTAGCTCGTTCATTACATGCAAAACCACCCTGAAAGCATTCCTTGGCACGTCCTACAGCAGACCTGCATACGGACTGAAACCGCATCGAGCATGCTTCCCGTGCCTCTCGATAGTCGTCCACAGACCCGATCCAAAGCAGCAATGAGCGCGCTCGGGCGCGCGCCTGGCTTCTAGTACCTCCTGTCGGTGATTCACTCGCAGTTCACCGTGCCATCGACTACCTGACATGTGGTGGTGCAGCTCACTGCGGTCAGCCAGCCTACGGACCGTCAGCAGCGAATGGGTGTTCAGCGACAAACTTGCCCAGCTGGGAACTCGAATCTGTCGCGCTGAGGTAGGTACAGACCTCCAGGTCAAGGCCGGAACATTGCCACGCTCCATACGTGCAGGTACCGGCAGTCGCCGAAAGAGGCGAGTCACTCAAAGGTGGGGAGCTGTCGGCGGTGATAGTTACGTTCACCACTGGCGAGCGCGAGGCTGCTGTTACAGCAGAACGGACAGAGGTCGGCAAAGCTGAAGATGTCGGGTTGGTGAGACCTGGAGATGTCGGGGTCCTAGAGGAGTCCAGTGCGAAGGGCCCTGTAGTCGAGTTTGTGGGATTGCCCGTTCCTGCCGGGTTGCCCGTTCCCGCAGGATCGCCCGTCGGCTCAGTGAGACCCGGAGATGTCGGGGTACGTGACGAGTCCAGTACCAAGGATCCGGTAGTCGAGTTTGTGGGATCACCTGTTCCAGTAGGATCGCCCGTCGGATCGCTAAGTGATGCTGAAGGACTGTATCCGGAAGGGGCGGGTCCGCCACCAGATCCGTCCGCACCGTACGGCTCCCAGACGTAAGTGTCTAGAATTTCGAAGCGCGACACTGGAGGGTTGTCACCACACGTGCCACCACTGAGCTGGACGAATGCCTTTGCTGAGAAGTCCATGATATTTTGGGTACTGCAGGCGTCACACGCGTCCCAGACGAAGAATGGACCGTCGTCGATTGTAGGCTCGGTCCCATCGGGCATATACACTGTGATTCTGCATGCTCAGTGAGGTACCCATGGCACTGAATCAAGACAGAGCCTCACTGGCGCCCGCACCAGTTCGTTGGATCGGCTTTCACAAGTGTCGCGTTGACCGCTAGTACGTCAGCCGTGCTCAGAGCGCAAGGACGCACCGACGATGGAATTCGTGCCCAACTCCTTCAGCGTCTTGTTCACCTCCCCCTGACAGTAGGGTGGATTGTTGTTGATCCCCGACGTGTCTGCCCAGTCTGTCCCCCATGTCGTCTCGCAGTATTCGTCTTCGGGGTCGTAGTACCTGGACGGCATTCAGCATGTTCTTGACAAATGCGGTGAGACCAACACAGTGGCATGGGTATCGGCTCCCTCGACAGTAAACAAGACCTCTGCTCGCGCCTGCAAAGACAAAAATGGGAGCAGCAGTACTTCAACGAGCATACTGTGAATAGAGACCGGTCTCGGAGAGGTTTAGTTGGCACCCAGTGCCGACAGTCAAGGAGCGAGTGGAATCGAGAAACGACGCTGCATAGGCTTACAGCTGCTACGGCCTCTCCAGCACAACCAGTGCTCCAGTCAGCGGGACAGCATCAGCCGAGCACAAAGGTGAGTCCAGCAATCCCATCACTGAGACAAGTTTCAGCTGCCTTGCAGCCGCAGTCCATGCTCCTTTGACTCGGCCCCCTGGTCAACGCTCTGTACTCGCATTGAACAGGGGCTACTCTTGATTAGTATGTCTACGATAACGGACATTTTGGAATCAGACCGCTTTCATTTGGCGGTCCTAGTGCACGATGCAGAAGGTGTCTAAGACGAAACCGGCGAGTACGGCTCCGGGGAAGCTCTCGGCGGATGCCAGATCTGTGGTGGTAACCCCAGATCCTCCCTTGTTCCTGCATCTCCGCTCCCTCGTGCTGCAGCGGGATACTTTGCGGTAACTAGATCTTGGGAGGCATACGTCGACCAGCGTCGGCATCTCTGCGTATATGTGGGGCGGGAAGGGTAGCGGGGGAGATGGCACATTCGAGATCCACCCCCCCCGCTTCTGTCGAGGGCACATATAATGGTGAAGCCCGAGATGGGTATCAGAAGCAACACCCGTCCAATTTGTCCCATTGCATCTCCCATAAGCAGTCGGGTATGCTCGCGGCACTGTCCCTCATCGCGGCCCTGCTCGGCCTGCTTTCCCCTTGCCGAGCCTGGGACTGGAAGCTCTCTGATGGTACCGATTTCCAGCCTTGCTCTGGAACGATCAACCCCAACCAGACCGCCGACGTGACCACAGACGTCTACAACCAGCTCCAGCTCGCTCGGTCTAGTGCCGACCGGCTCACTCTCCTGAACAATCAAAACAACACTGGGTTGTGGAAGTTCAACTTCAACCCCACGCTGGAGAGCTCGTTCGCCAGCAGGGGTGCCGGCGGCCTCGCAGTGTTGGCGGACCGCAAGAGCTTTCCCGCATTGATTGGAACAGGTGTCGCAGCAGCGCTGGGCTTCCTGGAGCCTTGTGGTGAGTCACACATTCGGATGCCGCCCAGACTGACGGAGCCTAGGGTTGAACGCATTTCATTTCCACCCGTAAGTTACTCGTCCGTTGTATGCTTGAGGATCAAGCTGACCTCTTGCACAGAAGAGCAACCCGTGAGCATCCCTCCCTGCTTCCTGAACAGCCTCGAGTGCAACCGCTGAGGAGCTGATACCCCGCAGAGCTCGTCACGGTCGTGCAGGGAGGCCCGCTGACTGCGGGTGCACTGTGGAGCAACGCCCAGACGCACCAGCAGTTTACAACCCAAGTGCATACGTGGGAGATGATTGCTCTGCCACAGGTGCGCAGCGTTGGAGATATCCTTATGTCAGGTTGATTGATCATGCAGGGCACGATACACTATGTCTTCAACGACAACTGCGTACCCGCTATCACCTCGAACTCGTTCTCATCAGACGACCCTGGCATTTTGAACATCGCACCTTCTGTCTTCAAGTTCAATGCCGACGTCCTGAATGGAACTCTGGGCTACCCAACCCAACTAGACGGCATGTCCCCCAGCGAGTTTTTGGAGAGCATTCCGCCAAGTTATGTCCTTGGCAGCCAGGCGTGCTTGGACCGATGCGGGATTGACTATGCCACGGCGGCTTTTAATTAACGGGAGAGCGAGTTGGGACGGAAGAGAGTGGATCTGAGTGTCATAAATGCAAGCCCTATAGTCTTGTGTACCGAAAGCATGCATTGCAATCAAGGCATCCAATGGTGCTGAACGGGGACGCACAAACCGACTCTTTCGGAACAAGAGGCGTTCTCGGATCCGATGGTATCTCTCTCTCTCTTTATCTGCAACCTTAATGGAGTCGCTGCGCTCGAGTGACATGTAGTCTCAGTAGTGACAAGTGAAGAGTGAGAGCCAGTGACAGGCGCGACTCCACTATGGCTGGTCCAACGCACATCGCGGCGACAGCTCAACAGTCCCGCTTCGACAGCGCTCTGGACGACCCCACCAGCATTGCCGAGCTGGATCTTGCGACGGTGACTATCACTGCCGGACAAAGAGAGATTCTGGTAGACGGGTCTATCAAGCTCAAGGATGGATTGAGATATGCACTGGTCGGCCCGTGAGCCCAGGCTGGCTCTTGGAGGCGGCACAGCTGACAAGTCACAGCAATGGGAGCGGAAAGTCGAGTAGGTTGCTGTGTTGCCAACGAGTCTTAGCCCCTCGTTGACGGCTTTAGCTATATTGCAGGCCATTGCAAGCCGACTCATCCCTGGTATTCCGGAATCACTCCGCATCACTCTCATCGGCCAGACCGAGTCACCCACAGAAGACAAGGCTGTCTCACCCAGCGGCAACGCGACGAAATCGACCGAGACGGTCCTCGAGCACGTCTTGAACGGCCACGTCGAGCGAGCGAACGCTCTGAGAGCGCATGATGGTCAGCTCGTCCCACACTAACGACTGGTGCCGCTGACACTCCTTAGCACTCACCCGCGCTCTAGACGCCACCGATCCCAACGAGGGATACGATCTGTACCGACCGGTTCTGCTCGAGAGGAAGAAACAAGCGCTCGAGGTCGCGAGAAGGACCGCTGCGAGGCGATCCGGAGCTAGGGGAAAGAAGGCGAGAGAAGAGGAGATCAAAGCAGAGCAAGCCTTGGACCGGGAAGAACAGGCGTAAGTTGTGGCGAGACTAGACGGTACCGTGTTGACTAAATGTAGAATCAACTCTGGGGTCGTGGATCCGGGTTGGGCGGTGGAAGCTGCCGAAATGCTGGCCGAGGTGCAGGTGACGTTGGATCTGCTCGAATCAAGCACTCTCGATACAGCTGCTCGCAGTATCCTGCGTGGACTGGGCTTTTCCACGAGCCGCATCGATGGGCCGTTCTTGGCGTTGTCAGGCGGGTGGAGATCGCGCATGTCCCTTGCCATTGGTCTCCTAGTCCCTTGCGACTTGCTGTTGCTCGACGAGCCATCCAACTTCATGGTGCGTCCAAACGTCCACTCACTGGCTGCCCGCTGACCGCGGTAGGACCTCGAGTCTCTAAAGTATCTCGAAACCCATCTTGTAGGATCATTCCAGACTCTCGTGATCACTTCCCACGACCAGGCTTTCCTCGATGCTGTTGCACAGCGGACGATCGTGCTCCGGAGGCAGTCCTTGATATACTTTGATGGGACACCCTCCTCTATGCAAGATGCAGAGAGGAAGAAATGGCTGGGCAAGGAGAGGCAGCAGGCCGCACTGGACAAGAAGAAAGAGCACGTGAGTCGCCGTTCGTCTGACTGCCCACTCATCCTCAGATCCAAGCAAGCATCAGCGAGGGTCGGAAAGCGGCCAAGCAGACGGGAGACGAGAACAGGTCGGTCCGCAATGTGGTGGCCAACGTGTTGTGGCTGAGTCTTCCAGACAACGGATGGTCAAATCTCGTCAGAAGAAGCTCGACGAGCGGTGGGGCGAGGAACGCTCTGCCAAGGGTACCCGGTTCAAGCTCAATCGCGATGCTCCCGGCTACCACCTGACGAACCGCGACGCCATTGAACTCGATCAGCCCGATCCCCCGGTCGTGCTCAAACTGCGGCAACCCGAACCTCTGCGCGTCAAGGGTGCATTGATACATCTGGAGGACGTGGTGTTCCAATACAAAGGCGCGGGGAAGGAGCTGCTTCGGGGAGTGGGAATGACAATCGATCAGGGCGCCAGGTGTGCGCTGGTCGGCCGTGTAAGTTAATTCTCTGCTACTACGCCAGCGGAGCACACCCTGAGACCGAGCAGAACGGTCAAGGTAAAACGACACTCGCCAAGATCATTGTCGGTGAACTCAGTCCGACCAGGGGAAAGATACAGAGGCATCCCTTGATGACCATCGGCTACTTTACGCAGGTCAGCACTTCGTAATCGAAGGTGCCGAGACACTGAACCCGGCAGCATAGTGCCGACGAGCTCGTCAAGCACTCTGAGCTCACCCCGCTCCAATGGCTGTTGGAGACGGTCGGCCAACTGTCAGAGTCGGAAGCGCGAGGATACCTGGGACACTGGGGATTGCCTGGACGTGCTGCAAGCCACACGCCCATCGCCATGCTGTCTGGCGGGCAAAGAGTACGCACAACATCATTCGCCACTCACCACTGACTACCGTAAAGGTCCGCCTCGCCCTGTGTCGACTGATGTACAAACCTCCAGATCTCTTGTAAGAAGAAAGCTCCCCATGATCATTAATCGAGTCGCTCATTTTTTCAGGGTTCTCGACGAGATCACCACTCACCTCGACGCAGCCACGATCAGAGCTCTCGCACTTGCGCTGCGGACTTATCTAGGTGCCATCCTGCTAATCACCCACGACCGATGGTTCAGCAAAGTCGTCGTGGAAGGCCTCGCTGTGGATGACGAAACAGAGGGCGCCGTCAAGACAGGTCAGACGCTCCTGGTCGACAAGGCCGGCGTACGAGTGGCTTTGGGCGGCATGGACGAGTATGAAAAGTTGGCTGCGCATCGGGCACAGAAGCGAGCCGCACTTCAGCTCTGACCTTGGTACCTTCTACCCGTTGTAAACGCCCACGCATCTCTGGTCCATTTGGCAATGCAGCTATTGCAAAATAGCCGCCAACAGACATCGGTGGGCCAACTTGGTCGTTGATTCGCAGTTAGACTACCTTGCTGCACGCGGTCGATTAGACTACGTGTACGATCTTTGGGTAACGTTGTGCAAGACTTAGCGCATGAATCAGATCTCGCGTTGAAGAAGCCCTGTGTACGGGGAATAGCTTTCGCCCGCTTCTACGACCAGGGCCAAGCCGGTACATTTAGCATCTTTTCATCCTATACACTCTATCTATCTCGTGTTTGAAACCTTCACTTCATTAACTGCTTCGCCCGCATGAGGATAGAACCCGGGTCTAGGCCCTGGTAGGGGATCTGTTCGCTACCAACTGTCAACAAATCTCCGCAACTTGAAGGGACATGCACTCACCTAAGACCACCGCAGCCCTCTTTGTTGGTGCCCCTACACAACTTAATAAGATTGCAAAATACAGGAGGCAACAGTACTCACATGTAACCGTAGCGCGGGTGAAGGTCACGCTCCAGTAACCAGGTACCGAACTGCTTCGCGTGAGCCTACCGTTTACAAGAAGGAAATCAGCTGCACGGACCTTGCTTCCCAAGGCGGTCCTCTGGTTGAGACTCTCAACAACCAGAACAAACGAAGTCGCGCCAATCTCCTTGATGATCTGTTCGTCTACCACGTTCAAAGTTGGCTTGTTGATCAAGCCCACGTCGACACCCTCCTCCCGAAGACGGTCGACGGCATCGAGGGATCGGTACAGCATCTCTCCGTAGGAGACGATGTATCCTTTCGTGCCTTTGCGGATGATCTCGTCCTTGCCGGGGTTGAACGTGTATCCCTCGCCGAAGAAGCGAGAGCCATCTTCCTTGAGGATCCAAGGTACCTTGGAACGGGTGGAAAACACAAAGCGAAGCCCCTTGTCGTAGAAGACGCGGTCAATCACGCTACGACTGGGGTCAGCAAGCTGAAGGAAAGGACTATATCTTCGACTGACGCGTCCATCTGGCTCTGTATTGTGTAAGCTCGCAGCTATGACTTTAGGTTCAGATATTACATACGGTATCGGCAGGGAAGTACAGCTTGGTCTCGTATCCGTCCTCGAGCCCGTTGTCGAGGAAGAACTGGTTAATTCCAAAGTGGCTGACGAACATCAGTTCGATCTACACGTCAGTGATGAGACCTGCCATGTGTTGTCGGCCATCTCATCTACACCAGAGTGTGAAAAGTGGGTGAGCACGTTGGCAAAGTTGAGTCTCGCCATGGTGAGTTCCGATATGATCATTTCCGAAAAGGCGGAAAAGGTGCTACCATGAGTCAGCGCTGGGCATTTCACGACGTTGCTGAACCTACCTGAAGACACCATATCGATCCGCCTTGAAGGCTCCGAATCCGGCCGCTGCGGAAAAGTTGCCTCGCTCCATGATACCGCTGGAAACAAAGACCCTGTGGCCATCAGGATCGATGTTTCGCGACGAAGGGAAACTGACTCTGGGTGTTTCTTGTGAATGACGTTGAGTCCAGTCGAGCCCTCGAGGTCCGAGTCGATGACAACAACTTTGGCGATGTTCTCTTCCTTGCTGGTCTTGTCAAGCACTGCGCTGACAGCTTCGCCGAACTGCACACGACATGCGTTGCGCTCCTTGGTACTTCCAATCAGGAGCTCAGTGCTCTCGGTCGGCTTGATGGCGCGGAGAATGTTGGCGCATTTGGGGTGTCGTTGATCGAGATAGGCAATTGCGGGCTCACTGAAGACGTCAGGAACCGTAACACTCTGCAGAAGACGTACACCTTGATAGCGTCGTGGGCATGAGGACTTCCCTCAAGACCCTTGATGCCAACCGCCATCTTTCGGCTAGACACCACAGCAGTTGGACCGGATGTGTTGAGAGAATCACACATCGCCGCGTACAACGAGTCGAGGTTCTCCCCGTCGGCCTTGAAGACCGCCACACCCTGACCCTCGAGTGTCTTGGCGACACTGTAGCCCTTGAGGTAGTCGGATGGGTGGCCCCTGAGGTGTCAGCATAGAAGATGGAGTCTGACTCACGCAATGGTGACGTCGTTGTCATCAATGAAGAGCTTGACATTCAAGCCCTGAGCGACAGCGAGTCTCGCCGCCTCGGCGTCGTCGCCCTCTTGCTGACTGCCATCGGAGCCAAAGCAAAAGACCGATTTGCCCTTGTTGCCCATGGCGACACCGTTGACCAAAGGCCACATGTGTCCCAGCCGACCGGAGGAGAACTTGACCCCGGGAGTCAGGCCCAGCTCGGGATGACCGGGAAGCTTCGAATTGGCCTCGCGGTAGTGAAGCAACTGCTCGACGGGGAGTGCACCGTCCAGCACTGACAAAAGGTACTGCACGGCCACTCGGTGGCCGGCCTCGTCGAAGAGGATGTCGACGTACTTGGAGTTGTCGGGGTCAGATGCGATAAAAGATAGGAGGATAACGAATTCGGGCATTACGTCGAATGCTCCTCTGGAATCGCATTTGTTAGACTGGGTTGGGAAGGAGGGCAATTTGCGGACTCACCCAGTGTGACCAGCGGCCCCACGGGCAGCACCCGTCGCTGTGAAGAAGACAATAACATCTCGGAGCAAACCAATGTTGGCTTCCTGAGCAACGTGTCAGTTTGCAAAGTCCACTCGGAGTGACCTGGTAGCGGATTGTGGCTCGTCATATGCGTGAGGCATGTGACAACTCACAAGAGTCGCTTTCTGTTCGGCGGACAGCTTCTTGTCCTTGACGGGGTCGAGCGGGATGGGGTTGTACTTCTTGAGATCGATAGGGAACTTTTCAAACTCCCAATCCTGGACGCGCTGCGACGATCAGTAAAGCGGAAGGATGCGCCATGGCATTCCACATACGTTGACAGACATTGTTGCTGGCTATGTCTAAGATTGAGATAGCAAGGCGATTCAAAGTGATGATACGGAAGGTAAAGTGAGAAGAGAGAAGAGAAGAGAGAAGAGCCGACGTAAGGACGGTCGGGGAGAACGAGCCGGGAACTTCCGGAGTAGGCTTGCGGAGAACCTGCAGGCCTAACCCCTCACCCACGTTTATCCCCTTTGTCAGGCTTGCGATCCCCCTGTGCCAGGGTATAAAGCGGGAGCTTGCGTTGGCATATTTTACTCCCCTGCGGGAGGAGTCGGTGGCTTCCCACTGCGGATAGCAATCCTAACCCCCCCCCCCCCCTGAGCAAGGCGGGGTGCCATGACGTATTGCTTGGTATTGCAGCTTGCCGTTCAAGCAACCTGTGCTGGTGATCTCGCTCTCAGAGTGCCACTACACACTGGTCGTGCGTGGGATGAAGCTGCTGAGGGGCACAGTCAGCACGCAGGTATCTCTCACGCTTGTACTGGTGGTCGTCGGCTTGACCTTGGTTGTGTACCTCAACATCGCCGCTTTGGAAAGCGATTCCATTTGGCAGCTCCTCAGCCTCGCTGCTTCAGATGACCCTACAACGTATCTTCCATACACCTTTGGGTATGCCGCACTACTGCAGACGCTGCATGCGTACGAACATGTGCACTGGAAGAACATTATCATCGTCGACAACAGCTGGGATCATCATGCCTTTGCCGAGCGGGACAAACTGCTCGCCCAATTCCCTAGTCTTCAAGGCGTGATTAAAACACCTGTACATCTTCGTTTCTCGCAGCTCCAAGGGATGATCGATGGAATCGCAAGGGATACAGGGCAAGAGGTTTACCTCTGGGGCCATACCGATGTCGTCGTGTTGCGCAACGGGACCGCTCCTTACAGCAACATGAAGAAATGCCTAGAACTGGCTCCGAGGCGCGATCCTGTATCCGGTGCGCCCTACGGCGTCATGTTCTTTGCGTACGACTTGTTGAGTGCCGTCTTTACCCACGCTTCGGCCGCTGCACCATGGGACCCTGCGATGCCACAGTACGGCTCGGACTGCGACAGATACCGGCGTCTTCGCCTCGCCGGTTATGCAGCTGCAAACTGCCCGCTGTCCATCGGGCCAATCATTCACAATCATGCGGTATTCACACACCAGGAAAGGGCCAAACTCTGGTCAAGTGGGCTCAATGTCGAACAGCAAATTGGGTTGTTGGAGGAGATCAATGCGGCGACAGAGCAATACGCATGGCGCAACGCTGGGGGTCCCGAAGCAGCAGACGGAGACTCGGTCGAGGAAGAAACGGATTGGCATGACGGTGTGAAACAGTTTGACCTCGAGGCTGCAGCAGCGGAGGGTTCAGGAGGGAATCAGTATTATGAGGCGAAATGGGGCCCGTTCAACTGCGAGTTGGAAGACCGTACACCCTTCTTCGACATCGATCCAATCTCAACACCGCACTGAGCGAGATGAAAAGGATCGTGGGTCCCAGAAACAGGAACTTTCCCAGTTGTCAGTTTCCTCCCTGTCTGGCTGTCTCGGCGAGCTAGATCTGTTCCTCTCGCATACTCGTTCTGCTACGCTGTATCCGCCTTTACCATACGCCTTCCGTCGAGCAACCACTGGCAAAGTCTTCACGGCCCCGCTTCTTGCAACGGCCCATCCAGAACCCACACACCCCTATCGGGCAGGGCCGAGCTTGGCGTTATCCCTTTGCCATCATTCTAGAGTCCGTAAGTGCAGGGTATTGCCAGGGATTGCGAGCTGTCTGCATCGCAGACAGCGATGTCCAGGCTGCGACTTCCGACACCTACCAAACAGTCAGTAACGGCAGAGCGGCTCCATCCCTAAAACGAGTCTCCGACAGACCAGATGACTTTGCAAGGGGCGATTCGTGCTCCTGACAAGCTGGACCCTATCGAGTACAATAGTTGTCTCGCCCGCTCCGATAACACTGCCGGTCACCGGACTCTTGTAGATGATGGTAGAAGCTATCGAACTGGCGTACCACTGGTTGGCAGGACCCTTGCATGCCCAACCTGACTTGAGAACTGGAGACCGACTTGTTGAGGGGGTTGTGGCGCCACTGATGGGCGACGAGGACGTCAAGTCAAAATTACGGGCCCAGCGGCAAGGTGCTTCGTTATCTGGACGGTGTGCTAGGAGATCTGCTCGCCAGACCGTCGTAGTTGGAAGCATCGGAGGGTGTTCGTACATGGTGACATTGGTGGTAGAAATATTCAGTGGGTAGTTGCGAGTAGTGGTGGTGACCCAGCAGTCATATATACTGTAGCATAAGCACCGCTGTTGTTGGCGGGAGGGGAGAATACCGCAATCATGTCATCCAGCTGTGCAGCAAATTTATAGCCCAAAATCAGGGGATAGCCTATCTCATCCCCTGAACGCTGCATAGATAAGCTACAAGGATTTGTCACCGGACAAGGGTCACTGCGTTTCTCCTGCCTCGCCCGCAGCATGGACGCGATTTTTTGCCACTTTCTCGTCACCGGCTCCCGTCAGTCTTAGGTACTCGGTCGGGTACATGATGGCTCGGTCGATGGCGAGTGGAAGGCCTCGATGGCGGCCGCGCAGCATAATGAGTATCATCTGACAGTAGCTCTCAGCATCCGAGTCTCGACCTTGCCTGTTCCAAGACTTACAATGAGCTTGCTGATCTTTCTGAAACTCGCACTGAGACTCGACGTGTTGTATCTAGAGTTCAGTCAACGCTGGATAGGTTAAGCCTTACGGATTGCCATAGCTCAGCCCCACAGTAGCATATCCACTGGTCACCTCGAAGAGGATCTGCCATACCCCAAGCCATCCAGCATTATTGCTGTTCATCAATTTTCCTCTCTCGAGGATGCAAATGAACAGCGTCCCGACAGCGACCGGCCACAGGTCGAAGAAAATCTGTGGCAAAAGATGGTAACGTAGATATTTGGAGAAGATTTCGCCATTCTGCTTTTGCCCGTTATGCTGACCAGGTGCATGCTCTCCATGCAGACCAAGTGCTGTAGATGTCAGAGAGCCGCGTGACCCACAGCGAGCAGAAACTGACCTCGTTCCTCGTATACGTTTGTTGAGCGAATCGCCATGACTAGTGGGTAATTGCAAGTGAAGATGAGCATCTGGCGTGGTGAGCGTCGCCGAAAAGCTTGAAGCCTGGCTTACCAGATAGAAGAAGCTGAACATGTGTTTGTCTACATCAGCAAGACCACGACAAGGGAGGCAAACAAAAGGATATAATCACGCGGTGGAGGGAGCAAGGTCGCTGACAAAAACGATGCCAAATCCGCTCGCCCTGACACTGAGACTCTCGAAGAGTCCGACCGTAAATGATTCCCATGCCGAACCAATCGATTGGTAGTATGGCAAACCATGTTCGAACGCGACGAAAGCAAGCACGCCCGTTATGCTATAGTTTGTCAGCCAACGAATACATCGTAGGAAGCGAGCGCACGTCAAACCAAATTGAATCGCAACGAGATACCATGTTTGGTACGCTGGAAAGAGATACAAGAAGAGTCTATACGAGCTCAGCGACACTAAACCTTCGTTTACTCACCGTCGGCTGTGCGTCAGCAAGAAATGCAGCGACACTTCCAGCTCGCTACCGGGCTTCACCACCTTGGTCAGGAGCCACAGTTCGGCCCGCAGGAAAAGCGGGATTGCTTGATTGCCCGCCAACATGGGGAATATGAGAACATAACTCAAGAGGTAACATTTCTGAAAAGGGACCATCAAGGTGTCAACCAGTCTTAAGAAGTCAGCTTGACTTTCTGTGAGGCAGCTCACTTACGACAGGCCGCAGCTTGTATACGCAGCTCAAATCCGACCTTAGTTATAACTCAGGCAGCGTTGTGAGGGAACTTACAGACAACTTGAAAGAACGAGTACCATGTCTTGGAGACGGTTGCGGACTGGTATTCGCTATTGACGAGAAACACGTCGTCCCAAGCATGTACTTTAGCAAAGTAGATGGCGAGAATGACTGCCGGGATCAGCATCCAAAAGAGTTGGTGCTATCAGGCATGTCAGACATGTCAACTTCTACAAGACTCGCAGCAGAGGTGACAACCCACCAGGATCAGCAAGATCGTCAATACCGTCGTCGCGCGGTACTCCAGAGCCCCAATCAACTCCAGGTCCTCGTCGCTTAGCTCTTCTTCAAAGAACTGCGAGTTGCGTCCGACCACCACGCCCCGTACGCCCGGCGGCAACCACTTTGCGCGTTTCGCGCGAGCGTCTTCGTTTGCGTTCCGATGTTCTTCCAGAGGTTTCTCCAGTATCTGACCCAGAGCTCGGATGGGATGCGAGGAATGCACTCCCTCGCTTTCATAAGTGCGCAACAGGTTGTCGAGGCCCGTATAAAACCGTGGAAAGGTCTTGTGTAGTAGGTGAAATAGTAACTCATGGAGACCAGGAAAGCCTCCACGTCCTGTATGCAGAGAGAGACGAGAGGAAGCATGTGGGATACTGCTGTGGGGATCTGGTGGGGTGGGTCGAGATTTGCGACCGGATTTCTCCCGCATCTCGGCACGTCGCCTCACGCCTTCTGCCCAGACACTATCTGGGTATGATGGCAGTCCCAGGAGATGTCTCTGTTCTTCAGGCGTCCTAAGGGATCGTGAGGTTCCAGGCTGAATGCCGAGATTCGAGGTGGGCTGATAGGGGCTAGAGAGGTCCGTGCCATGGACGAGCCTGCGTGGATGCTGATCGTGTCCTTCGTCATCATCGTCATACTGTGTATCACTTTCAGTCCTATGGGCCCTTCTCTCCTTCACCTCGCGAGACTGGGCCCCGGTTCTCGGTCGCAATCCCTCAGTCCCTGCCAGGCTGATCCCAGTCTCCTCATCTCGACCTCGATTCGCATCGTCATAAGTCGGAAATGCTTTGTGCGCTGCATGTAGTGTGGTGAGAACGGTGGATCCAACCACTGCGCGACATTTTCGCATGAACCACAGCCTGGGAGCAGTCAGCAAGCAAACCGACCGGCGGGAAGTTCGAAGTTGACTGACTGTCGGCAAAAGATTGTCAAGAGACTGACGATGGACTTGGTACGTCAGCTGGACCTTCTCGCAAAGTCATCTGTACACTGACTATATCTCCAATGAGCATCAGAATGAGCAGAAACGCCTGTTGCGCAGGACGAAGTTCGCTGACGCTCAAAGTACTCAGCCCCGTGACAGTCATAGCGGAGAAACACATGAACAAGGCATCGATGTAGTCGGCGATGTACTGTGCCGAGTGTGCAGAGGGATTGGCAGCCATGAAGAAGCCGGAAAAGCTGTCATTTGCATGAGTCCATGCATCGCTGAGATGGAGATCTCCAGGAGTAGCAGCACTCACACAAACGGAATAATGGTGAACGCGAGGAGGTGTATTCGAAACCAGTTGAGCTGCGCCCAGAGGCCCGTCCACCCCTTCCTGGCCCATACGTGTCCTGTCATGCTATGAGGACATTTGCTAGGAGGTATGTGATGCGGGACAGAGGTGTGCTGCGCTGCGAGCCGTAGTCAGTATTCGGTGATTGTCCATGACCAGAAGAGCAAATGAAGAAATACAGCCAGATGCGCAAACGAGAGTATGGGTTGTAGCAGACGCGTATTCTTGATGGACACATTGGGGATGCTTTCGCCATCCCAAAGCTTCCTCGATCGTCTTGTCCCGAGTCGCTGCCGCTCAAGCTTTATCATGCACTGCATGCTGCCCTGTCCCCAGCCGGTAGATAGTCGCTGCTGTCCATACCCTCCGGTGCTCTTATCCGTCCACTGTCCCCTAAACTATCGCCTATCCTCCAATCCACGCCTAACCTCCAATCTACACCTATCCGTCTCTTCAACCCCATATCTCCCTATCCACTTCATGTCCGACGCAGAGTTTCTGCCTGGTCCCATTACCGATCCCCCGGCATAACAATAAGCTTGCGTTTATCCTGATCGGGGAAATACCTGCAATCGTGGTCGAGAAGATCGATCAAAGCGATGAGAGCGTTCTGCACGTAGGCGAGACGCGTTGATTTGCCTGCTAATGCTGTGGAAGTTTGCAACGGCGCAATAGCGTCCCCCAACCTATCGAACCACTTTGAGAACTCGATTCGGGCGAGTGACGCGACAAACGTTGCGTATCCTATGCACTCGAGCTGACGATGTCCAACAACGTTACCTGCATGCCGATCGATCATGACCTCACCAATCGCTCGCTGGTGGCCCCGATACACATGGAGATTGTCATCATCGTTCTCTGAGAAGCCATGAGATGCGAGTAGGTCTTGTATCAACTCGAGTTGGATCCGAAGATCTCCGGTGGGTTTCTCCAGGCCAAGGTCGAGGAACTGCATCTCTCTTCGTATTATCTCGAGCCATCCCAGGAACTCTGCGAGTACAAAGAGTGTGTTGGTGCGAAAGTACTCGGGTTCAGATCGACCTACGAATCCACCTTTGTAGATGTTGTAGATGCGACTCTGTAGATCATACGCAGATCGTAGCAAGGGGTCCCGATACTTGGCTACCAGCTTCTCGGCTTCCGTCGCTTGTACTTGCCTGTCATGCTCGTTGACCAGTCGTTGCTGCAGGATGACAAGCTGTCGCTCGTGCTTAGCCCGGTCGGTGTCTTGTTTGGATTGAAGACTCTGAATGGAGAGAGAAAGCTTCCATTGCGTCCAAGCGGCAAATGCTGCAGCTATGAGCGAGATTGCCCCTGTTATGCATACGCCTATGATGGCTCCAGTGGAGTCGGAAGTCATGGGGTGTTTAGCTATGAAAGTCAACTCGATGTCTGCCTCACAAAAACTTACGAACTCGGTGATCGCCTGCGGCAGCCGCCGGTCAAACGATCCACGACTCGGCTCATCAGAGTGATGAGACAGTATTCAAGTTATGCCATCCCAGGTCGGGGCTATCACTGACTGTGAGAATCAAATGCGCGGAATAGTATGGGAAATCGGAACGATTGCCTGACGAATCGCTCCTGCGCCTATTCGGGTCGCAAGAGCAGGTTTAGATTCGCCTACTGTGACAATGTTTTGAGTTGGTGGGGCATGTACGAGCACTCTTCCATCTGTCCACAGTCCTTGGAGAGCCCGTTTCATGCATTCAAGTTCCCGCTAACCAGACCACTTCTTTGTGTCCAAATAGCTGTCGCAATTGTCTAACCTTGTACTGAGATCACTGATCTCGGCATATAAATAGATAGGTGTCATGATGAGACAGTCGTCGAGACGAGAGGATGATAAGCACGCTTAACGCTCGTGGCAGCACATGGCCATTCATCGGACTTGGACTTCACCCGACCAGAGGTAGGTCTACACTGTGACTCGCCAACCGCCTGAGCTTTGTATAACAGGGCGCGTATTCTTCCCCCTACGAACGTGCCAGTCAAGGCTCAAAAGGGGCTTTCTCTGTCTGGCGCAGCAGTCGGCCGAAAGCAGATGGAAAACCACATGCCGAGCAAACGCGCGTGTAAATCATGGATCAACGGCACGCGCTCCTTTAAATGGAGGGCCCCCTCGTCTTTTGTGTATCTCATCTCTAATTTCAGGATATCAGGGGCTCTTTGGTGCGCCGTGTCTCTCCCCGCTTGTCACAACACTTACGTGATAGCTAGTAACTCAAGTCACCCCCGCAGAAGACAAGATGCCTCCCCTCAGGATCCTTATCAATGGCGCTGGAATTGCCGGGAATTCGTTGGCATTCTGGCTATCGCGACAGGGCCACAGCGTAACTGTGCTCGAACAGGCCCCAGTGCTCCGGACCGAAGGGCTTCAGATCGACCTTCGTGGTCCGGCTATTGACGTCGTGGAACGGATGGGTCTGACGAGCGAACTTCGATCTAAATGTCTGGCTGAACAAGGTGTTGAAATTGTCGGCACATCTGGCAAGCGATGGGCTTATTTCGGTGCAAAGAAGTCTCCTTCCGGGATGCAGACATTCACTTCCGAATGGGAGGTGATGCGTGGAGATCTCTGCCAAGTCCTGTACAGTGCCACGAAGGATCGGGCGACGTATCTTTTTGGAACTTCGATCGAATCATACGACGACGAAGCCGAGTCAGTAAACGTTCGCTATACTGACGGTACGACTCACCGGTTCGACCTCGTCGTGGGGGCCGATGGCGTTTGGTCGCGACTTCGAAAGCTTATGCTCGGCCCCAAATTTACGGACAGCTTTACTCCATTGGAAGATCTGTACGTTGCATACTTCACTGTTCCCTACCCGATGCAGCCAGGAGAACGATTCGTCTCGAGCCTCTGTATGGCACCCGGCAATAAAGGAATGATGACTCGACGACAAAGTGAGGAACGGCTCCAAGTATACCTCGGCGGCAAGTCTGATCTGGATGATCTCAAACAAGTGTACCGTGGCGATATCGGAAAGCAGAAAGAAGCGATGAGCCGATTCATGCGAGGCTGCGGGTCCAAGGTGGACGACATATTGAACAGGCTCGACTCGGTGAACGATTTCTATCTCGAACGGATCGGTCTCGTCAACATCGATACCTGGTGGCGAGGTCGGGTCGCCCTCGTCGGTGACGCCGCTTGGTGTCCGTCAGTGATGACTGGCATGGGGACGACATCAAGCATCTTGGGGTCCTATGTCATGGCAGGCGAGATAAGCAAGCGCTGTGGCGGACCAAATGGCAAAGATCAGCTTCCTGCTGCGCTGCAGGCATACGAAGAGAACTTTAGACCGTTCATGGACGAGGTGACGAAGGATCTCAGGAATGGACAGGGTGGCTTTTCAATGCCTTCCTCCGAGTTCGGTATCACATTATTCAACTTTGCTTTAGGAGTGGTATCCTTTCTGCGCTTGGACTATCTGGGCCGATTTATCTTCAACATCAAGCTCCCCAAATGGCAGTTGCCGAATTACGAGATGTAGGGTCGGAAAGAGGCTGTCAAATATAATCAGCATGATTGAGCTGCAAGGAGACGTAACCCAGCCGAAACCGCGCGAGTCAATGTTCATGTTAGCTACATATACAATGCTACTATTACTTGTACGCTCCAAAGGCGTCACACTGATGCGACGCGTCAAGACAGTTCCGTTGTAGAGGTTACGTTGCAGTATCCACGAGATTGAAATCCCCCAACCAACCGCTGAAGGTATTCCACCCAAGAAGCCAGATCATCAACTCCTCCATGCCAAACTCCTTGTAAATTGCCCGATAGAGAACTGCATCCGGATTGCGCCAACATGTGTAAACGAGCCTTGGGAAGAGTCCCGTGTCGAGAATCTGCTGCTGGCTGCCCTGGGTTCCTCTTGCTCCCACATGTGGGGCTTCGGCCGTCCAACATGTCCAGTAGTGTCCACCGTCCCTACAAACCTGCACTTCCACTCATTGCACTCATTTGCATACCGATCACGCCCACTGGGCGAACAGGCGTGACACGAGCGCCAAAACGAGGTCCAATGTGGTTGCTTAGCGTGATGAGCAACCGCGTGATAGAAACCAGAGGGATACAGTACATTCGTCATACCACGACTAGGGTTTCAATATTTGGGGATTGGAGGGGAGGGACGGGGGAAAAGCACCAGGCTTCCACAGAATTGTCCAGTCCATGCTTTCCCATAGAACTAGTTCAGTCTCTGTAGCCTAGATGATACTTATCATAATCCCGTGCAAAAGCTTGCCTGCGATGCATACAGTCTCCCTACTTAGGCTGTGGCCGCCAATCTTCGAGCCAGCTGCCCCCAAGGTTCCATACCTAGACGATCGGCAATTTGACCCAGCTGTCATTGTCCCCCCCAACGTGCAGCACATTGACCCCACCGAAGTCGCTTTCGTTTCTACCCGGTCCGTCAGACGCCAATCATTGTTGGGTATATGCAGACAGGGTACCTACCTGTCCACAGGATCATTATGCAGGAAGATACCACTTCCTTGAGTGTCACCGGTCGAGACCTCCAGCACGATCTTTCCTCCAGCCTCTATCACACACGCTGTTGGCCAGATTTCAACGAGGAGATCGTATTTTTTATCAGGCTTGAGGTAGTCTACATCGGTCGACCTGTACTCGCGGTATGGCAGCCATTCCCGGTGTCTTGGGGAGTCCGCATTGATGGCCCGAAGTGAGGCGCGTAGCCACCCTTTAGCAAGCGGAACGGGGTCACCAGCCGTACCTAAATTCGGTAGTCAGTACGTCTCGCAACCGCCCCTCAAGGGTCGACTTGCATGCCTTGAACTCCACACGTACCAGTGTAAAAGACTTCCTTGCCGTTACGACCAAAGTGGCGTAATGTCAGAAATACGTCTATATCCTTCGGAGCGGACCCATCCTCCCGTTTCTTCAAGCTGTACACAAGATTGGCAGTCACATGGCCAGCGATCTCCGTTTCCTGATCAAAGACGGCCTCGAAATGTATAGGCTTCGATTTGTTGAGCGCTTCAAGCTCGAAATGTCCCTCGTTGCTTGGCTTTGAAATTGCAAGCTTGCCTTGCGACGTCAGGTAGAATGGCGTATACACCGTTCGTTTCAATGGCCATTCGGTTTCGGGACGTGATTGGTAAGTAGCTTCCGCTTCATTCGAGTTGTAGCCTGGGTCTCCTTTTCGAACCAGCAGGCTAACAGCGGGAATGCGACCGTTGGGACCTTGCTTCCACCCATCGGCATCTTCATCTTTGAGCCAGGCGTCGAGGACTGTGGCCTACGTCAGTTCAACATTCTGATGATACCAAGAGAAAGACGCACAAGACTTCTGAAGCTTGACATAGTGAGGGAGATAGAAAGGAAGGTCATGCCGGCCGGAGATAAAGTAAAGCCACTTGTTCTTGGACCCAGCATCGAGATAGCCAATCACATTGCCACGAAGATGAAGCAGGATACCTCCCAAGTTGGCGACACTGAGAACCGGTACCTCGATATCAGACAGCTTGTAGACTCGAGACTGGTGATACGGCTCATCCAAATAACGATATTTTCGGTTGTCGCTTGTCTGATCGGTGTGGTTTGCTTTCAGCTCCTCAGGGCTGAGCGTGCCCTCGAGGCAATCAGGACCTAGACGACAGAGTGTTACGGTTATCCCCAGCGGGAAGGCCTGAAAGATGTGTACGTACCCACAGCAGGACCTTCCCAACCATGAAATCGCCGGGGGTTCTTGTCACCTCTGCCGTACTGCATTATACCAACCTGGTTGTTCCACCAAAATGACACGAAAACGTTCGAGTAGATGCCACCATGGCGTACGCGATCTCGGTAGTAATCAGTCATACCTGTGATACGTGTGTCATACACTACAAGGATCTGGTGCAAGTATGACTCACCTTCCCATGGAATGATGCAAGCAAGTCCTTTGGGTCGCCGTGCTGCAACTCGCCATTGACTTCCACCGTAATAGCTGGAATGTCGCTGTCAAGGGCGGTGTGCGAACGGGGCTCAAGAGATCCACCCACGATATGCCCAAGAGGCCAATCTTTCCAGTCGACCAAGGCTGATCCGCTGCCCACTCAATCACTTCGGCAAAGTCACTCGACGTCTGATCTGACATCGTATCCAAAAACCCATAACTGCTTCCCAAACCTCGCTCATCCACCCTGGCCACAACGTATCCGTGGGATGTCCAATACTCCGGATGAGGCGTCTCCCAAGCCGAGTTTGCCGACTTCTGTTCGTCTGGTAACTCGCTATACGAGGGACCATGAAAGCTTTCATACGGGATATCCTTGCCATAAGGTCCGTCTAAGCATGCGTGAATTTTCTCACCATCATATAAGACGCTTGTACTCACAGGTCATGATGACGGGGTAACGGCCTGGGGCTTTTGGCTTGTAGATGTTGGCTCGAACCAGTCCTTTACCATCTTTGAGAGGGACATCGACGTTCTTCTCGAGAATCAGGTTGTCAAACTCATGTACTGTACGAATGGCATTTGCGTTCGGAATGGGCACAGGAATCGGCATGCTGACGATGCCGGTCAACTGGATGGTACAAATCACGAGACAAACGCCGTATCTCAATCGCTTCCAACGAACGGATGGACCTCGTACTTGCGATCGTGCTTTCAAGTTGGACGGATTGCCGGCCACAAGGAAAGCGGGACACCAAAGCACAACGTCCGAAGCCGCCCTTCATCGGCCATCTAAAATCCTGAACCCCGTCCAGACCTTACCCGGATGAGCCTGTCGTTAGTGCATGGGTTATCTTGCGACGTTTACCCCGCCTACATCTCTAGCTAGCAGCAACCTATTGATTCTTCGCAGATTTTCTCAAGTCGCGCAAACATGGTCAATATGAACGGGAACGGTGCCAACGGGGACGACCATCGCCTCAAAGTCATCATCGTCCGCGCGGGAATCTGTGGCCTGACGTGTGGTGCCGCCATGCGCGAGTACGCCGACGTGACGGTAAGACTTTGTCTTCGCTGCCTGACATGCGACGCTTCCTGAGAACAGTAGATCTTGGAAGGTGCACCAGCGATTGGGGAAATCGGTGCAGCGGTACATCTTGCGCCCAACGCCTATCGCATCATCAAATCTTTGGGGGGCGACTTGCTGTCTTATGGCGCACAGCCGTGCAAATCCTTCCAGGAGTGTGAGTCACAGCTACACATCCAATGGTACAGGAGATATTGAGTGTCGAGACAGGGACGGCCAAAGGCAACAGAAAGGTTATTGATTCGAGCTTCGATCCCCTAGCCGAGGCCGGGTGTGAATGGGCGAGTCTTGACTCCACTCTCCTCAGCCGAGCTGACAGGCTCATGTATAGGTGCTATGCCACCGAGCCGATGTACAGGAAGAGTTAAAGCGATGTGCAACAACCCTCGACGGCCCCGGCAAGCCGTGCACCGTTATTCTAGGAGCTTTCGTAGTCGATTGCGTGCGGTCTCATCTTGCCATGTGATATTCTGGACTGACAACCTCTTCCAGGACGCCGACTCGGCGACGGTCACTACCAAGGATGGGAAAACGTACACCGGAGACGTTCTGATTGGGGCGGATGGTATAAAATCGAATATTCGACACGTTGTGGTAGGCAGCAACTTCCATTCGAGGCCGTCGGGACACTCGGCCTACCGAGCGCTTGTGCCGGCATCCAAAATCGAGACGCACCCGGAACTATCCAAGCTAGGACTTTTCGAAGACCGGATCATGATGATCAATGGAAATGACCGGCGCATCGTCACCTATGCGACCCGAGACAGAAAGCTCCTCAACTTTGTTTGCGCACTTCGTAGGTCCCTGCTCTTGATCGTCATTGCCGCAAAGTGTGGCCGCTGAAAGCATGTTGCCAGCCGATACCGAGCTCAACGAGATCAGTGAGGAGAGATGGTCAGCAAAAGGAAATCCAGAAGCACTGGTCAAGAGTTTCTCCGGATTCGATCCCATCTGGCAAGAGCTTTTAAGGTAAGTACGCTATACGATTGACCACGATGGTATGTTTGACGCATCTGGGCAGTCAAATCGATGAATGTGGACTCTGGCAGCTCAGAGACCAGGATCCGCTGGACAACTGGGTTAAAGGACGAGCCATTCTCGTCGGCGATGCTGCGCATAGCAGTGAGTATAGGATGAACATTGACTATACACTGTACTGACAACTCGACCCAGTGCTGCCCCATCAAGGCCAAGGTGCATCTCAAGCGATCGAAGACGGTGAAGCCCTCGGCGCAGTTCTCCGCGATGTAACTGCGGATGGCGTACCAAAGGCCCTGGAGCGTGTCTTCAGTATCCGTTACAAGCGGGCCACCTTTGCACAACAGATCTCGCGCACTTCAGGCTTGGGGGAGATGAGGGAGAAGTACCTAAAAAAACTGGGACTGAAAGACACTGTAGAGCAAGTGGTCAACCCACAGCAGTATAAAGATTTCAGCTGGAACTACTATGGAGCTTTGGACTGGGAGAAAAATCATTCGGAATGGGTGGCTCCAGGTGAAATACTGTGATTTCTTGGGCTCGAGTACGTGTAAGAAAGTTCAATGCATGTGTACAGTCCTCCGTTGGCCCCATACGATTGGGCTTCATGATCCCTTCCTCCACGTACAATAAACGTCTCGCAAAAGAGCGTAAATGCTGGCATGACTGTAGAAGGTTCGTGCACGAGGCTGCATACTGATGGTGTACGAGGATGCGGAGTCGGGATGGTCTCTTGCTATCTGTGACCGTTGGGTGGCAACGTAGAGGATGTCGCCATGCTTCAGCCCGATGCTGGCCACAGTATCGAAAGCACAGGAAGACCTGAGCAGGTCTTGTGACTCGTGCTGTTTTTCTCTGGTCTTGACCAACCGCCATTTGTGGCCGGGAAGAGAAGGCCATTGGTTCAGAATCTAAAAACCAGGTTTGGCAATCAGCATCGGGCAATCGAGAAGGGTTGAAAAATGGAATACTTTGGAGTGGAGTTTTATCAGCTCATCGTTGTCCTCGACCTCGCATCGGATTGTTCCCAGGTGAGATTGGATCCGTATGATCATGAGGATGGTGCGACAAACTCGACCGAGTCGACCGATATGCAGTGGTACTGTATTGAACGGCACACATCACCTTGCCGCCAGGAAGAAGGCGGCAAAGATGCTTGCTGCCGGAACACTGGTGTCCGAATCCGAAACCAATGAATAACAAGATTACCGGACGCCGACACCCACCCTCAATGTCTACGCGATAACTCTTTATGAATCAGCTCGTCCGATTTGAAGACCTTGTGTGCATTCTTAGTCGCTCGATCAGCTCTCCATCATGTCCAACTTGCCCGTGAGCGATCTGCGCAGGTCTTGTCAAGACGCCCTCGGCACCTGTCTCTCTGCCGCGTGCAACGTCGTCAGACGTTGCAGGCACGGCAGAGCGAGGCCACGTGAATTTGAGCGAAAAAACTCCTGATTGGGAAATTTGGGTGGCGAAAGCCACCCCAAATTGGTTCCGGTGCCTGCAACGTCGTGACGACGTTGCAGATTTCAAGATTTCAAGCATTATGACCCTCATTCCCGTTTTATGCATGCATCCCGGCTTTCATACCACACTTAAGGTGCATGTTAAAGCATGGACAGGTAGAGATGCTTCCTGGCTCCAACACTATGTAATTTCAAGCATGCGTGCAACATATTGCATGAGCCGTGGCAGTTCTTATTTGGCAGGTCAGGATTTTGGCCAAAATCCTCTTTTCTGCGTCCCGCAACACTGTATCCAGGATCTATATTGCTCTGCAACGTCGTCGAAATTTCCTTGTATCGCTCCGAGAGTTATATGGCTGGATAGCTGTGATTCCAGGCTTCACCTCGATGTGCTTAAAAGTGCATGCAACCTTCGAAAAGTTGCATCTGAGATGGGGTGACCAGTATACAGCACCTCTAATGGTTGTGATGTCTTTCCCGACTGCAACGTCGTAGAAATTTTGGATTCTGATGCAGCAAAGCATACAGCTATGTTCCCCTCGAGCAGAGGAATCCAGCGATGCCCCATATGCATCGAGTCAAATGACAAAATCATGCACCGTGAGGGGATTAAGTGTTTTTCTTGGGGGTCCTCACCATGGTGATGACCATCTGCTACGGCACTCTGCAACGTCGTAGAAATTTCATTGCAGCGGGATGACAATGGCAAGGCCTGAAAGCTACGATGCACAGCTTGTAGCTGATATGCTTGGATTGTGATGCATGGTGTGGAAAATTGGCACCAGAGCACGATGAGTGTGGGAGAGCCAAAAATTATGGCAAAAATTCTTTGTCGGCTTGCAATGTCGTGGAAATTTTGGATTCCCGAGAATCCAAGCATACTGACGTGTAGCTATTGAGCAGGAGAATCGATCCATATATAGCATGGATCATCTTGGTAGAGAACATGAAGCATGATAGACGAATGATTGATTCCTCGAGTAATCAGGCCTGTCGAGAAAGAAATCCACTTGATTCACATGATCGTGACATCACTTAAATCAGAATATTCATTACCGTGCAGTCATGGCTATGTGCTACAATTGCTACATGCTATAATTACAATGAGGTACGACGCATCAAGACCGCTCTGTTGGCAGGGTTACCCTGCAGCAACCACAATATCAACCGCCATGGGTTTGCAACCTTGAACGTATCCCAGCCTCTGAGCCAAACCAACAACTCCTCCTCGGAACCAAATTCCTCATGGATTGCTATGTAATGAATTGCAGCCGGATTGTGCCAAGCCGTATGAACCAGCCTGGGGCCAAGTGTGCCATGCCGACAGTCGACAGCTGGCTTTCCTGGATTCCTCTTGTTGCCACATACAGCCTGAGGCATCCAACAGGTCCAGCAGTTTCCACCCCCTCCACCGACAAACGTGACTCTCCGCTTCCACTGGCTGCAATCACTTGCATACCTATCACGCCAATTGAGCCCATCTGCTCCGCCCACCTCACACAGGTCAGTCATGTGGCACACGTCTTCCTTTGTGATTGCCCAGCACATGGGACGCCAGTTGTCGGGCTGGCTAGCCATCCGTAGCGAGAGACTGCGTGTGATCATGCCCTTTGCCTTGATGCCACCGAGCACAGTTGCAGCATCGTCATTCGGCCTGGGTGAACTTGAGGCACTGGATGAACCAACAGCTGAGGACATGCCAACTGGTGACGTGCCAATTGGTGATGACACACTGGATGGTATCAATGGAGTTGTCTTTCCGAAGGAGCGTGATGCTGGTGTTGGGGTCCGGTGGCTGGGTGTGGTCTGCATGGGAATGGTTGGCTTGCAGGATAGTGGAGAGCTCACTCGGCTCGATGGGACTGAGGATGGTGGCAGCATGGGTGTCGTGTGGAGTGGTGACCCTGGAAGGCTGATATCTGGCTTTGGGCGCTTCTCGGAGACAATGTCGTCTTCCTCATGTGGTCGTTTGTTCATGGTGTGTCGTTCACACTCTGCTTTACATCCAATTGCCTGCCGAGCCTTGACCATCCTTGCTGGGCATCCACCCTCATTGTCCACCCTGTCGGTAAACTGGCCCGGACCCCATCGCACTGTGCCACCCGGCAGCCAAAATGGATTCGAGCCCCGTCCCCATGCTTCCCTCCAGCAAACATCACACATCATATGTCCCACACCAACAGCCAGACAGGTGATGGGTGCTTCATCGAGGATGCTCGAGGTGAGCCATCGACGGCAGGTGGCATCACTGGTCACCATTGCCTTCATCGCCCTGGTGCCAAACATGTCTTCGGGACTGTCATCTGACCGATCTTGCATGGTTGGATAGATGAGGGTGACTCCATTCCTTGTTCCCCGGCCCGAACGACCCATGCCCTGCTCAAGTGCAATGATGTTGTCGGGGCTGCCGATGAAGATGACACCCATGACGAGTGGGAAATCAACACCAAGTCCGAGTGCTGAGGTGGCCAGGATGACACGGGATGGAACATTGCTGATTCTGCTGAATTGCGACAGAACCTTCTGCTGGTGCTCATCGCTGATCTGGCCATTGTAGACCAGGGCAGGACTTGTCTTGTCGGGGATTGATGTGAGAGGATTCTTGAATTTTGCCTGTGTCTCGTTGAGGGTTAGGGGGTTAGGGGGTTAGGGGGTTAGGGGGTTAGGGGGTTAGGGGGTTAGGGGGTTAGGGGTTAGGGGGTTAGGGGGTTAGGGGTTAGGGGTTAGGGGGTTAGGG